>JAZGUH010000748.1:0-543809 GCA_037893225.1 Hippasteria phrygiana | reverse complement strand
CCCTAACCCTAACCCTAACCCTAACCCTAACCCTAACCCTAACCCTAACCCTAACCCTAACCCTAACCCTAACCCTAACCCTAACCCTAACCCTAACCCTAACCCTAACCCTAACCCTAACCCTAACCCTAACCCTAACCCTAACCCTAACCCTAACCCTAACCCTAACCCTAACCCTAACCCTAACCCTAACCCTAACCCTAACCCTAACCCTAACCCTAACCCTAACCCTAACCCTAACCCTAACCCTAACCCTAACCCTAACCCTAACCCTAACCCTAACCCTAACCCTAACCCTAACCCTAACCCTAACCCTAACCCTAACCCTAACCCTAACCCTAACCCTAACCCTAACCCTAACCCTAACCCTAACCCTAACCCTAACCCTAACCCTAACCCTAACCCTAACCCTAACCCTAACCCTAACCCTAACCCTAACCCTAACCCTAACCCTAACCCTAACCCTAACCCTAACCCTAACCCTAACCCTAACCCTAACCCTAACCCTAACCCTAACCCTAACCCTAACCCTAACCCTAACCCTAACCCTAACCCTAACCCTAACCCTAACCCTAACCCTAACCCTAACCCTAACCCTAACCCTAACCCTAACCCTAACCCTAACCCTAACCCTAACCCTAACCCTAACCCTAACCCTAACCCTAACCCTAACCCTAACCCTAACCCTAACCCTAACCCTAACCCTAACCCTAACCCTAACCCTAACCCTAACCCTAACCCTAACCCTAACCCTAACCCTAACCCTAACCCTAACCCTAACCCTAACCCTAACCCTAACCCTAACCCTAACCCTAACCCTAACCCTAACCCTAACCCTAACCCTAACCCTAACCCTAACCCTAACCCTAACCCTAACCCTAACCCTAACCCTAACCCTAACCCTAACCCTAACCCTAACCCTAACCCTAACCCTAACCCTAACCCTAACCCTAACCCTAACCCTAACCCTAACCCTAACCCTAACCCTAACCCTAACCCTAACCCTAACCCTAACCCTAACCCTAACCCTAACCCTAACCCTAACCCTAACCCTAACCCTAACCCTAACCCTAACCCTAACCCTAACCCTAACCCTAACCCTAACCCTAACCCTAACCCTAACCCTAACCCGAACCCTAACCCTAACCCTAACCCTAACCCTAACCCTAACCCTAACCCTAACCCTAACCCTAACCCTAACCCTAACCCTAACCCTAACCCTAACCCTAACCCTAACCCTAACCCTAACCCTAACCCTAACCCTAACCCTAACCCTAACCCTAACCCTAACCCTAACCCTAACCCTAACCCTAACCCTAACCCTAACCCTAACCCTAACCCTAACCCTAACCCTAACCCTAACCCTAACCCTAACCCTAACCCTAACCCTAACCCTAACCCTAACCCTAACCCTAACCCTAACCCTAACCCTAACCCTAACCCTAACCCTAACCCTAACCCTAACCCTAACCCTAACCCTAACCCTAACCCTAACCCTAACCCTAACCCTAACCCTAACCCTAACCCTAACCCTAACCCTAACCCTAACCCTAACCCTAACCCTAACCCTAACCCTAACCCTAACCCTAACCCTAACCCTAACCCTAACCCTAACCCTAACCCTAACCCTAACCCTAACCCTAACCCTAACCCTAACCCTAACCCTAACCCTAACCCTAACCCTAACCCTAACCCTAACCCTAACCCTAACCCTAACCCTAACCCTAACCCTAACCCTAACCCTAACCCTAACCCTAACCCTAACCCTAACCCTAACCCTAACCCTAACCCTAACCCTAACCCTAACCCTAACCCTAACCCTAACCCTAACCCTAACCCTAACCCTAACCCTAACCCTAACCCTAACCCTAACCCTAACCCTAACCCTAACCCTAACCCTAACCCTAACCCTAACCCTAACCCTAACCCTAACCCTAACCCTAACCCTAACCCTAACCCTAACCCTAACCCTAACCCTAACCCTAACCCTAACCCTAACCCTAACCCTAACCCTAACCCTAACCCTAACCCTAACCCTAACCCTAACCCTAACCCTAACCCTAACCCTAACCCTAACCCTAACCCTAACCCTAACCCTAACCCTAACCCTAACCCTAACCCTAACCCTAACCCTAACCCTAACCCTAACCCTAACCCTAACCCTAACCCTAACCCTAACCCTAACCCTAACCCTAACCCTAACCCTAACCCTAACCCTAACCCTAACCCTAACCCTAACCCTAACCCTAACCCTAACCCTAACCCTAACCCTAACCCTAACCCTAACCCTAACCCTAACCCTAACCCTAACCCTAACCCTAACCCTAACCCTAACCCTAACCCTAACCCTAACCCTAACCCTAACCCTAACCCTAACCCTAACCCTAACCCTAACCCTAACCCTAACCCTAACCCTAACCCTAACCCTAACCCTAACCCTAACCCTAACCCTAACCCTAACCCTAACCCTAACCCTAACCCTAACCCTAACCCTAACCCTAACCCTAACCCTAACCCTAACCCTAACCCTAACCCTAACCCTAACCCTAACCCTAACCCTAACCCTAACCCTAACCCTAACCCTAACCCTAACCCTAACCCTAACCCTAACCCTAACCCTAACCCTAACCCTAACCCTAACCCTAACCCTAACCCTAACCCTAACCCTAACCCTAACCCTAACCCTAACCCTAACCCTAACCCTAACCCTAACCCTAACCCTAACCCTAACCCTAACCCTAACCCTAACCCTAACCCTAACCCTAACCCTAACCCTAACCCTAACCCTAACCCTAACCCTAACCCTAACCCTAACCCTAACCCTAACCCTAACCCTAACCCTAACCCTAACCCTAACCCTAACCCTAACCCTAACCCTAACCCTAACCCTAACCCTAACCCTAACCCTAACCCTAACCCTAACCCTAACCCTAACCCTAACCCTAACCCTAACCCTAACCCTAACCCTAACCCTAACCCTAACCCTAACCCTAACCCTAACCCTAACCCTAACCCTAACCCTAACCCTAACCCTAACCCTAACCCTAACCCTAACCCTAACCCTAACCCTAACCCTAACCCTAACCCTAACCCTAACCCTAACCCTAACCCTAACCCTAACCCTAACCCTAACCCTAACCCTAACCCTAACCCTAACCCTAACCCTAACCCTAACCCTAACCCTAACCCTAACCCTAACCCTAACCCTAACCCTAACCCTAACCCTAACCCTAACCCTAACCCTAACCCTAACCCTAACCCTAACCCTAACCCTAACCCTAACCCTAACCCTAACCCTAACCCTAACCCTAACCCTAACCCTAACCCTAACCCTAACCCTAACCCTAACCCTAACCCTAACCCTAACCCTAACCCTAACCCTAACCCTAACCCTAACCCTAACCCTAACCCTAACCCTAACCCTAACCCTAACCCTAACCCTAACCCTAACCCTAACCCTAACCCTAACCCTAACCCTAACCCTAACCCTAACCCTAACCCTAACCCTAACCCTAACCCTAACCCTAACCCTAACCCTAACCCTAACCCTAACCCTAACCCTAACCCTAACCCTAACCCTAACCCTAACCCTAACCCTAACCCTAACCCTAACCCTAACCCTAACCCTAACCCTAACCCTAACCCTAACCCTAACCCTAACCCTAACCCTAACCCTAACCCTAACCCTAACCCTAACCCTAACCCTAACCCTAACCCTAACCCTAACCCTAACCCTAACCCTAACCCTAACCCTAACCCTAACCCTAACCCTAACCCTAACCCTAACCCTAACCCTAACCCTAACCCTAACCCTAACCCTAACCCTAACCCTAACCCTAACCCTAACCCTAACCCTAACCCTAACCCTAACCCTAACCCTAACCCTAACCCTAACCCTAACCCTAACCCTAACCCTAACCCTAACCCTAACCCTAACCCTAACCCTAACCCTAACCCTAACCCTAACCCTAACCCTAACCCTAACCCTAACCCTAACCCTAACCCTAACCCTAACCCTAACCCTAACCCTAACCCTAACCCTAACCCTAACCCTAACCCTAACCCTAACCCTAACCCTAACCCTAACCCTAACCCTAACCCTAACCCTAACCCTAACCCTAACCCTAACCCTAACCCTAACCCTAACCCTAACCCTAACCCTAACCCTAACCCTAACCCTAACCCTAACCCTAACCCTAACCCTAACCCTAACCCTAACCCTAACCCTAACCCTAACCCTAACCCTAACCCTAACCCTAACCCTAACCCTAACCCTAACCCTAACCCTAACCCTAACCCTAACCCTAACCCTAACCCTAACCCTAACCCTAACCCTAACCCTAACCCTAACCCTAACCCTAACCCTAACCCTAACCCTAACCCTAACCCTAACCCTAACCCTAACCCTAACCCTAACCCTAACCCTAACCCTAACCCTAACCCTAACCCTAACCCTAACCCTAACCCTAACCCTAACCCTAACCCTAACCCTAACCCTAACCCTAACCCTAACCCTAACCCTAACCCTAACCCTAACCCTAACCCTAACCCTAACCCTAACCCTAACCCTAACCCTAACCCTAACCCTAACCCTAACCCTAACCCTAACCCTAACCCTAACCCTAACCCTAACCCTAACCCTAACCCTAACCCTAACCCTAACCCTAACCCTAACCCTAACCCTAACCCTAACCCTAACCCTAACCCTAACCCTAACCCTAACCCTAACCCTAACCCTAACCCTAACCCTAACCCTAACCCTAACCCTAACCCTAACCCTAACCCTAACCCTAACCCTAACCCTAACCCTAACCCTAACCCTAACCCTAACCCTAACCCTAACCCTAACCCTAACCCTAACCCTAACCCTAACCCTAACCCTAACCCTAACCCTAACCCTAACCCTAACCCTAACCCTAACCCTAACCCTAACCCTAACCCTAACCCTAACCCTAACCCTAACCCTAACCCTAACCCTAACCCTAACCCTAACCCTAACCCTAACCCTAACCCTAACCCTAACCCTAACCCTAACCCTAACCCTAACCCTAACCCTAACCCTAACCCTAACCCTAACCCTAACCCTAACCCTAACCCTAACCCTAACCCTAACCCTAACCCTAACCCTAACCCTAACCCTAACCCTAACCCTAACCCTAACCCTAACCCTAACCCTAACCCTAACCCTAACCCTAACCCTAACCCTAACCCTAACCCTAACCCTAACCCTAACCCTAACCCTAACCCTAACCCTAACCCTAACCCTAACCCTAACCCTAACCCTAACCCTAACCCTAACCCTAACCCTAACCCTAACCCTAACCCTAACCCTAACCCTAACCCTAACCCTAACCCTAACCCTAACCCTAACCCTAACCCTAACCCTAACCCTAACCCTAACCCTAACCCTAACCCTAACCCTAACCCTAACCCTAACCCTAACCCTAACCCTAACCCTAACCCTAACCCTAACCCTAACCCTAACCCTAACCCTAACCCTAACCCTAACCCTAACCCTAACCCTAACCCTAACCCTAACCCTAACCCTAACCCTAACCCTAACCCTAACCCTAACCCTAACCCTAACCCTAACCCTAACCCTAACCCTAACCCTAACCCTAACCCTAACCCTAACCCTAACCCTAACCCTAACCCTAACCCTAACCCTAACCCTAACCCTAACCCTAACCCTAACCCTAACCCTAACCCTAACCCTAACCCTAACCCTAACCCTAACCCTAACCCTAACCCTAACCCTAACCCTAACCCTAACCCTAACCCTAACCCTAACCCTAACCCTAACCCTAACCCTAACCCTAACCCTAACCCTAACCCTAACCCTAACCCTAACCCTAACCCTAACCCTAACCCTAACCCTAACCCTAACCCTAACCCTAACCCTAACCCTAACCCTAACCCTAACCCTAACCCTAACCCTAACCCTAACCCTAACCCTAACCCTAACCCCTAACCCTAACCCTAACCCTAACCCTCAACTTATAGAACCCTTAACCGGTGTTGGATTCAAGTTGAGGGGTCGGGTAGTCGGGTTCGGATTGAGAGTTTCGGATTGAGAGTTTCGGATTGAGAGTTTCGGATTGAGAGTTTCGGATTGAGAGTTTCGGGTTGAGAGTTTCGGGTTGAGAGTTTCGGGTTGAGAGTTTCGGGTTGAGAGTTTCGGGTTGAGAGTTTCGGGTTGAGAGTTTCGGGTTGAGAGTTTCGGGTTGAGAGTTTCGGGTTGAGAGTTTCGGGTTGAGAGTTTCGGATTGAGAGTTTCGGGTTGAGAGTTTCGGGTTGAGAGTTTCGGATTGAGAGTTTCGGATTGAGAGTTTCGGATTGAGAGTTTCGGATTGAGAGTTTCGGATTGAGAGTTTCGGATTGAGAGTTTCGGATTGAGAGTTTCGGATTGAGAGTTTCGGATTGAGAGTTTCGGATTGAGAGTTTCGGATTGAGAGTTTCGGATTGAGAGTTTCGGATTGAGAGTTTCGGATTGAGAGTTTCGGATTGAGAGTTTCGGATTGAGAGTTTCGGATTGAGAGTTTCGGATTGAGAGTTTCGGATTGAGAGTTTCGGATTGAGAGGTTCGGATTGAGAGGTTCGGATTGAGAGGTTCGGATTGAGAGGTTCGGATTGAGAGGTTCGGATTGAGAGGTTCGGATTGAGAGGTTCGGATTGAGAGGTTCGGATTGAGAGGTTCGGATTGAGAGGTTCGGATTGAGGGGGGGGGGGGTTCGGGTCGAGTTAAATAATTGGACAATTGTGCCAGTTGAAGGTTGGCAGTTTTAAAATAGGATATTGTGCCAGTTGAAGGTTGGAGATTTTACAATGGAATATTGTGCCAGTTGAAAGGGGTTGGGGGTTTTTAAATGGAATATTGTGCCAGTTGAAGGGGGTTGGGTTTTTTTAATGGAATATTGTGCCAGTTGAAGGGGGTTGGGTTTTTTTCAATAGAATATTGTGCCAGTTGAAGGTTGGAGGTTTTCAAATGGAATATTGTGCCAGTTGAAGGGGGTTGGGGGTTTTCAAATAGAATATTGTGCCAGTTGAAGGGTTGGGTTTTTTAAATAAACTATTGTGCCAGTTTAAAGGTTGGGGATTTAAAATGGACTATTGTGCCAGTTGAAGGTTGGACATTTTAAAATAAAATATTGTGCCAGTTGAAGGGTTGGAGATTTTAAAATGGAATATTGTGCCAGTTGAAGGGTGGGGGGTTTAAATGGAATATTGTGCCAGTTGAAGAGGGTTGGGGGTTTTAAAATGGACTATTGTGCCAGTTGAAGGTTGGAGGTTTTAAAATGGAATATTGTGCCAGTTGAAGGGGGTTGGAGATTTTAAAATGGAATATTGTGCCAGTTGAGCGGTTGGGTTTTTTAAATGGACTATTGTGCCAGTTGAAGGGTTGGGTTTTTTAAATGGACTATTGTGCCAGTTGAAGGGTTGGGGGTTTTAAATGGAATATTGTGCCAGTTGAAGGGGGTTGGGGGTTTTAAAATGGACTATTGTGCCAGTTGAAGGGTTGGGTTTTCTAAATAGAATATTGTGCCAGTTGAAGGGGGTTGGGGTTTTTTAAATAGAATATTGTGCCAGTTGAAGGTTGGAGGTTTTCAAATGGAATATTGTGCCAGTTGAAGGGGGTTGGGGGTTTTCAAATGGAATATTGTGCCAGTTGAAGGGTTGGGTTTTTTAAATAAACTATTGTGCCAGTTGAAGGGTTGGGTTTTTTAAATAAACTATTGTGCCAGTTTAAAGGTTGGGGATTTAAAATGGACTATTGTGCCAGTTGAAGGTTGGAGATTTTAAAATAGAATATTGTGCCAGTTGAAAGGTTGGAGATTTTAGAATATTGTGCCAGTTGAAAGGTTGGCGGTTTAAAATGGACTATTGTGCCAGTTGAAAGTTGGAGATTTTAAAATAGAATATTGTGCCAGTTGAAGGGTTGGAGATTTTAAAATGGAATATTGTGCCAGTTGAAGGTTGGAGATTTTAAAATAGAATATTGTGCCAGTTGAAGGGTGGGGGTTTAAATGGAATATTGTGCCAGTTGAAGAGGGTTGGGGGTTTTAAAATGGACTATTGTGCCACTTGAAGGTTGGAGGTTTTAAAATAGAATATTGTGCCAGTTGAAGGTTGGGGGTTTAAAATAGAATATTGTGCCAGTTGAAGGGTGGGGGGTTTAAATGGAATATTGTGCCAGTTGAAGAGGGTTGGGGGTTTTAAAATGGACTATTGTGCCAGTTGAAGGTTGGAGGTTTTAAAATAGAATATTGTGCCAGTTGAAGGTTGGGGGTTTAAAATGGAATATTGTGCCAGTTGAAGGGTTGGGTTTTCTAAATAGAATATTGTGCCAGTTGAAGGTTGGAGATTTTCAAATAGAATATTGTGCCAGTTTAAGGGTTGAGGTTTTCAAATAGAATATTGTGCCAGTTGAAAGTTGGAGATTTTAAAATAGAATATTGTTCCAGTTGAAGGGTTGGGGGTTTAAAATAGAATATTGTGCCAGTTGAAGGGTTGGGTTTTTTAAATGGACTATTGTGCCAGTTGAAGGGTTTTGTTTTTTAAATGGAATATTGTGCCAGTTGAAGGGGATTGGGGGTTTTAAAATGGACTATTGTGCCAGTTGAAGGGTTGGGTTTTCTAAATAGAATATTGTGCCAGTTGAAGGTTGGAGATTTTAAAATAGAATATTGTGCCAGTTGAAGGGTTGGAGATTTTCAAATAGAATATTGTGCCAGTTGAAGGTTGGGGGTTTAAAATAGACTATTGTGCCAGTTGAAGGTTGGAGATTTTAAAATAGAATATTGTGCCAGTTGAAGGGTTGGAGATTTTAAAATGGAATATTGTGCCAGTTGAAGGGGGTTGGGGGTTTTAAAATAGAATATTGTGCCAGTTGAAGATTGGAGATTTTAAAATGGACTATTGTGCCAGTTGAAGGTTGGGGGTTTAAAATGGACTATTGTGCCAGTTGAAGGTTGGAGATTTTAAAATAGAATATTGTGCCAGTTGAAGGGTTGGGTTTTTTAAATGGACTATTGTGCCAGTTGAAGGGTTGGGTTTTCTAAATAGAATATTGTGCCAGTTGGAAGTTGGAGATTTTAAAATAGAATATTGTGCAAGTTGAAGGGTTGGGTTTTTTAAATGGACTATTGTGCCAGTTGAAGACTTTAAAGATTTTTTAAAGTTATATTTAATACATTTCAGGTTAAATTTTAGCATGGTTTTAAGCTTTTTCAACTCTAATATCTGGTTCAAGCTATTCTTTTTTTAGCTGGAACTTTGTTATGTTGAAATTGTACAGATGTTTTAGGTTGCATTCATAAAGATTTTTTAATTTTAATTAAAATAACCACAAATGCTTATCCGCTGTCCCTCAATGCAGTCAACGATGTAGACCGCGACGTTTCGACTGCTAGCCTTCAACAGGAAACCATGGTCTCGTCTTCCTGCAAGGTCTCTTTGCGCAGGTAGGCCGCAATGGTTGGCGACTTCAATACCATGAAATCCGATGAACCTATAAGAGGAGACAAGATGTTGGCAAGACATTTAGACAAATCATAAGGAAAGGTTTTGATACAGAATTTAAGGTTGCATTTTTTAAAGATTTAAGTAAAAATTTTTAAGATAAATTTGTAGGTTGTATTGTTGAGTTGTATTTTTAGGTAGTATTCAGCTTGAATTTTTGAAGTGCAATTTTTAAACCTTTATAACTTGCCTTTTTACAAAATATGTTTTACATTGCATTTTTTATGTGCACTTTTTTAGGTTGAATTTTTCAAGAGTTTCCGTTGAATATTTTAGGTTTAAATATTATTTTTATATGGATTTTTTTTGTAGGTTGAATTCTTTCAAATTGTTCACGTTTAGTTCTTTTTTTTAAAGCTTTTTAGCTTGAATTGTTTCAGCTTTTTTATGGGGAATTTCAGTTGATTTTTTCAAGATTATTTTTTACAGTGCAATTTTTAAAACTTTGTTAGCTTGAATTCTTCAGGTTGAATTTCTATATTTTTGTAGGTGCAATTTTTGGGGTTTAAGTTTTTAAGCTTTTTATAACGTGGAATTGTTTAAGTGGAGTTTTTAGGTTGAATTTTTACGGTTAAATTTATAAAGTTTTTTGAGCTTAAATTTTTAGGGTTGAATTTTTAAAGATTTGTTACTTTGTATTTTTTAACATTGTATTTTTTTAGGTGTTTTTTTTAGTATCATAATGAAAGCAATACTTATCCGCTGTCTCACGATGTAGTCGATGTGGTCGATGTGGACCGCGAAGTTTGCACTGCAACTGCAAGCCTCCATCAGTAAACCACGGTCTCTTCGTCCCGGATGGTCTCCTTGCGCAGGTAGGCGTCAAAGGCCGCCAAGTTGGGCACCGTGAAGTCCAATGAACCTATAAGGGGAGACAAGATGTTGGCAAGACATTTAGACAAATCATATGCAAAGGTATTGATACAGGAAACATGTCAAAATTATTTCATGTTGTATTTTTTAAAGATTTAAATTATATTTGTTTAGCTTGAATTGTTTAAGCTTTTTAGGGTGTTTAATGTTTTTTATAGGAAATTTTAGATGAATTTTTAAATATAATTTTTTTAGGTGGCATTTTTTAGGTTGAATTTTTAAGGTTGAATTTATAAAGCTTTTTCAGCTTAAACTTTTAGGGTTGAATTTTTAAAGATTTGTTACTTTGTATGGCTGTATTTTTTAGGTTGTTTTTTTTAGTATCATAATGAAAGCAATACTTATCCGCTGTCTCACGATGTAGTCGATGTGGACCGCGACGTTTCAACTGCTAGCCTTCATCAGGAAACCATGGTCTCGTCTTCCTGGATGGTCTCGTTGCGCAGGTAGGTCGCCGACTTGGGCACCGTGAAGTCCGATGAACCTGTAAGGGGAGACAATTAAGATGTTGGAAAGAAATGTAGACAAATCATATGCAAAGTTGTCGATACAGGAAACATTTTAAAAGTATTTTTAGGGTTGCATTTTAAAACTACTTTTTTAAGGGTAATAATGAAAGTCATTCTTACTCGTGCTCTCACGATGGAGTCAACGATGTGGACAGCGACATTTGGACTGCAACTGCCAGCCTTCATTAGGAAACCATGGTCTCGTCCCGGATGGTCTCTTTGCGCAGGTACGTCGCCAAGTTGGGCACCGTGAAGTCCGATGAACCTATAAGGGGAGACAAGATGTTGGCAAGACATTTAGACAAATCATATGCAAAGGTATTGATACAGGAAACATGTAAAAAGTATTTCATGTTGTATTTTTTAAAGATTTATAATATATTTTTATGATAGAAATTTTTTGGTTGTGTTGTTGGGTTGTATTTTTAGGTAGCATTTAGCTCGAATTTTTAAAGTGGAATTTTAAAACCTTTTTTAGCTTGCCTTTTAAGATCTAATTTGTAAAAACATTTATTTACCTTGGATTTTTTAGGTGGAATTTTTTAGGTTGAATTTTCAAATATGGTTTAGTTTCCATTTAGGGATTGAATTTTTAAAGATTTTAGGTTGCAATTTTTAGGTTTAATTATATTTTTAGGTGGATTTGTTTTAGGTTGAATTCTTTTAAATTGTTTGTATGTATATATTGTTCAGCTTTTTTAACTTGAAATATTGCAGCTTTTTAGGGTGTTAAATCTTTTGTATAGGAAATTTTAGATGAATTTTTAAATATAACTTTATTCTGTACACTTTTTAAAGCTTTGTTAGCTTGAATTTTTTAGGTTGGATTTCTATATTTTTGTAGGTGCAATTTTTGGGGTTGAAGTTTTTAAGCTTTTTTAATGGGGAATTTTTCAAGTAGAGTTTTTAGGTGGAATTTTAAAAGTTTTTTGCGTGAAATTTTTTAGGTTGAATTTTTAAGGTTGAATTTTTAAGGTTGAATTTATAAAGCTTTTTCAGCTTGAATTGTTAGGGTTGAATTTTTAAAGATTTGTTACTTTGTATTTTTTAAGATTGTATTTTTTAGGTGTTTTTTTTAGTATCATAATAAAAGCAATACTTATCCGCTGTCTCACGATGTAGTCGATGTGAACCGCGACGTTTGGACTGCAACTGCAAGCCTCCATCAGTAAACCACGGTCTCTTCGTCCCGGATGGTCTCCTTGCGCAGGTAGGCCGTGAAGTCCAATGAACCTACAAGGGGAGACAAGATGTTGGCAAGACATTTAGACAAATCATATGCAAAGGTATTGATACAGGAAACATGTTAAAAGTATTTCATGTTGTATTTTTTAAAGATTTAAATTATATTTGTTTAGCTCGAATTGTTTAAGCTTTTTAGGGTGTTTAATGTTTTTTTATAGGAAATTTTAGATGAATTTTTAAATATAATTGTTTTAGGTGGAATTTTTCAAGTGGAGTTTTTTAGGTTGAATTTTGAACGTTTTTTAGCTTGGAACTTTTTAGGTTGAATTTTTAAAGATTTGTTACTTTGTATTTTGTATGGTTGTATTTTTTAGGTTTTTTTTTTTAGTATCATAATGAAAGCAATACTTATCCGCTGTCTCACGATGTAGTCGATGTGGACCGCGACGTTTCAACTGCTAGCCTTCATCAGGAAACCATGGTCTCGTCTTCCTGGATGGTCTCGTTGCGCAGGTAGGTCGCAGACTTGGGCACCGTGAAGTCCGATGAACCTCTAAGGGGAGACAATTAAGATGTTAGAAATGTAGACAAATCATATGCAAAGTTGTCGATACAGGAAACATTTTAAAAGTATTTTTAGGGTTCCATTTTTTAAATATTTAAATTATATTTTTGTTATAGAACTTTTAGGTTGTATTGTTAGGTTGTATTTTTGAAGTGGAATTTTGAAACCTTTTTTAGCTTGCCTTTTTCAGATTGAATTTTCTAAAACATTAATTTACCTTGCACTTTTTAGGTGGAATTTTTCTGGTAGAATTTTTAAATATTGATTAGTTTCCATTTTTCGGGTTGAGTTCTTACAACATTTAGGTTGCATTTTTTTAGTTTAATTATAATTTTAGGTGCAATTTTTTCAGGTTGAATTTTTTCAAATTGTTGGATTTTTTTTTTTAGCTCTTTAGCTTGAATTGTTTAAGCTTTTTAGGGTGTTTAATCTTTTTTATTGGGAATTTCAGATGCATTTTTAAATTGTGTTTTTTCATTATAATTTTTAAGCTTTGTTAGCTTGAATTTTTAAAATATTTTTTTAGGTGGAATTTCTAGGGTTGAAGTTTTTAGGCTTGTTTACTTTAAATGTTTTAGGTTGAATTTTTTCACATTGTTTGGGTTGAATTTTGAAAGCTTTTTTAGCGTGGAATTGTTTAGGTTGAATTTTTAAAGTTGAGTTTATAAAGCATTTTCAGCTTGAATTTTTAGGGTTGAATTTTCAAATATTATCTAGTTAGTTTGTATATTTTTAAGGTTGTATTTTGTAGGTGTTTTTTTTTAGTATAATAATGAAAGCAATACTTATCCGCTGTCTCGGGAGACAATTCGGATATTAATACAGGAAACATTTTGCAAGTATTTTTTAAGGTTAATAATTTCAGTAATTCTTACTCGTTGTCTCACGATGTAGTCAACGATGTGGACCGCCACGTTCGGACTGCAACTGCCAGCCTTCATTAGGAAACCATGGTCTCGTCCCGGATGGTCTCTTTGCGCAGGTAGGTCGCCAAGTTGGGCACCGTGAAGTCCGATGAACCTATAAGGGGAGACAAGATGTTGGCAAAACATTTAGACAAATCATATGCAAATGTATTGTTACAGGAAACATGTTATAAGTATTTCATGTTGTATTTTTTAAAGATTTAAATTATATTTTTTTAGCTTGAATTGTTTAAGCTTTTTAGGATGTTTCATCTTTTTTATAAGAAAATTTTAGATGAATTTTTAAATAAAATTTGTTTTAAGTGGAATTTTTTAAGTGGAGTTTTTAGGTTGAATTTTTAAGGTTGAATTTATAAAGCTTTTTCAGTATGAATTTTTAGGGTAAAATTTTTAAAGATTTGTTAATTTGTATTTTTTAAGGTTGTATTTGTTTAGGTTGTTTTTTATGTATTATAATGAAAGCAATACTTATCCGCTGTCTTACGATGTAGACCGCGACGTTTCGACTGCTAGCCTTCATCAGGAAACCTTGGTCTCGTCTTCCTGGATAGTCTCCTGGGCCGCTGACTTGGGCACCGTGAAGTCCGATGAACCTGTAACGGAAGACAATTAAGAAGTTGATACAGGAAACATTTTAAAATTATTTTTTAATGTTAATCATTTTAAGTAATCCTTACTCGTTGTCTCACGATGTAGTCGACGACGTGGACCGCGACGTTTGGACTGCAACTGCTCGTCTTCATCAGGAAACCATGGTCTCGTCGTCCCGGATGGACTGGTTGCGCAGGTAGGCCACAAAGTTCGCCAACTTGGACACCGTGAAGTCCGATGAACCTGTAAGGTGAGACAATTAAGATGTTGAAAAGAAATTTAGACAAATCATGCAACGGTGTCGATACAGGAAACATTTGTTTAGTATTTTTATGGTTGCATTCTTTAACTATTTCTTTAAAGGTAACAATTTTAGGTAATTCTTACTCGGCTCACGATAGAGTCAACGATGTGGACTGCGACGTTCCGACGGCAACTGCAAGCCTTCCTCAGGAAACCATTGTCTCGTCGTCCTAGATGGACTCCTTGCGCAGGTAGGCCGCAAAAGTCGCTGAGTTAGGCACTCTGAAGTCCGATGAACCTGTAAGGGGAGACAATTAAGGTGTTGATACAGGAAACATTTCAAAAGTATTTTCTAAGGTTAATCATGAAAGTAATTCTTACTCGTTGTCTCACGATGTAATCAGCGATGTGGACCGCCACGTTTGGACTGCAACTGCAAGCCTCCATCAGTAAACCACGGTCTCTTTGTCCCGGATGGTCTCCTTGCGCAGGTAGGCTGCAAAGGTCGCCAAGTTGGGCACCGTCCAATGAACCTATAAGGGGAGACAAGATGTTGGCAAGAAATTTAGACAAATCACATGCAAAGGTATTTATACAGAAAACAATTTTAGAAGTATTTTTAGGGTTGCATTTTTTTACTATTTCTTTAAGGGTAATAATTTTAGTAATTCTTACTCGTTGTATCAAGATGTAGTCCACGATGTGGACCCCGACGTTTTGACTGCAACTGCTCGTCTTCATCAGGAAACCATGGTCTCGTCGTCCCGGATGTTCTCGTTGCGCAGGTAGGCCACAAAGGTCGCCGACTTGGGCACCGTGAAGTCCGATGAACCTGTAAGGGGAGACAATTAAGATGTTGGAAAGAAATTTAGACAAATCATATGCAAATGTGTCGATACAGGAAACATTTTATTAGTATTTTTAGGGTTGCATTTTTTAACTATTTCTTTGAAGGTGATAATTTTAAGTACTTCTTACTCGTCTAACGATGGAGTCAACGATGTGGACTGCGACGTTTCGACGGCAACTGCAAGCCTTCATCAGGAAACCATTGTCTCGTCGTCCCGGATAGACTGGTTGCGCAGGGAGGCCACAAAAGTCGCTGAGTTAGGCACCGTGAAGTCCGATGAACCTGTAAGGGGAGACAATTAAGATGTTGATACAGGAACCATTTTGAAAGTATTTTCTGAGGTTAATAATGAAAGTAATTCGTACTCGTTGTCTCACGATGTAATCAGCGATGTGGACCGCGACGTTTTGACTGCAACTGCCAGCCTTCATTAGGAAACCATGGTCTCGTCCCGGATGGTCTCTAGGCGCAGGTAGGTCGCCAAGTTGGGCACCGTGAAGTCCGATGAACCTATAAGGGGAGACAAGATGTTGGCAAGACATTTAGACAAATCATATGCTAAGGTATTGATACATGAACATGTAAAAAGTATTTCATGATGTATTTTTTAAAGATTTAGATTATATTTTGGTGATAGAAATTTTTAGGTTGTGTTGTTAGGTTGTATTTTTAGGTAGTTTTTAGCTCGAATTTTTGAAGTAGAATTTTAAAACCTTTTTTAGCTTGCCTTTTTAAATCTAATTTTTAAAAAACATTTATTTAACTTGGATTTTTTGGGTGACATTTTTCAGGTTGAATTTTCAAATAAAGTTTATTTTCCATTTAGGGGTTAAATTTTTAAAGATTTTAGGTTGCAATTTTTCGGTTTCCTTATAATTTTAGGTGGATTTGTTTCAGGTTGAATTCTTTTAAATTGTTTGGATGTATATATTTTTTAAGCTTTTTAGGGTGTTAAATCTTTTTTATAGAAAATTTGATGAATTTTTTAAATATAATTATTTTTCAGTGGAATTTTTAAAGCTTTGTTAGCTTGAATTTCTAAAATATTTTAGGTGCAATTTTTGGGGTTGAAGTTTTTAAGCTTTTTTAACGTGGAATTTTTCAAGTATAGTTTTTTAGGTTGAATTTTGAATTTTTTTTAGCGTGGAATTTTTCAGGTTGAATTTTTAAGATTGAATTTTTAAAGATTTGTTACTTTGTATTTTTTAAGGTTGTATTTTTTTAGGTTTTTTTTTTTAGTATCATAATGAAAGCAATACTTATCCGCTGTCTCACGATGTAGTCGATGTGGACCGCGACGTTTCGACTGCTAGCCTTCATCAGGAAACCATGGTCTCGTCTTCCTGGATGGTCTCCTTGCGCAGGTAGGCAGCAATGGCCGCTGACTTGGGCACCGTGAAGTCCGATGAACCTGTCAGGGGAGACAATTACGATGTTGGAAAGAAATTTAGACAAATCATATGCAAAGGTGTCGATACAGGAAACATTTTATAAGTATTTTTAGGGTTGCATTTTTAAACTACTTCTTTAAGGTAATAATTGTAAGTAATTCTTACTCGTCTCACGATGGAGTCAACGATGTGGACAGCGACATTTGGACTGCAACTGCAAGCCTCTATCAGTAAACCATGGTCTCTTCGTCCCGGATAGACTGGTTGCGCAGGGAGGCCGCAAAGGTCGCCAAATTGGGCACCGTCCAATGAACCTATAAGGGGAGACAAGATGTTGGCAAGAAATTTAGACAAATCACATGCAAAGGTATTTATACAGAAAACAATTTTAGAAGTATTTTTAGGGTTGCATTTTTAAAACTATTTCTTTAAGGGTAATAATTTTAGTAATTCTTACTCGTTGTATCAAGATGTAGTCCTCGATGTGGACCCCGACGTTTTGACTGCAACTGCTCGTCTTCATCAGGAAACCATGGTCTCGTCGTCCCGGATGTTCTCGTTGCGCAGGTAGGCCACAAAGGTCGCCGACTAGGGCACCGTGAAGTCCGATGAACCTGTAAGGGGAGACAATTAAGATGTTGGAAAGAAATTTAGACAAATCATATGCAAATGTGTCGATACAGGAAACATTTTATTAGTATTTTTAGGGTTGCATTTTTTAACTATTTCTTTGAAGGTGATAATTTTAAGTACTTCTTACTCGTCTAACGATGGAGTCAACGATGTGGACTGCGACGTTTCGACGGCAACTGCAAGCCTTCATCAGGAAACCATTGTCTCGTCGTCCCGGATAGACTGGTTGCGCAGGGAGGCCGCAAAGGTCGCCAAATTGGGCACCGTCCAATGAACCTATAAGGGGAGACAAGATGTTGGCAAGAAATTTAGACAAATCACATGCAAAGGTATTTATACAGAAAACAATTTTAGAAGTATTTTTAGGGTTGCATTTTTAAAACTATTTCTTTAAGGGTAATAATTTTAGTAATTCTTACTCGTTGTATCAAGATGTAGTCCACGATGTGGACCCCGACGTTTTGACTGCAACTGCTCGTCTTCATCAGGAAACCATGGTCTCGTCGTCCCGGATGTTCTCGTTGCGCAGGTAGGCCACAAAGGTCGCCGACTTGGGCACCGTGAAGTCCGATGAACCTGTAAGGGGAGACAATTAAGATGTTGGAAAGAAATTTAGACAAATCATATGCAAATGTGTCGATACAGGAAACATTTTATTAGTATTTTTAGGGTTGCATTTTTTAACTATTTCTTTGAAGGTGATAATTTTAAGTACTTCTTACTCGTCTAACGATGGAGTCAACGATGTGGACTGCGACGTTTCGACGGCAACTGCAAGCCTTCATCAGGAAACCATTGTCTCGTCGTCCCGGATAGACTGGTTGCGCAGGGAGGCCACAAAAGTCGCTGAGTTAGGCACCGTGAAGTCCGATGAACCTGTAAGGGGAGACAATTAAGATGTTGATACAGGAACCATTTTGAAAGTATTTTCTGAGGTTAATAATGAAAGTAATTCGTACTCGTTGTCTCACGATGTAATCAGCGATGTGGACCGCGACGTTTTGACTGCAACTGCCAGCCTTCATTAGGAAACCATGGTCTCGTCCCGGATGGTCTCTAGGCGCAGGTAGGTCGCCAAGTTGGGCACCGTGAAGTCCGATGAACCTATAAGGGGAGACAAGATGTTGGCAAGACATTTAGACAAATCATATGCTAAGGTATTGATACATGAACATGTAAAAAGTATTTCATGATGTATTTTTTAAAGATTTAGATTATATTTTGGTGATAGAAATTTTTAGGTTGTGTTGTTAGGTTGTATTTTTAGGTAGTTTTTAGCTCGAATTTTTAAAGTAGAATTTTAAAACCTTTTTTAGCTTGCCTTTTTAAATCAAATTTTTAAAAAACATTTATTTAACTTGGATTTTTTGGGTGACATTTTTCAGGTTGAATTTTCAAATAAAGTTTATTTTCCATTTAGGGGTTAAATTTTTAAAGATTTTAGGTTGCAATTTTTCGGTTTCCTTATAATTTTAGGTGGATTTGTTTCAGGTTGAATTCTTTTAAATTGTTTGGATGTATATATTGTTTAAGCTTTTTAGGGTGTTAAATCTTTTTTATAGAAAATTTGATGAATTTTTTAAATATAATTATTTTTAAGTGAAATTTTTAAAGCTTTGTTAGCTTGAATTTCTAAAATATTTTAGGTGCAATTTTTGGGGTTGAAGTTTTTAAGCTTTTTTAACGTGGAATTTTTCAAGTATAGTTTTTTAGGTTGAATTTTGAATTTTTTTTAGCGTGGAATTTTTCAGGTTGAATTTTTAAGATTGAATTTTTAAAGATTTGTTACTTTGTATTTTTTAAGGTTGTATTTTTTTAGTATCATAATGAAAGCAATACTTATCCGCTGTCTCACGATGTAGTCGATGTGGACCGCGACGTTTCGACTGCTAGCCTTCATCAGGAAACCATGGTCTCGTCTTCCTGGATGGTCTCCTTGCGCAGGTAGGCAGCAATGGCCGCTGACTTGGGCACCGTGAAGTCCGATGAACCTGTCAGGGGAGACAATTACGATGTTGGAAAGAAATTTAGACAAATCATATGCAAAGGTGTCGATACAGGAAACATTTTATAAGTATTTTTAGGGTTGCATTTTTAAACTACTTCTTTAAGGTAATAATTGTAAGTAATTCTTACTCGTCTCACGATGGAGTCAACGATGTGGACAGCGACATTTGGACTGCAACTGCAAGCCTCTATCAGTAAACCATGGTCTCTTCGTCCCGGATAGACTGGTTGCGCAGGGAGGCCGCAAAGGTCGCCAAATTGGGCACCGTCCAATGAACCTATAAGGGGAGACAAGATGTTGGCAAGAAATTTAGACAAATCACATGCAAAGGTATTTATACAGAAAACAATTTTAGAAGTATTTTTAGGGTTGCATTTTTAAAACTATTTCTTTAAGGGTAATAATTTTAGTAATTCTTACTCGTTGTATCAAGATGTAGTCCTCGATGTGGACCCCGACGTTTTGACTGCAACTGCTCGTCTTCATCAGGAAACCATGGTCTCGTCGTCCCGGATGTTCTCGTTGCGCAGGTAGGCCACAAAGGTCGCCGACTAGGGCACCGTGAAGTCCGATGAACCTGTAAGGGGAGACAATTAAGATGTTGGAAAGAAATTTAGACAAATCATATGCAAATGTGTCGATACAGGAAACATTTTATTAGTATTTTTAGGGTTGCATTTTTTAACTATTTCTTTGAAGGTGATAATTTTAAGTACTTCTTACTCGTCTAACGATGGAGTCAACGATGTGGACTGCGACGTTTCGACGGCAACTGCAAGCCTTCATCAGGAAACCATTGTCTCGTCGTCCCGGATAGACTGGTTGCGCAGGGAGGCCGCAAAGGTCGCCAAATTGGGCACCGTCCAATGAACCTATAAGGGGAGACAAGATGTTGGCAAGAAATTTAGACAAATCACATGCAAAGGTATTTATACAGAAAACAATTTTAGAAGTATTTTTAGGGTTGCATTTTTAAAACTATTTCTTTAAGGGTAATAATTTTAGTAATTCTTACTCGTTGTATCAAGATGTAGTCCACGATGTGGACCCCGACGTTTTGACTGCAACTGCTCGTCTTCATCAGGAAACCATGGTCTCATCGTCCCGGATGTTCTCGTTGCGCAGGTAGGCCACAAAGGTCGCCGACTTGGGCACCGTGAAGTCCGATGAACCTGTAAGGGGAGACAATTAAGATGTTGGAAAGAAATTTAGACAAATCATATGCAAATGTGTCGATACAGGAAACATTTTATTAGTATTTTTAGGGTTGCGTTTTTTTTACTATTTCTTTAAGGGTAATAATTTTAGTAATTCTTACTCGTATTAAGATGTAGTCCACGATGTGGACCCCGACGTTTTGACTGCAACTGCTCGTCTTCATCAGGAAACCATGGTCTCGTCGTCCCGGATGTTCTCGTTGCGCAGGTAGGCCACAAAGGTCGCCGACTTGGGCACCGTGAAGTCCGATGAACCTGTAAAGGGGAGACAATTAAGATGTTGGAAAGAAATTTAGACAAATCATATGCAAATGTGTCGATACAGGAAACATTTTATTAGTATTTTTAGGGTTGCATTTTTTTACTATTTCTTTGAAGGTGATAATTTTAAGTACTTCTTACTCGTCTAACGATGGAGTCAACGATGTGGACTGCGACGTTTCGACGGCAACTGCAAGCCTTCATCAGGAAACCATTGTCTCGTCGTCCCGGATAGACTGGTTGCGCAGGGAGGCCGCAAAGGTCGCCAAGTTGGGCACCGTCCAATGAACCTATAAGGGGAGACAAGATGTTGGCAAGAAATTTAGACAAATCACATGCAAAGGTATTTATACAGAATACAATTTTAGAAGTATTTTTAGGGTTGCATTTTTAAAACTATTTCTTTAAGGGTAATAATTTTAGTAATTCTTACTCGTTGTATCAACATGTAGTCCACGATATGGACCCCGACGTTTTGACTGCAACTGCTCGTCTTCATCAGGAAACCATGGTCTCGTCGTCCCGGATGTTCTCGTTGCGCAGGTAGGCCACAAAGGTCGCCGACTTGGGCACCGTGAAGTCCGATGAACCTGTAAAGGGGAGACAATTAAGATGTTGGAAAGAAATTTAGACAAATCATATGCAAATGTGTCGATACAGGAAACATTTTATTAGTATTTTTAGGGTTGCATTTTTTTACTATTTCTTTAAGGGTAATAATTTTAGTAATTCTTACTCGTTGTATCAAGATGTAGTCCACGATGTGGACCCCGACGTTTTGACTGCAACTGCTCGTCTTCATCAGGAAACCATGGTCTCGTCGTCCCGGATGTTCTCGTTGCGCAGGTAGGCCACAAAGGTCGCCGACTTGGGCACCGTGAAGTCCGATGAACCTGTAAAGGGGAGACAATTAAGATGTTGGAAAGAAATTTAGACAAATCATATGCAAATGTGTCGATACAGGAAACATTTTATTAGTATTTTTAGGGTTGCATTTTTTTACTATTTCTTTAAGGGTAATAATTTTAGTAATTCTTACTCGTTGTATCAAGATGTAGTCCACGATGTGGACCCCGACGTTTTGACTGCAACTGCTCGTCTTCATCAGGAAACCATGGTCTCGTCGTCCCGGATGTTCTCGTTGCGCAGGTAGGCCACAAAGGTCGCCGACTTGGGCACCGTGAAGTCCGATGAACCTGTAAGGGGAGACAATTAAGATGTTGGAAAGAAATTTAGACAAATCATATGCAAATGTGTCGATACAGGAAACATTTTATTAGTATTTTTAGGGTTGCATTTTTTTACTATTTCTTTGAAGGTGATAATTTTAAGTACTTCTTACTCGTCTAACGATGGAGTCAACGATGTGGACTGCGACGTTTCGACGGCAACTGCAAGCCTTCATCAGGAAACCATTGTCTCGTCGTCCCGGATAGACTGGTTGCGCAGGGAGGCCACAAAAGTCGCTGAGTTAGGCACCGTGAAGTCCGATGAACCTGTAAGGGGAGACAATTAAGATGTTGATACAGGAACCATTTTGAAAGTATTTTCTGAGGTTAATAATGAAAGTAATTCGTACTCGTTGTCTCACGATGTAATCAGCGATGTGGACCGCGACGTTTTGACTGCAACTGCCAGCCTTCATTAGGAAACCATGGTCTCGTCCCGGATGGTCTCTAGGCGCAGGTAGGTCGCCAAGTTGGGCACCGTGAAGTCCGATGAACCTATAAGGGGAGACAAGATGTTGGCAAGACATTTAGACAAATCATATGCTAAGGTATTGATACATGAACATGTAAAAAGTATTTCATGATGTATTTTTTAAAGATTTAGATTATATTTTGGTGATAGAAATTTTTAGGTTGTGTTGTTAGGTTGTATTTTTAGGTAGTTTTTAGCTCGAATTTTTGAAGTAGAATTTTAAAACCTTTTTTAGCTTGCCTTTTTAAATCTAATTTTTAAAAAACATTTATTTAACTTGGATTTTTTGGGTGACATTTTTCAGGTTGAATTTTCAAATAAAGTTTATTTTCCATTTAGGGGTTAAATTTTTAAAGATTTTAGGTTGCAATTTTTCGGTTTCCTTATAATTTTAGGTGGATTTGTTTCAGGTTGAATTCTTTTAAATTGTTTGGATGTATATATTGTTTAAGCTTTTTAGGGTGTTAAATCTTTTTTATAGAAAATTTGATGAATTTTTTAAATATAATTATTTTTAAGTGAAATTTTTAAAGCTTTGTTAGCTTGAATTTCTAAAATATTTTAGGTGCAATTTTTGGGGTTGAAGTTTTTAAGCTTTTTTAACGTGGAATTTTTCAAGTATAGTTTTTTAGGTTGAATTTTGAATTTTTTTTAGCGTGGAATTTTTCAGGTTGAATTTTTAAGATTGAATTTTTAAAGATTTGTTACTTTGTATTTTTTAAGGTTGTATTTTTTTAGGTTTTTTTTTTTAGTATCATAATGAAAGCAATACTTATCCGCTGTCTCACGATGTAGTCGATGTGGACCGCGACGTTTCGACTGCTAGCCTTCATCAGGAAACCATGGTCTCGTCTTCCTGGATGGTCTCCTTGCGCAGGTAGGCAGCAATGGCCGCTGACTTGGGCACCGTGAAGTCCGATGAACCTGTCAGGGGAGACAATTACGATGTTGGAAAGAAATTTAGACAAATCATATGCAAAGGTGTCGATACAGGAAACATTTTATAAGTATTTTTAGGGTTGCATTTTTAAACTACTTCTTTAAGGTAATAATTGTAAGTAATTCTTACTCGTCTCACGATGGAGTCAACGATGTGGACAGCGACATTTGGACTGCAACTGCAAGCCTCTATCAGTAAACCATGGTCTCTTCGTCCCGGATAGACTGGTTGCGCAGGGAGGCCGCAAAGGTCGCCAAATTGGGCACCGTCCAATGAACCTATAAGGGGAGACAAGATGTTGGCAAGAAATTTAGACAAATCACATGCAAAGGTATTTATACAGAAAACAATTTTAGAAGTATTTTTAGGGTTGCATTTTTAAAACTATTTCTTTAAGGGTAATAATTTTAGTAATTCTTACTCGTTGTATCAAGATGTAGTCCTCGATGTGGACCCCGACGTTTTGACTGCAACTGCTCGTCTTCATCAGGAAACCATGGTCTCGTCGTCCCGGATGTTCTCGTTGCGCAGGTAGGCCACAAAGGTCGCCGACTAGGGCACCGTGAAGTCCGATGAACCTGTAAGGGGAGACAATTAAGATGTTGGAAAGAAATTTAGACAAATCATATGCAAATGTGTCGATACAGGAAACATTTTATTAGTATTTTTAGGGTTGCATTTTTTAACTATTTCTTTGAAGGTGATAATTTTAAGTACTTCTTACTCGTCTAACGATGGAGTCAACGATGTGGACTGCGACGTTTCGACGGCAACTGCAAGCCTTCATCAGGAAACCATTGTCTCGTCGTCCCGGATAGACTGGTTGCGCAGGGAGGCCGCAAAGGTCGCCAAATTGGGCACCGTCCAATGAACCTATAAGGGGAGACAAGATGTTGGCAAGAAATTTAGACAAATCACATGCAAAGGTATTTATACAGAAAACAATTTTAGAAGTATTTTTAGGGTTGCATTTTTAAAACTATTTCTTTAAGGGTAATAATTTTAGTAATTCTTACTCGTTGTATCAAGATGTAGTCCACGATGTGGACCCCGACGTTTTGACTGCAACTGCTCGTCTTCATCAGGAAACCATGGTCTCGTCGTCCCGGATGTTCTCGTTGCGCAGGTAGGCCACAAAGGTCGCCGACTTGGGCACCGTGAAGTCCGATGAACCTGTAAGGGGAGACAATTAAGATGTTGGAAAGAAATTTAGACAAATCATATGCAAATGTGTCGATACAGGAAACATTTTATTAGTATTTTTAGGGTTGCATTTTTTAACTATTTCTTTGAAGGTGATAATTTTAAGTACTTCTTACTCGTCTAACGATGGAGTCAACGATGTGGACTGCGACGTTTCGACGGCAACTGCAAGCCTTCATCAGGAAACCATTGTCTCGTCGTCCCGGATAGACTGGTTGCGCAGGGAGGCCACAAAAGTCGCTGAGTTAGGCACCGTGAAGTCCGATGAACCTGTAAGGGGAGACAATTAAGATGTTGATACAGGAACCATTTTGAAAGTATTTTCTGAGGTTAATAATGAAAGTAATTCGTACTCGTTGTCTCACGATGTAATCAGCGATGTGGACCGCGACGTTTTGACTGCAACTGCCAGCCTTCATTAGGAAACCATGGTCTCGTCCCGGATGGTCTCTAGGCGCAGGTAGGTCGCCAAGTTGGGCACCGTGAAGTCCGATGAACCTATAAGGGGAGACAAGATGTTGGCAAGACATTTAGACAAATCATATGCTAAGGTATTGATACATGAACATGTAAAAAGTATTTCATGATGTATTTTTTAAAGATTTAGATTATATTTTGGTGATAGAAATTTTTAGGTTGTGTTGTTAGGTTGTATTTTTAGGTAGTTTTTAGCTCGAATTTTTAAAGTAGAATTTTAAAACCTTTTTTAGCTTGCCTTTTTAAATCAAATTTTTAAAAAACATTTATTTAACTTGGATTTTTTGGGTGACATTTTTCAGGTTGAATTTTCAAATAAAGTTTATTTTCCATTTAGGGGTTAAATTTTTAAAGATTTTAGGTTGCAATTTTTCGGTTTCCTTATAATTTTAGGTGGATTTGTTTCAGGTTGAATTCTTTTAAATTGTTTGGATGTATATATTGTTTAAGCTTTTTAGGGTGTTAAATCTTTTTTATAGAAAATTTGATGAATTTTTTAAATATAATTATTTTTAAGTGAAATTTTTAAAGCTTTGTTAGCTTGAATTTCTAAAATATTTTAGGTGCAATTTTTGGGGTTGAAGTTTTTAAGCTTTTTTAACGTGGAATTTTTCAAGTATAGTTTTTTAGGTTGAATTTTGAATTTTTTTTAGCGTGGAATTTTTCAGGTTGAATTTTTAAGATTGAATTTTTAAAGATTTGTTACTTTGTATTTTTTAAGGTTGTATTTTTTTAGTATCATAATGAAAGCAATACTTATCCGCTGTCTCACGATGTAGTCGATGTGGACCGCGACGTTTCGACTGCTAGCCTTCATCAGGAAACCATGGTCTCGTCTTCCTGGATGGTCTCCTTGCGCAGGTAGGCAGCAATGGCCGCTGACTTGGGCACCGTGAAGTCCGATGAACCTGTCAGGGGAGACAATTACGATGTTGGAAAGAAATTTAGACAAATCATATGCAAAGGTGTCGATACAGGAAACATTTTATAAGTATTTTTAGGGTTGCATTTTTAAACTACTTCTTTAAGGTAATAATTGTAAGTAATTCTTACTCGTCTCACGATGGAGTCAACGATGTGGACAGCGACATTTGGACTGCAACTGCAAGCCTCTATCAGTAAACCATGGTCTCTTCGTCCCGGATAGACTGGTTGCGCAGGGAGGCCGCAAAGGTCGCCAAATTGGGCACCGTCCAATGAACCTATAAGGGGAGACAAGATGTTGGCAAGAAATTTAGACAAATCACATGCAAAGGTATTTATACAGAAAACAATTTTAGAAGTATTTTTAGGGTTGCATTTTTAAAACTATTTCTTTAAGGGTAATAATTTTAGTAATTCTTACTCGTTGTATCAACATGTAGTCCTCGATGTGGACCCCGACGTTTTGACTGCAACTGCTCGTCTTCATCAGGAAACCATGGTCTCGTCGTCCCGGATGTTCTCGTTGCGCAGGTAGGCCACAAAGGTCGCCGACTAGGGCACCGTGAAGTCCGATGAACCTGTAAGGGGAGACAATTAAGATGTTGGAAAGAAATTTAGACAAATCATATGCAAATGTGTCGATACAGGAAACATTTTATTAGTATTTTTAGGGTTGCATTTTTTAACTATTTCTTTGAAGGTGATAATTTTAAGTACTTCTTACTCGTCTAACGATGGAGTCAACGATGTGGACTGCGACGTTTCGACGGCAACTGCAAGCCTTCATCAGGAAACCATTGTCTCGTCGTCCCGGATAGACTGGTTGCGCAGGGAGGCCGCAAAGGTCGCCAAATTGGGCACCGTCCAATGAACCTATAAGGGGAGACAAGATGTTGGCAAGAAATTTAGACAAATCACATGCAAAGGTATTTATACAGAAAACAATTTTAGAAGTATTTTTAGGGTTGCATTTTTAAAACTATTTCTTTAAGGGTAATAATTTTAGTAATTCTTACTCGTTGTATCAAGATGTAGTCCACGATGTGGACCCCGACGTTTTGACTGCAACTGCTCGTCTTCATCAGGAAACCATGGTCTCATCGTCCCGGATGTTCTCGTTGCGCAGGTAGGCCACAAAGGTCGCCGACTTGGGCACCGTGAAGTCCGATGAACCTGTAAGGGGAGACAATTAAGATGTTGGAAAGAAATTTAGACAAATCATATGCAAATGTGTCGATACAGGAAACATTTTATTAGTATTTTTAGGGTTGCATTTTTTTTACTATTTCTTTAAGGGTAATAATTTTAGTAATTCTTACTCGTATTAAGATGTAGTCCACGATGTGGACCCCGACGTTTTGACTGCAACTGCTCGTCTTCATCAGGAAACCATGGTCTCGTCGTCCCGGATGTTCTCGTTGCGCAGGTAGGCCACAAAGGTCGCCGACTTGGGCACCGTGAAGTCCGATGAACCTGTAAAGGGGAGACAATTAAGATGTTGGAAAGAAATTTAGACAAATCATATGCAAATGTGTCGATACAGGAAACATTTTATTAGTATTTTTAGGGTTGCATTTTTTTACTATTTCTTTGAAGGTGATAATTTTAAGTACTTCTTACTCGTCTAACGATGGAGTCAACGATGTGGACTGCGACGTTTCGACGGCAACTGCAAGCCTTCATCAGGAAACCATTGTCTCGTCGTCCCGGATAGACTGGTTGCGCAGGGAGGCCGCAAAGGTCGCCAAGTTGGGCACCGTCCAATGAACCTATAAGGGGAGACAAGATGTTGGCAAGAAATTTAGACAAATCACATGCAAAGGTATTTATACAGAATACAATTTTAGAAGTATTTTTAGGGTTGCATTTTTAAAACTATTTCTTTAAGGGTAATAATTTTAGTAATTCTTACTCGTTGTATCAACATGTAGTCCACGATATGGACCCCGACGTTTTGACTGCAACTGCTCGTCTTCATCAGGAAACCATGGTCTCGTCGTCCCGGATGTTCTCGTTGCGCAGGTAGGCCACAAAGGTCGCCGACTTGGGCACCGTGAAGTCCGATGAACCTGTAAAGGGGAGACAATTAAGATGTTGGAAAGAAATTTAGACAAATCATATGCAAATGTGTCGATACAGGAAACATTTTATTAGTATTTTTAGGGTTGCATTTTTTTACTATTTCTTTAAGGGTAATAATTTTAGTAATTCTTACTCGTTGTATCAAGATGTAGTCCACGATGTGGACCCCGACGTTTTGACTGCAACTGCTCGTCTTCATCAGGAAACCATGGTCTCGTCGTCCCGGATGTTCTCGTTGCGCAGGTAGGCCACAAAGGTCGCCGACTTGGGCACCGTGAAGTCCGATGAACCTGTAAAGGGGAGACAATTAAGATGTTGGAAAGAAATTTAGACAAATCATATGCAAATGTGTCGATACAGGAAACATTTTATTAGTATTTTTAGGGTTGCATTTTTTTACTATTTCTTTAAGGGTAATAATTTTAGTAATTCTTACTCGTTGTATCAAGATGTAGTCCACGATGTGGACCCCGACGTTTTGACTGCAACTGCTCGTCTTCATCAGGAAACCATGGTCTCGTCGTCCCGGATGTTCTCGTTGCGCAGGTAGGCCACAAAGGTCGCCGACTTGGGCACCGTGAAGTCCGATGAACCTGTAAGGGGAGACAATTAAGATGTTGGAAAGAAATTTAGACAAATCATATGCAAATGTGTCGATACAGGAAACATTTTATTAGTATTTTTAGGGTTGCATTTTTTTACTATTTCTTTGAAGGTGATAATTTTAAGTACTTCTTACTCGTCTAACGATGGAGTCAACGATGTGGACTGCGACGTTTCGACGGCAACTGCAAGCCTTCATCAGGAAACCATTGTCTCGTCGTCCCGGATAGACTGGTTGCGCAGGGAGGCCACAAAAGTCGCTGAGTTAGGCACCGTGAAGTCCGATGAACCTGTAAGGGGAGACAATTAAGATGTTGATACAGGAACCATTTTGAAAGTATTTTCTGAGGTTAATAATGAAAGTAATTCGTACTCGTTGTCTCACGATGTAATCAGCGATGTGGACCGCGACGTTTTGACTGCAACTGCCAGCCTTCATTAGGAAACCATGGTCTCGTCCCGGATGGTCTCTAGGCGCAGGTAGGTCGCCAAGTTGGGCACCGTGAAGTCCGATGAACCTATAAGGGGAGACAAGATGTTGGCAAGACATTTAGACAAATCATATGCTAAGGTATTGATACATGAACATGTAAAAAGTATTTCATGATGTATTTTTTAAAGATTTAGATTATATTTTGGTGATAGAAATTTTTAGGTTGTGTTGTTAGGTTGTATTTTTAGGTAGTTTTTAGCTCGAATTTTTGAAGTAGAATTTTAAAACCTTTTTTAGCTTGCCTTTTTAAATCTAATTTTTAAAAAACATTTATTTAACTTGGATTTTTTGGGTGACATTTTTCAGGTTGAATTTTCAAATAAAGTTTATTTTCCATTTAGGGGTTAAATTTTTAAAGATTTTAGGTTGCAATTTTTCGGTTTCCTTATAATTTTAGGTGGATTTGTTTCAGGTTGAATTCTTTTAAATTGTTTGGATGTATATATTGTTTAAGCTTTTTAGGGTGTTAAATCTTTTTTATAGAAAATTTGATGAATTTTTTAAATATAATTATTTTTAAGTGAAATTTTTAAAGCTTTGTTAGCTTGAATTTCTAAAATATTTTAGGTGCAATTTTTGGGGTTGAAGTTTTTAAGCTTTTTTAACGTGGAATTTTTCAAGTATAGTTTTTTAGGTTGAATTTTGAATTTTTTTTAGCGTGGAATTTTTCAGGTTGAATTTTTAAGATTGAATTTTTAAAGATTTGTTACTTTGTATTTTTTAAGGTTGTATTTTTTTAGGTTTTTTTTTTTAGTATCATAATGAAAGCAATACTTATCCGCTGTCTCACGATGTAGTCGATGTGGACCGCGACGTTTCGACTGCTAGCCTTCATCAGGAAACCATGGTCTCGTCTTCCTGGATGGTCTCCTTGCGCAGGTAGGCAGCAATGGCCGCTGACTTGGGCACCGTGAAGTCCGATGAACCTGTCAGGGGAGACAATTACGATGTTGGAAAGAAATTTAGACAAATCATATGCAAAGGTGTCGATACAGGAAACATTTTATAAGTATTTTTAGGGTTGCATTTTTAAACTACTTCTTTAAGGTAATAATTGTAAGTAATTCTTACTCGTCTCACGATGGAGTCAACGATGTGGACAGCGACATTTGGACTGCAACTGCAAGCCTCTATCAGTAAACCATGGTCTCTTCGTCCCGGATAGACTGGTTGCGCAGGGAGGCCGCAAAGGTCGCCAAATTGGGCACCGTCCAATGAACCTATAAGGGGAGACAAGATGTTGGCAAGAAATTTAGACAAATCACATGCAAAGGTATTTATACAGAAAACAATTTTAGAAGTATTTTTAGGGTTGCATTTTTAAAACTATTTCTTTAAGGGTAATAATTTTAGTAATTCTTACTCGTTGTATCAAGATGTAGTCCTCGATGTGGACCCCGACGTTTTGACTGCAACTGCTCGTCTTCATCAGGAAACCATGGTCTCGTCGTCCCGGATGTTCTCGTTGCGCAGGTAGGCCACAAAGGTCGCCGACTAGGGCACCGTGAAGTCCGATGAACCTGTAAGGGGAGACAATTAAGATGTTGGAAAGAAATTTAGACAAATCATATGCAAATGTGTCGATACAGGAAACATTTTATTAGTATTTTTAGGGTTGCATTTTTTAACTATTTCTTTGAAGGTGATAATTTTAAGTACTTCTTACTCGTCTAACGATGGAGTCAACGATGTGGACTGCGACGTTTCGACGGCAACTGCAAGCCTTCATCAGGAAACCATTGTCTCGTCGTCCCGGATAGACTGGTTGCGCAGGGAGGCCGCAAAGGTCGCCAAATTGGGCACCGTCCAATGAACCTATAAGGGGAGACAAGATGTTGGCAAGAAATTTAGACAAATCACATGCAAAGGTATTTATACAGAAAACAATTTTAGAAGTATTTTTAGGGTTGCATTTTTAAAACTATTTCTTTAAGGGTAATAATTTTAGTAATTCTTACTCGTTGTATCAAGATGTAGTCCACGATGTGGACCCCGACGTTTTGACTGCAACTGCTCGTCTTCATCAGGAAACCATGGTCTCGTCGTCCCGGATGTTCTCGTTGCGCAGGTAGGCCACAAAGGTCGCCGACTTGGGCACCGTGAAGTCCGATGAACCTGTAAGGGGAGACAATTAAGATGTTGGAAAGAAATTTAGACAAATCATATGCAAATGTGTCGATACAGGAAACATTTTATTAGTATTTTTAGGGTTGCATTTTTTAACTATTTCTTTGAAGGTGATAATTTTAAGTACTTCTTACTCGTCTAACGATGGAGTCAACGATGTGGACTGCGACGTTTCGACGGCAACTGCAAGCCTTCATCAGGAAACCATTGTCTCGTCGTCCCGGATAGACTGGTTGCGCAGGGAGGCCACAAAAGTCGCTGAGTTAGGCACCGTGAAGTCCGATGAACCTGTAAGGGGAGACAATTAAGATGTTGATACAGGAACCATTTTGAAAGTATTTTCTGAGGTTAATAATGAAAGTAATTCGTACTCGTTGTCTCACGATGTAATCAGCGATGTGGACCGCGACGTTTTGACTGCAACTGCCAGCCTTCATTAGGAAACCATGGTCTCGTCCCGGATGGTCTCTAGGCGCAGGTAGGTCGCCAAGTTGGGCACCGTGAAGTCCGATGAACCTATAAGGGGAGACAAGATGTTGGCAAGACATTTAGACAAATCATATGCTAAGGTATTGATACATGAACATGTAAAAAGTATTTCATGATGTATTTTTTAAAGATTTAGATTATATTTTGGTGATAGAAATTTTTAGGTTGTGTTGTTAGGTTGTATTTTTAGGTAGTTTTTAGCTCGAATTTTTAAAGTAGAATTTTAAAACCTTTTTTAGCTTGCCTTTTTAAATCAAATTTTTAAAAAACATTTATTTAACTTGGATTTTTTGGGTGACATTTTTCAGGTTGAATTTTCAAATAAAGTTTATTTTCCATTTAGGGGTTAAATTTTTAAAGATTTTAGGTTGCAATTTTTCGGTTTCCTTATAATTTTAGGTGGATTTGTTTCAGGTTGAATTCTTTTAAATTGTTTGGATGTATATATTGTTTAAGCTTTTTAGGGTGTTAAATCTTTTTTATAGAAAATTTGATGAATTTTTTAAATATAATTATTTTTAAGTGAAATTTTTAAAGCTTTGTTAGCTTGAATTTCTAAAATATTTTAGGTGCAATTTTTGGGGTTGAAGTTTTTAAGCTTTTTTAACGTGGAATTTTTCAAGTATAGTTTTTTAGGTTGAATTTTGAATTTTTTTTAGCGTGGAATTTTTCAGGTTGAATTTTTAAGATTGAATTTTTAAAGATTTGTTACTTTGTATTTTTTAAGGTTGTATTTTTTTAGTATCATAATGAAAGCAATACTTATCCGCTGTCTCACGATGTAGTCGATGTGGACCGCGACGTTTCGACTGCTAGCCTTCATCAGGAAACCATGGTCTCGTCTTCCTGGATGGTCTCCTTGCGCAGGTAGGCAGCAATGGCCGCTGACTTGGGCACCGTGAAGTCCGATGAACCTGTCAGGGGAGACAATTACGATGTTGGAAAGAAATTTAGACAAATCATATGCAAAGGTGTCGATACAGGAAACATTTTATAAGTATTTTTAGGGTTGCATTTTTAAACTACTTCTTTAAGGTAATAATTGTAAGTAATTCTTACTCGTCTCACGATGGAGTCAACGATGTGGACAGCGACATTTGGACTGCAACTGCAAGCCTCTATCAGTAAACCATGGTCTCTTCGTCCCGGATAGACTGGTTGCGCAGGGAGGCCGCAAAGGTCGCCAAATTGGGCACCGTCCAATGAACCTATAAGGGGAGACAAGATGTTGGCAAGAAATTTAGACAAATCACATGCAAAGGTATTTATACAGAAAACAATTTTAGAAGTATTTTTAGGGTTGCATTTTTAAAACTATTTCTTTAAGGGTAATAATTTTAGTAATTCTTACTCGTTGTATCAAGATGTAGTCCTCGATGTGGACCCCGACGTTTTGACTGCAACTGCTCGTCTTCATCAGGAAACCATGGTCTCGTCGTCCCGGATGTTCTCGTTGCGCAGGTAGGCCACAAAGGTCGCCGACTAGGGCACCGTGAAGTCCGATGAACCTGTAAGGGGAGACAATTAAGATGTTGGAAAGAAATTTAGACAAATCATATGCAAATGTGTCGATACAGGAAACATTTTATTAGTATTTTTAGGGTTGCATTTTTTAACTATTTCTTTGAAGGTGATAATTTTAAGTACTTCTTACTCGTCTAACGATGGAGTCAACGATGTGGACTGCGACGTTTCGACGGCAACTGCAAGCCTTCATCAGGAAACCATTGTCTCGTCGTCCCGGATAGACTGGTTGCGCAGGGAGGCCGCAAAGGTCGCCAAATTGGGCACCGTCCAATGAACCTATAAGGGGAGACAAGATGTTGGCAAGAAATTTAGACAAATCACATGCAAAGGTATTTATACAGAAAACAATTTTAGAAGTATTTTTAGGGTTGCATTTTTAAAACTATTTCTTTAAGGGTAATAATTTTAGTAATTCTTACTCGTTGTATCAAGATGTAGTCCACGATGTGGACCCCGACGTTTTGACTGCAACTGCTCGTCTTCATCAGGAAACCATGGTCTCATCGTCCCGGATGTTCTCGTTGCGCAGGTAGGCCACAAAGGTCGCCGACTTGGGCACCGTGAAGTCCGATGAACCTGTAAGGGGAGACAATTAAGATGTTGGAAAGAAATTTAGACAAATCATATGCAAATGTGTCGATACAGGAAACATTTTATTAGTATTTTTAGGGTTGCATTTTTTTTACTATTTCTTTAAGGGTAATAATTTTAGTAATTCTTACTCGTATTAAGATGTAGTCCACGATGTGGACCCCGACGTTTTGACTGCAACTGCTCGTCTTCATCAGGAAACCATGGTCTCGTCGTCCCGGATGTTCTCGTTGCGCAGGTAGGCCACAAAGGTCGCCGACTTGGGCACCGTGAAGTCCGATGAACCTGTAAAGGGGAGACAATTAAGATGTTGGAAAGAAATTTAGACAAATCATATGCAAATGTGTCGATACAGGAAACATTTTATTAGTATTTTTAGGGTTGCATTTTTTTACTATTTCTTTGAAGGTGATAATTTTAAGTACTTCTTACTCGTCTAACGATGGAGTCAACGATGTGGACTGCGACGTTTCGACGGCAACTGCAAGCCTTCATCAGGAAACCATTGTCTCGTCGTCCCGGATAGACTGGTTGCGCAGGGAGGCCGCAAAGGTCGCCAAGTTGGGCACCGTCCAATGAACCTATAAGGGGAGACAAGATGTTGGCAAGAAATTTAGACAAATCACATGCAAAGGTATTTATACAGAATACAATTTTAGAAGTATTTTTAGGGTTGCATTTTTAAAACTATTTCTTTAAGGGTAATAATTTTAGTAATTCTTACTCGTTGTATCAACATGTAGTCCACGATATGGACCCCGACGTTTTGACTGCAACTGCTCGTCTTCATCAGGAAACCATGGTCTCGTCGTCCCGGATGTTCTCGTTGCGCAGGTAGGCCACAAAGGTCGCCGACTTGGGCACCGTGAAGTCCGATGAACCTGTAAAGGGGAGACAATTAAGATGTTGGAAAGAAATTTAGACAAATCATATGCAAATGTGTCGATACAGGAAACATTTTATTAGTATTTTTAGGGTTGCATTTTTTTACTATTTCTTTAAGGGTAATAATTTTAGTAATTCTTACTCGTTGTATCAAGATGTAGTCCACGATGTGGACCCCGACGTTTTGACTGCAACTGCTCGTCTTCATCAGGAAACCATGGTCTCGTCGTCCCGGATGTTCTCGTTGCGCAGGTAGGCCACAAAGGTCGCCGACTTGGGCACCGTGAAGTCCGATGAACCTGTAAAGGGGAGACAATTAAGATGTTGGAAAGAAATTTAGACAAATCATATGCAAATGTGTCGATACAGGAAACATTTTATTAGTATTTTTAGGGTTGCATTTTTTTACTATTTCTTTAAGGGTAATAATTTTAGTAATTCTTACTCGTTGTATCAAGATGTAGTCCACGATGTGGACCCCGACGTTTTGACTGCAACTGCTCGTCTTCATCAGGAAACCATGGTCTCGTCGTCCCGGATGTTCTCGTTGCGCAGGTAGGCCACAAAGGTCGCCGACTTGGGCACCGTGAAGTCCGATGAACCTGTAAGGGGAGACAATTAAGATGTTGGAAAGAAATTTAGACAAATCATATGCAAATGTGTCGATACAGGAAACATTTTATTAGTATTTTTAGGGTTGCATTTTTTTACTATTTCTTTGAAGGTGATAATTTTAAGTACTTCTTACTCGTCTAACGATGGAGTCAACGATGTGGACTGCGACGTTTCGACGGCAACTGCAAGCCTTCATCAGGAAACCATTGTCTCGTCGTCCCGGATAGACTGGTTGCGCAGGGAGGCCACAAAAGTCGCTGAGTTAGGCACCGTGAAGTCCGATGAACCTGTAAGGGGAGACAATTAAGATGTTGATACAGGAACCATTTTGAAAGTATTTTCTGAGGTTAATAATGAAAGTAATTCGTACTCGTTGTCTCACGATGTAATCAGCGATGTGGACCGCGACGTTTTGACTGCAACTGCCAGCCTTCATTAGGAAACCATGGTCTCGTCCCGGATGGTCTCTAGGCGCAGGTAGGTCGCCAAGTTGGGCACCGTGAAGTCCGATGAACCTATAAGGGGAGACAAGATGTTGGCAAGACATTTAGACAAATCATATGCTAAGGTATTGATACATGAACATGTAAAAAGTATTTCATGATGTATTTTTTAAAGATTTAGATTATATTTTGGTGATAGAAATTTTTAGGTTGTGTTGTTAGGTTGTATTTTTAGGTAGTTTTTAGCTCGAATTTTTGAAGTAGAATTTTAAAACCTTTTTTAGCTTGCCTTTTTAAATCTAATTTTTAAAAAACATTTATTTAACTTGGATTTTTTGGGTGACATTTTTCAGGTTGAATTTTCAAATAAAGTTTATTTTCCATTTAGGGGTTAAATTTTTAAAGATTTTAGGTTGCAATTTTTCGGTTTCCTTATAATTTTAGGTGGATTTGTTTCAGGTTGAATTCTTTTAAATTGTTTGGATGTATATATTGTTTAAGCTTTTTAGGGTGTTAAATCTTTTTTATAGAAAATTTGATGAATTTTTTAAATATAATTATTTTTAAGTGAAATTTTTAAAGCTTTGTTAGCTTGAATTTCTAAAATATTTTAGGTGCAATTTTTGGGGTTGAAGTTTTTAAGCTTTTTTAACGTGGAATTTTTCAAGTATAGTTTTTTAGGTTGAATTTTGAATTTTTTTTAGCGTGGAATTTTTCAGGTTGAATTTTTCAGATTGAATTTTTAAAGATTTGTTACTTTGTATTTTTTAAGGTTGTATTTTTTTAGGTTTTTTTTTTTAGTATCATAATGAAAGCAATACTTATCCGCTGTCTCACGATGTAGTCGATGTGGACCGCGACGTTTCGACTGCTAGCCTTCATCAGGAAACCATGGTCTCGTCTTCCTGGATGGTCTCCTTGCGCAGGTAGGCAGCAATGGCCGCTGACTTGGGCACCGTGAAGTCCGATGAACCTGTCAGGGGAGACAATTACGATGTTGGAAAGAAATTTAGACAAATCATATGCAAAGGTGTCGATACAGGAAACATTTTATAAGTATTTTTAGGGTTGCATTTTTAAACTACTTCTTTAAGGTAATAATTGTAAGTAATTCTTACTCGTCTCACGATGGAGTCAACGATGTGGACAGCGACATTTGGACTGCAACTGCAAGCCTCTATCAGTAAACCATGGTCTCTTCGTCCCGGATAGACTGGTTGCGCAGGGAGGCCGCAAAGGTCGCCAAATTGGGCACCGTCCAATGAACCTATAAGGGGAGACAAGATGTTGGCAAGAAATTTAGACAAATCACATGCAAAGGTATTTATACAGAAAACAATTTTAGAAGTATTTTTAGGGTTGCATTTTTAAAACTATTTCTTTAAGGGTAATAATTTTAGTAATTCTTACTCGTTGTATCAAGATGTAGTCCTCGATGTGGACCCCGACGTTTTGACTGCAACTGCTCGTCTTCATCAGGAAACCATGGTCTCGTCGTCCCGGATGTTCTCGTTGCGCAGGTAGGCCACAAAGGTCGCCGACTAGGGCACCGTGAAGTCCGATGAACCTGTAAGGGGAGACAATTAAGATGTTGGAAAGAAATTTAGACAAATCATATGCAAATGTGTCGATACAGGAAACATTTTATTAGTATTTTTAGGGTTGCATTTTTTAACTATTTCTTTGAAGGTGATAATTTTAAGTACTTCTTACTCGTCTAACGATGGAGTCAACGATGTGGACTGCGACGTTTCGACGGCAACTGCAAGCCTTCATCAGGAAACCATTGTCTCGTCGTCCCGGATAGACTGGTTGCGCAGGGAGGCCGCAAAGGTCGCCAAATTGGGCACCGTCCAATGAACCTATAAGGGGAGACAAGATGTTGGCAAGAAATTTAGACAAATCACATGCAAAGGTATTTATACAGAAAACAATTTTAGAAGTATTTTTAGGGTTGCATTTTTAAAACTATTTCTTTAAGGGTAATAATTTTAGTAATTCTTACTCGTTGTATCAAGATGTAGTCCACGATGTGGACCCCGACGTTTTGACTGCAACTGCTCGTCTTCATCAGGAAACCATGGTCTCATCGTCCCGGATGTTCTCGTTGCGCAGGTAGGCCACAAAGGTCGCCGACTTGGGCACCGTGAAGTCCGATGAACCTGTAAGGGGAGACAATTAAGATGTTGGAAAGAAATTTAGACAAATCATATGCAAATGTGTCGATACAGGAAACATTTTATTAGTATTTTTAGGGTTGCATTTTTTTTACTATTTCTTTAAGGGTAATAATTTTAGTAATTCTTACTCGTATTAAGATGTAGTCCACGATGTGGACCCCGACGTTTTGACTGCAACTGCTCGTCTTCATCAGGAAACCATGGTCTCGTCGTCCCGGATGTTCTCGTTGCGCAGGTAGGCCACAAAGGTCGCCGACTTGGGCACCGTGAAGTCCGATGAACCTGTAGGGGGAGACAATTAAGATGTTGGAAAGAAATTTAGACAAATCATATGCAAATGTGTCGATACAGGAAACATTTTATTAGTATTTTTAGGGTTGCATTTTTTTACTATTTCTTTGAAGGTGATAATTTTAAGTACTTCTTACTCGTCTAACGATGGAGTCAACGATGTGGACTGCGACGTTTCGACGGCAACTGCAAGCCTTCATCAGGAAACCATTGTCTCGTCGTCCCGGATAGACTGGTTGCGCAGGGAGGCCGCAAAGGTCGCCAAGTTGGGCACCGTCCAATGAACCTATAAGGGGAGACAAGATGTTGGCAAGAAATTTAGACAAATCACATGCAAAGGTATTTATACAGAATACAATTTTAGAAGTATTTTTAGGGTTGCATTTTTAAAACTATTTCTTTAAGGGTAATAATTTTAGTAATTCTTACTCGTTGTATCAAGATGTAGTCCACGATGTGGACCCCGACGTTTTGACTGCAACTGCTCGTCTTCATCAGGAAACCATGGTCTCATCGTCCCGGATGTTCTCGTTGCGCAGGTAGGCCACAAAGGTCGCCGACTTGGGCACCGTGAAGTCCGATGAACCTGTAAGGGGAGACAATTAAGATGTTGGAAAGAAATTTAGACAAATCATATGCAAATGTGTCGATACAGGAAACATTTTATTAGTATTTTTAGGGTTGCATTTTTTTTACTATTTCTTTAAGGGTAATAATTTTAGTAATTCTTACTCGTATTAAGATGTAGTCCACGATGTGGACCCCGACGTTTTGACTGCAACTGCTCGTCTTCATCAGGAAACCATGGTCTCGTCGTCCCGGATGTTCTCGTTGCGCAGGTAGGCCACAAAGGTCGCCGACTTGGGCACCGTGAAGTCCGATGAACCTGTAACGGGAGACAATTAAGATGTTGGAAAGAAATTTAGACAAATCATATGCAAATGTGTCGATACAGGAAACATTTTATTAGTATTTTTAGGGTTGCATTTTTTAACTATTTCTTTGAAGGTGATAATTTTAAGTACTTCTTACTCGTCTAACGATGGAGTCAACGATGTGGACTGCGACGTTTCGACGGCAACTGCAAGCCTTCATCAGGAAACCATTGTCTCGTCGTCCCGGATAGACTGGTTGCGCAGGGAGGCCGCAAAGGTCGCCAAGTTGGGCACCGTCCAATGAACCTATAAGGGGAGACAAGATGTTGGCAAGAAATTTAGACAAATCACATGCAAAGGTATTTATACAGAATACAATTTTAGAAGTATTTTTAGGGTTGCATTTTTAAAACTATTTCTTTAAGGGTAATAATTTTAGTAATTCTTACTCGTTGTATCAAGATGTAGTCCACGATATGGACCCCGACGTTTTGACTGCAACTGTTCGTCTTCATCAGGAAACCATGGTCTCATCGTCCCGGATGTTCTCGTTGCGCAGGTAGGCCACAAAGGTCGCCGACTTGGGCACCGTGAAGTCCGATGAACCTGTAAGGGGAGACAATTAAGATGTTGGAAAGAAATTTAGACAAATCATATGCAAATGTGTCGATACAGGAAACATTTTATTAGTATTTTTAGGGTTGCATTTTTTTTACTATTTCTTTAAGGGTAATAATTTTAGTAATTCTTACTCGTATTAAGATGTAGTCCACGATGTGGACCCCGACGTTTTGACTGCAACTGCTCGTCTTCATCAGGAAACCATGGTCTCGTCGTCCCGGATGTTCTCGTTGCGCAGGTAGGCCACAAAGGTCGCCGACTTGGGCACCGTGAAGTCCGATGAACCTGTAAAGGGGAGACAATTAAGATGTTGGAAAGAAATTTAGACAAATCATATGCAAATGTGTCGATACAGGAAACATTTTATTAGTATTTTTAGGGTTGCATTTTTTTACTATTTCTTTAAGGGTAATAATTTTAGTAATTCTTACTCGTTGTATCAAGATGTAGTCCACGATGTGGACCCCGACGTTTTGACTGCAACTGCTCGTCTTCATCAGGAAACCATGGTCTCGTCGTCCCGGATGTTCTCGTTGCGCAGGTAGGCCACAAAGGTCGCCGACTTGGGCACCGTGAAGTCCGATGAACCTGTAAAGGGGAGACAATTAAGATGTTGGAAAGAAATTTAGACAAATCATATGCAAATGTGTCGATACAGGAAACATTTTATTAGTATTTTTAGGGTTGCATTTTTTTACTATTTCTTTAAGGGTAATAATTTTAGTAATTCTTACTCGTTGTATCAAGATGTAGTCCACGATGTGGACCCCGACGTTTTGACTGCAACTGCTCGTCTTCATCAGGAAACCATGTTCTCGTCGTCCCGGATGTTCTCGTTGCGCAGGTAGGCCACAAAGGTCGCCGACTTGGGCACCGTGAAGTCCGATGAACCTGTAAGGGGAGACAATTAAGATGTTGGAAAGAAATTTAGACAAATCATATGCAAATGTGTCGATACAGGAAACATTTTATTAGTATTTTTAGGGTTGCATTTTTTTACTATTTCTTTAAGGGTAATAATTTTAGTAATTCTTACTCGTTGTATCAAGATGTAGTCCACGATGTGGACCCCGACGTTTTGACTGCAACTGCTCGTCTTCATCAGGAAACCATGGTCTCGTCGTCCCGGATGTTCTCGTTGCGCAGGTAGGCCACAAAGGTCGCCGACTTGGGCACCGTGAAGTCCGATGAACCTGTAAAGGGGAGACAATTAAGATGTTGGAAAGAAATTTAGACAAATCATATGCAAATGTGTCGATACAGGAAACATTTTATTAGTATTTTTAGGGTTGCATTTTTTTACTATTTCTTTAAGGGTAATAATTTTAGTAATTCTTACTCGTTGTATCAAGATGTAGTCCACGATGTGGACCCCGACGTTTTGACTGCAACTGCTCGTCTTCATCAGGAAACCATGGTCTCGTCGTCCCGGATGTTCTCGTTGCGCAGGTAGGCCACAAAGGTCGCCGACTTGGGCACCGTGAAGTCCGATGAACCTGTAAGGGGAGACAATTAAGATGTTGGAAAGAAATTTAGACAAATCATATGCAAATGTGTCGATACAGGAAACATTTTATTAGTATTTTTAGGGTTGCATTTTTTTACTATTTCTTTAAGGGTAATAATTTTAGTAATTCTTACTCGTTGTATCAAGATGTAGTCCACGATGTGGACCCCGACGTTTTGACTGCAACTGCTCGTCTTCATCAGGAAACCATGGTCTCGTCGTCCCGGATGTTCTCGTTGCGCAGGTAGGCCACAAAGGTCGCCGACTTGGGCACCGTGAAGTCCGATGAACCTGTAAAGGGGAGACAATTAAGATGTTGGAAAGAAATTTAGACAAATCATATGCAAATGTGTCGATACAGGAAACATTTTATTAGTATTTTTAGGGTTGCATTTTTTAACTATTTCTTTGAAGGTGATAATTTTAAGTACTTCTTACTCGTCTAACGATGGAGTCAACGATGTGGACTGCGACGTTTCGACGGCAACTGCAAGCCTTCATCAGGAAACCATTGTCTCGTCGTCCCGGATAGACTGGTTGCGCAGGGAGGCCACAAAAGTCGCTGAGTTAGGCACCGTGAAGTCCGATGAACCTGTAAGGGGAGACAATTAAGATGTTGGAAAGAAATTTAGACAAATCATATGCAAATGTGTCGATACAGGAAACATTTTATTAGTATTTTTAGGGTTGCATTTTTTTTACTATTTCTTTAAGGGTAATAATTTTAGTAATTCTTACTCGTTGTATCAAGATGTAGTCCACGATGTGGACCCCGACGTTTTGACTGCAACTGCTCGTCTTCATCAGGAAACCATGGTCTCGTCGTCCCGGATGTTCTCGTTGCGCAGGTAGGCCACAAAGGTCGCCGACTTGGGCACCGTGAAGTCCGATGAACCTGTAAAGGGGAGACAATTAAGATGTTGGAAAGAAATTTAGACAAATCATATGCAAATGTGTCGATACAGGAAACATTTTATTAGTATTTTTAGGGTTGCATTTTTTTACTATTTCTTTAAGGGTAATAATTTTAGTAATTCTTACTCGTTGTATCAAGATGTAGTCCACGATGTGGACCCCGACGTTTTGACTGCAACTGCTCGTCTTCATCAGGAAACCATGGTCTCGTCGTCCCGGATGTTCTCGTTGCGCAGGTAGGCCACAAAGGTCGCCGACTTGGGCACCGTGAAGTCCGATGAACCTGTAGGGGGAGACAATTAAGATGTTGGAAAGAAATTTAGACAAATCATATGCAAATGTGTCGATACAGGAAACATTTTATTAGTATTTTTAGGGTTGCATTTTTTTACTATTTCTTTGAAGGTGATAATTTTAAGTACTTCTTACTCGTCTAACGATGGAGTCAACGATGTGGACTGCGACGTTTCGACGGCAACTGCAAGCCTTCATCAGGAAACCATTGTCTCGTCGTCCCGGATAGACTGGTTGCGCAGGGAGGCCGCAAAGGTCGCCAAGTTGGGCACCGTCCAATGAACCTATAAGGGGAGACAAGATGTTGGCAAGAAATTTAGACAAATCACATGCAAAGGTATTTATACAGAATACAATTTTAGAAGTATTTTTAGGGTTGCATTTTTAAAACTATTTCTTTAAGGGTAATAATTTTAGTAATTCTTACTCGTTGTATCAAGATGTAGTCCACGATATGGACTCCGACGTTTTGACTGCAACTGCTCGTCTTCATCAGGAAACCATGGTCTCGTCGTCCCGGATGTTCTCGTTGCGCAGGTAGGCCACAAAGGTCGCCGACTTGGGCACCGTGAAGTCCGATGAACCTGTAAAGGGGAGACAATTAAGATGTTGGAAAGAAATTTAGACAAATCATATGCAAATGTGTCGATACAGGAAACATTTTATTAGTATTTTTAGGGTTGCATTTTTTTACTATTTCTTTAAGGGTAATAATTTTAGTAATTCTTACTCGTTGTATCAAGATGTAGTCCACGATGTGGACCCCGACGTTTTGACTGCAACTGCTCGTCTTCATCAGGAAACCATGTTCTCGTCGTCCCGGATGTTCTCGTTGCGCAGGTAGGCCACAAAGGTCGCCGACTTGGGCACCGTGAAGTCCGATGAACCTGTAAGGGGAGACAATTAAGATGTTGGAAAGAAATTTAGACAAATCATATGCAAATGTGTCGATACAGGAAACATTTTATTAGTATTTTTAGGGTTGCATTTTTTTACTATTTCTTTAAGGGTAATAATTTTAGTAATTCTTACTCGTTGTATCAAGATGTAGTCCACGATGTGGACCCCGACGTTTTGACTGCAACTGCTCGTCTTCATCAGGAAACCATGGTCTCGTCGTCCCGGATGTTCTCGTTGCGCAGGTAGGCCACAAAGGTCGCCGACTTGGGCACCGTGAAGTCCGATGAACCTGTAAGGGGAGACAATTAAGATGTTGGAAAGAAATTTAGACAAATCATATGCAAATGTGTCGATACAGGAAACATTTTATTAGTATTTTTAGGGTTGCATTTTTTTACTATTTCTTTAAGGGTAATAATTTTAGTAATTCTTACTCGTTGTATCAAGATGTAGTCCACGATGTGGACCCCGACGTTTTGACTGCAACTGCTCGTCTTCATCAGGAAACCATGGTATCGTCGTCCCGGATGTTCTCGTTGCGCAGGTAGGCCACAAAGGTCGCCGACTTGGGCACCGTGAAGTCCGATGAACCTGTAAAGGGGAGACAATTAAGATGTTGGAAAGAAATTTAGACAAATCATATGCAAATGTGTCGATACAGGAAACATTTTATTAGTATTTTTAGGGTTGCATTTTTTAACTATTTCTTTGAAGGTGATAATTTTAAGTACTTCTTACTCGTCTAACGATGGAGTCAACGATGTGGACTGCGACGTTTCGACGGCAACTGCAAGCCTTCATCAGGAAACCATTGTCTCGTCGTCCCGGATAGACTGGTTGCGCAGGGAGGCCACAAAAGTCGCTGAGTTAGGCACCGTGAAGTCCGATGAACCTGTAAGGGGAGACAATTAAGATGTTGGAAAGAAATTTAGACAAATCATATGCAAATGTGTCGATACAGGAAACATTTTATTAGTATTTTTAGGGTTGCATTTTTCAACTATTTCTTTGAAGGTGATAATTTTAAGTACTTCTTACTCGTCTAACGATGGAGTCAACGATGTGGACTGCTACGTTTCGACGGCAACTGCAAGCCTTCATCAGGAAACCATTGTTTTGTCGTCCCGGATAGACTGGTTGCGCAGGGAGGCCGCAAAGGTCGCCAAGTTGGGCACCGTCCAATGAACCTATAAGGGGAGACAAGATGTTGGCAAGAAATTTAGACAAATCACATGCAAAGGTATTTATACAGAAAACAATTTTAGAAGTATTTTTAGGGTTGCATTTTTAAAACTATTTCTTTAAGGGTAATAATTTTAGTAATTCTTACTCGTTGTATCAAGATGTAGTCCACGATGTGGACCCCGACGTTTTGACTGCAACTGCTCGTCTTCATCAGGAAACCATGGTCTCGTCGTCCCGGATGTTCTCGTTGCGCAGGTAGGCCACAAAGGTCGCCGACTTGGGCACCGTGAAGTCAGATGAACCTGTAACGGGAGACAATTAAGATGTTGGAAAGAAATTTAGACAAATCATATGCAAATGTGTCGATACAGGAAACATTTTATTAGTATTTTTAGGGTTGCATTTTTTAACTATTTCTTTGAAGGTGATAATTTTAAGTACTTCTTACTCGTCTAACGATGGAGTCAACGATGTGGACTGCGACGTTTCGACGGCAACTGCAAGCCTTCATCAGGAAACCATTGTCTCGTCGTCCCGGATAGACTTGTTGCGCAGGGAGGCCGCAAAGGTCGCCAAATTGGGCACCGTCCAATGAACCTATAAGGGGAGACAAGATGTTGGCAAGAAATTTAGACAAATCACATGCAAAGGTATTTATACAGAAAACAATTTTAGAAGTATTTTTGGGGTTGCATTTTTAAAACTATTTCTTTAAGGGTAATAATTTTAGTAATTCTTACTCGTTGTATCAAGATGTAGTCCACGATATGGACCCCGACGTTTTGACTGCAACTGCTCGTCTTCATCAGGAAACCATGGTCTCGTCGTCCCGGATGTTCTCGTTGCGCAGGTAGGCCACAAAGGTCGCCGACTTGGGCACCGTGAAGTCCGATGAACCTGTACAGGGGAGATAATTAAGATGTTGGAAAGAAATTTAGACAAATCATATGCAAATGTGTCGATACAGGAAACATTTTATTAGTATTTTTAGGGTTGCATTTTTTTACTATTTCTTTAAGGGTAATAATTTTAGTAATTCTTACTCGTTGTATCAAGATGTAGTCCACGATGTGGACCCCGACGTTTTGACTGCAACTGCTCGTCTTCATCAGGAAACCATGGTCTCGTCGTCCCGGATGTTCTCGTTGCGCAGGTAGGCCACAAAGGTCGCCGACTTGGGCACCGTGAAGTCCGATGAACCTGTAAAGGGGAGACAATTAAGATGTTGGAAAGAAATTTAGACAAATCATATGCAAATGTGTCGATACAGGAAACATTTTATTAGTATTTTTAGGGTTGCATTTTTTTACTATTTCTTTAAGGGTAATAATTTTAGTAATTCTTACTCGTTGTATCAAGATGTAGTCCACGATGTGGACCCCGACGTTTTGACTGCAACTGCTCGTCTTCATCAGGAAACCATGGTCTCGTCGTCCCGGATGTTCTCGTTGCGCAGGTAGGCCACAAAGGTCGCCGACTTGGGCACCATGAAGTCCGATGAACCTGTAAGGGGAGACAATTAAGATGTTGGAAAGAAATTTAGACAAATCATATGCAAATGTGTCGATACAGGAAACATTTTATTAGTATTTTTAGGGTTGCATTTTTTAACTATTTCTTTGAAGGTGATAATTTTAAGTACTTCTTACTCGTCTAACGATGGAGTCAACGATGTGGACTGCGACGTTTCGACGGCAACTGCAAGCCTTCATCAGGAAACCATTGTCTCGTCGTCCCGGATAGACTGGTTGCGCAGGGAGGCCGCAAAGGTCGCCAAATTGGGCACCGTCCAATGAACCTATAAGGGGAGACAAGATGTTGGCAAGAAATTTAGACAAATCACATGCAAAGGTATTTATACAGAAAACAATTTTAGAAGTATTTTTAGGGTTGCATTTTTAAAACTATTTCTTTAAGGGTAATAATTTTAGTAATTCTTACTCGTATCAAGATGTAGTCCACGATGTGGACCCCGACGTTTTGACTGCAACTGCTCGTCTTCATCAGGAAACCATGGTCTCATCGTCCCGGATGTTCTCGTTGCGCAGGTAGGCCACAAAGGTCGCCGACTTGGGCACCGTGAAGTCCGATGAACCTGTAAGGGGAGACAATTAAGATGTTGGAAAGAAATTTAGACAAATCATATGCAAATGTGTCGATACAGGAAACATTTTATTAGTATTTTTAGGGTTGCATTTTTTAACTATTTCTTTGAAGGTGATAATTTTAAGTACTTCTTACTCGTCTAACGATGGAGTCAACGATGTGGACTGCGACGTTTCGACGGCAACTGCAAGCCTTCATCAGGAAACCATTGTCTCGTCGTCCCGGATAGACTGGTTGCGCAGGGAGGCCACAAAAGTCGCTGAGTTAGGCACCGTGAAGTCCGATGAACCTGTAAGGGGAGACAATTAAGATGTTGATACAGGAACCATTTTGAAAGTATTTTCTGAGGTTAATAATGAAAGTAATTCTTACTCTTTGTCTCACGATGTAATCAGCGATGTGGACCGCGACGTTTTGACTGCAACTGCCAGCCTTCATTAGGAAACCATGGTCTCGTCCCGGATGGTCTCTAGGCGCAGGTAGGTCGCCAAGTTGGGCACCGTGAAGTCCGATGAACCTATAAGGGGAGACAAGATGTTGGCAAGACATTTAGACAAATCATATGCTAAGGTATTGATACAGGAACATGTAAAAAGTATTTCATGATGTATTTTTTTAAGATTTAGATTATATTTTGGTGATAGAAATTTTTAGGTTGTGTTGTTAGGTTGTATTTTTAGGTAGTTTTTAGCTCGAATTTTTAAAGTAGAATTTTAAAACCTTTTTTAGCTTGCCTTTTTAAATCTAATTTTTAAAAACATTTATTTAACTTGGATTTTTTAGGTGACATTTTTCAGGTTGAATTTTCAAATAAAGTTTATTTTCCATTTAGGGGTTAAATTTTTAAAGATTTTAGGTTGCAATTTTTAGGTTTCCTTATAATTTTAGGTGGATTTGTTTCAGGTTGAATTCTTTTAAATTGTTTGGATGTATATATTGTTTAAGCTTTTTAGGGTGTTAAATCTTTTTTATAGGAAATTTTTGATGAATTTTTAAATATAATTATTTTTCAGTGGAATTTTTTAAGCTTTGTTAGCTTGAATTTCTAAAAAAAATTTGGTGCAATTTTTGGGGTTGAAGTTTTTAAGCTTTTTTAACGTGGAATTTTTCAAGTATAGTTTTTTAGGTTGAATTTCAAGAGTTTTTTTGCGTGGAATTTTCTAGGTTGAATTTTTAAGGTTGAATTTATAAAGCTTTTTCAGCTTGAATTTTTAGGGTTGAGTTTTTACAGATTTGTTACTTTGTATTTTTTAAGGTTGTATTTTTTTAGGTTGTTTTTTTAGTATCATAATGAAAGCAATACTTATCTGCTGTCTCACGATGTAGTCGATGTAGACCGCGACGTTTCGACTGCTAGCCTTCATCAGGAAACCATGGTCTCGTCTTCCTGGATGGTCTCCTTGCGCAGGTAGGCAGCAATGGCCGCTGACTTGGGCACCGTGAAGTCCGATGAACCTGTCAGGGGAGACAATTACGATGTTGGAAAGAAATTTAGACAAATCATATGCAAAGGTGTCGATACAGGAAACATTTTATTAGTATTTTTAGGGTTGCATTTTTTAACTATTTCTTTGAAGGTGATAATTTTAAGTACTTCTTACTCGTCTAACGATGGAGTCAACGATGTGGACTGCGACGTTTCGACGGCAACTGCAAGCCTTCATCAGGAAACCATTGTCTCGTTGTCCCGGATAGACTGGTTGCGCAGGTAGGCGGCAAGGGTCGTCAAGTCCGATGAACCTGTAAGGGGAGACAATTAGGATGTTGATACAGGAACCATTTGAAAAGTATTTTCTGAGGTTAATAATTAAAGTAATTCTTACTCGTTGTCTCACGATGTAATCAGCGATGTGGACAGCCACGTTTTGACTGCAACTGCAAGCCTCCATCAGTAAAGCACGGTCTCTGCGTCCCGGATGGTCTCCTTGCGCAGGTATAGGTGGCAAGGGTCGTCAAGTTGGGCACCGTGAAGTCCGATGAACCTGTAAGGGGAGACAATTAAGATGTTGATACAGGAACCATATTAAAAGTATTTTCTGAGGTTAATAATGAAAGTAATTCTTACTCGTTGTCTCACGATGTAATCAGCGATGTGGACCGCCACGTTTTGACTGCAACTGCAAGCCTCGATCAGTAAACCACGTTCTCTGCGTCCCGGATGGTCTCCTTGCGCAGGTAGGCGGCAAGGGTCGTCAAGTTAGGCACCGTGAAGTCCGATGAACCTGTAAGGGGAGACAATTGAGATGTTGATACAGGAAACATTTTAAAAGTATTTTCTCAGCTTAATAATGAAAGTATTCTTACTCGTTGTCTCACGATGTAATCAGCGATGTGGACCGCCACGTTTTGACTGCAACTGCAAGCCTCCATCAGTAAACCACGGTCTCTTCGTCCCGGATGGTCTCCTTGCGCAGGTAGGCGGCAAGGGTCGCCAAGTTGGGCACCGTGAAGTCCGATGAACCTATAAGAAGGGGAGACAAGATGTTGGCAAGACTTTTAGACAAATCATATGCAAAGGTATTGATACAGGAAACATGTAAAAAGTATTTCATGTTGTATTTTTTAAAGATTTAAATTATATTTGTTTAGCTCGAATTGTGTAAGCTTTTTAGGGTGTTTTATATTTTGGCGATAGAAATTGTTAGGTTGTGTTAGGTTGTATTTTTATGTAGTATTTAGCTCAAATTTTTAAAGTGGAATTTTAAAACCTTTTTTAGCTTGCCTTTTTAAATCGAATTTTTAAAAACATTTATTTACCTTGGATTCTTTAGGTGACATTTTTCAGGTTGATTTTTCAAATATTGTTTAGTTTCCATTTAGGGGTTAAATTTTTAAAGACTTTAGGTTGCAATTTTTAGGTTTCATTATAATTTTAGGTGGATTTGTTTCAGGTTGAATTCTTTTAAATTGTTTGGATGTATATATTGTTTAAGCTTTTTAGGGTGTTTAATCTCTTTTATAGAAAATTTGAGATGAATTTTTTAATATAATTTTTTTTTCAGTGGAATTTTTAAAGCTTTGTTAGCTTTAATTTTCGGGGTTGAACTTCTGTATTTGTTTAGGTGCAATTTTTGGGGTTTCAGTTTTTAAGCTTTTTTAACGTGGAATTTTTCAAGTGGAGTTTTTTAGGTTGAATTTTTAAAGTTTTTTAGCGTGGAATTTTCCATGTTGAATTTTTAAGGTTGAATTTATAAAGCTTTTTCAGCTTGAATTTTTAAAGATTTGTTACTTTGTATTTTTTAAGGTTGTGTTTTTTTAGGTTGTTTTTTTAGTATCATAATGAAAGCAATACGTATCCGCTGTCTCACGATGTAGTCGATGTGGACCGCGACGTTTCGACTGCTAGCCTTCATCAGGAAACCATGGTCTCGTCTTCCTGGATGGTCTCCTTGCGCAGGTAGGCCCAGTAGCGGATCTACGGGGGGGGGGGGGGGGGGGGGTTGTAGGGCACCGCGCAAAGTTCGATGAACCTGTAAGGGGAGACAATAAAGATTGTTGGCAAGAAATTTTGTAAAATCATATGCAAAGGTGTTGATACAGGAAACATATTGACAGTATTTTTAAAAGTTGAATTTAAGTAGTTTTTTAGGTTGTAAATTTTGACTTTGGAATTTTTAAAGTAGTTTTTAGGTTCGAATTTTTACGTATTTTACGTAAGTTTTCTATATTTAAATTTAAGGATTTTTAAGTTGTATTTTTTATGTTGCAATTTTTAAAGGTTTTTAAGTTGTAATTTGTAAGGGTCTTAGGTTATAGTTTTTACGCTATATTTTTGTACGATTTTTTAGGTTGTAATTTTAAAAGTTTGTTTTAAGTATTTATGGTTGGGTGTTTTTTTTGGAAATATTTTTACGTATAATAATTAAAATAATACGTTGTCTCAAGATGTAGTCAACAATGTGGACCGCGACGTTTCGACTGCAACTGCTGGTATTCATCAGGCTATGGTGTAGACCCGTCGGTGTTGTCCTTATATCTGCTTCTCGGGGATCTAGTGTGCACCGGTGCAGGACAGTCATTGGCTAGGCACAGCGGCCCGGTCATTGGCTGGAGCAACGGCCGGGTTACTGGCTATGGTTGGAAAGATATGCCTTTCCACTTTAAAAATGAGACATCAAACGTTCAAATCTCTGTGGACAATTTGTGTATAGCTTTCGTAGCGTAAATGGAAATAATTCAGACTGAAATTCGGATATAATTAAATACCTCATTCAATCAGCACAAACAAAATTGGAAAAAAGAAAATTTCCGACCTACCTACCCTATTTTTGAAAGGCATGTAATCGGAAGCAGAACCATTTTTGAGGCATTATTGTTTGTGGATTTAAATCTTGTATGCCAACAAAGTCAAATAAAACGTAAAGGTACATGTACCTCATTCATCTTCGTTGAGATTCTTCCGGCTGGAAACATCACGTGGGGACTAGTACCTACTGTGGTATCAGCTCTAAGCGACTCTGCACACAGATCAAGAAGCATAAAAAATAAATCCTTGTCCACCGTATTTTCTGTAGAAATGAGACAAATTAAAACAAATTCAGAAGGTTTTATTACTCATTAAATACAGATTTTAGACAAGAGAAACATTAAACTTTCTATATTTAACACAAACCTGTGGAAATTTGAGGTGCATGTATTTTCCAAGGCCGAAAATATTAACATGACCTCGAAAATTTAACATTGAATGACCCAGTATTGATTCCTATTGTAACCAAGCATACGCAAGATGTGACAGAAACGTGCGATGGTACTTTTTCAGGTCCGACAACAAGATGGTTTAATCAATTAGGACAATACACAAATTTAATCATACATTTTAGGTGAAGCAACAACCGGGTAAGTGTACAGTGGTTATTTTATGATCACCAAAAAGGCTATGAAACCACCTGAATAATTATGGGTGAGAAATAAGGCTAATAACAAGGCTACCACACCATAAGGGGAGTCTGTAGAGAATTGAGACAAAAACAAATACATGTAATTAAAGCCGAAAATACAATTTTCATGAATGCCGAAAATAATTATTTTCAAACATGAAATTTACTTTCATTTGCAGATACCGAATTTGTGCGCAAATATAGTCGAAACACCAGTTAGTAACTCAACACTACATCATTTCAATAAAATCTAAAAAATTCTCACTGAGAGGCTGCACATTTTCAGTCACCGAAATTTTGCGAAATATTTACACATTTGGCTACCAAAAAATATGTTCACATTGAACAGTTACAAAATATACCAGCAAAAATCACCTCGTATCTGCCCAGCAAACACATTATGCTTTTATAACATTATGAAAAGGTCGTACGGATTGTATATATAAAACATTTTAAAATAACATTTTAAAACCTTATAGAAATGTTATGATAAACAGAACAACATTTTAATAACATAACTTAAATGTCTCAAATTTGGCGTTTTATCGAGTATGTTAAAGTGATGTCATCCAAATGTTATAACCAAATGTTTCAAATTAGTTTTCATGAGGGAAAAGTTTGCCATAAATGTGAGATTTTAAAAACATTATCCAGATGTTTTATAAATATCATAAAACGTTAGTAAAACATCTCCTGAATGCTTGAGTCCACGGTACTATCAAAATCGTTTGAAAATGTTATAAATGCACTTCTACCTAATGTTTAAAAGTGGTTTAACTTAATAAATAAATGTCAGTGCATGTGATATTTTGAAGACGTCATTATAATGTTGCCACCTTATTATCTGTAAGTTTTTAGGATGTTCTTAAAACATATTAAAAAAATATAATACTAAGTTTTACAAATATCCCTAAAATGTCATACCGCAGAGTTGACAACAGTCATAAAACATTTTATAAATGGTTGAGTCCATAGAAGAATCAGTAACGTTAAAATAATGTTTAAAAAACACTTTAAAACTTGTCCGAATTATTAAATATATCTCAGAACATTTGATATTTAAAAGACATCATTATAATGTTACCAGTCGTATGTTTGTATAATGTTCTTAAAACATATTTGTAGACTTAAAAACATGTTGCAGAACTATGTGTAAAATATTATGCCAAATTATTGATAACATTCTTAAAACATGTTATGAATATTTAAGTCCACATAACTATTATTAATGTTTTAATAATGTCAAAAAAGCATTTCTGCCTGATTTTTAAAACTTGTCTTAGGTAAAAAATAAATCTAGGGCATTTGGTATCGAAACGACGCTATGATGATGTTACCATCTGAACATGTGTATGTTTTCATGATGTTTTTAAAACATCTTTTAAAAATATGAAACCATGTTTCACACATATCCCTAAAATATGATGACAAAGAGTTGACAACATTCTTAAAACATGATGTAAATGTTTGAGTCCATAAAAGAATCAGTTAAACATCTGAATTGTTAAATATATTTCAGAGCATTTTATATTGAACAGACATTTTACCACCTAAAATAGTCGTATATTATTATTATAACATATGCGTATAGCATAAAAAAAATGTTCAGAAATATCTTAAAAATGTTATGCCAAATTATAGACAACATTCTTAAAACATGTTATAAATGTTCAAGTTAAGAAATATATGTACATGTATTAGGTAATAAATATATCTCTCGGGCATTTGATATCAAAACGACGTTATGATAATGTTACCATCTGAACATTTGCATTTTTAAAATGTTTTTAAAACATCTTTTTAAAATATGAAACCATGTTTTACAGATATGTTATGACAAGAGCCGACAACATTCTTAAAAAATGTTTGGGTTCTTGGAAGAATAAGTTAAACGTTTAGGGACTAGGCTTATATGATGTTGCTAAAAGCACTTCATATTGAGTTTGAAACTTTTCTGAATTATTAAATATATATCTTAGAGCATTTGATATTTAGAAGACATCATTATAATGTTACCGCCTAAATAGTGGTACATTATTATGATGTTCTTAACATGTCTTTAGTGTTAAAACATGTTTCAGCAATATCTTACAAATGATATACTAAATTGTTGACAACATTTTTAAAACATGTTATAAATATTCGAGTTCACAGAACTATTGTAAACGTTTTAATAATGTTGTAAAAGCATTTCTGCCTGATGTTTAAAATCTGTCTTCGGTAATAAATATATTTCGAGCATTTGATATAAAAACGACGTCATGATAATGTTACCATCTGAAGATGTATATGTTTTTTATGATGTTTTGAAAACATCTTTTTAAAATATGAAACCATGTTTTACAAATATCCCTAAAATGTTACGACAACATTCTTAAAACATGTTATACGTTATATGTTTGGGTTCTTGGAAGAATAAGTTAAACGTTTAGGGACTACCTAGCAAACACATAACGTGATTCAAACATTTTCACAAAGTTTTAAAAATGTCATACACAAAACATTTAGTGATAACATTGTTATGGTGTTAATCAAACATCTCCATGAAATTTAAAACATCTGAAAAACATTGTTAAAACATTGAGGTACAAATAATTAAATGGTAATATCTTTTAAATGTTATACAAATGTTATTTTTAAATGTTTGATTAAAGTTTCGGAAAAGCTTTTTTTTTTTGGTTGAAATATTTTAGGAACATTGTTTAAATGTTATTCAATTTTCAATTAAATATTTTAACGATATTTTTATGATGTTTTAATTTACGTTAATCACATAACGTGATTAAAACATTTCCACAAAGTTGTACAAATGTCATACAGAAAACATTTAGAGATAACATTGTTATTACGGTATTAATAAAACATCTACTTGAAATATTTTAAGGACATCGTGTAAATGCATTTTGAATTTCAATGAAATGTTTTTACGATATTTTTATAATTTATAAATTATACGTTACGACTGTTACTATTACTAAAACATTGTAGTCGCATTCAACAAAATGGTTATATAATGTAACAGTTATATTTGTAAAAGATGTTTTAATGAAAATACACAAACGTATTGAAAATGTCATTAAACATATTAAAAACATCATTTTTAAAACATCATTCTATTGTCGCGGTACAAACATTTTAAAATTAATGTTTTCAAAATGTTTTACAGATATAAACTCTCAAATGTATATTTAATGTGTTGCAGGTTTTATTTTGGTTTTTACATCAATTATCTTTGAAATATCATGCAAATGTTATTAAATGTTCATAAAATGTAATTATAACATTGTTATAATGTTTGAATTGACGTTACACTTGCATGTTGTCAAGCTATCATAAAACATCATTCGCGCATTTTTAAAATTGTTTTGTAATGTAAAAATAGCTTTGAGACGGATATTTCGATTAAATGAAAAACGTTATTAAACATAATTAAAACAAATTTAAATCATTTTAAAAACAAACATTTAATGTCGCGGATTAAACGTGGAATGTTTAAAAAACATTGTTGAAACATCGAGGTATAACAAATATCTATTATTTGTTGATGTTTGAAAACAAAGTTGACAGCAGTCTAAACATGTCCTAAATGTTTGAGTCCAAGGAACTATAAAAATGTTTTAAAATGTTTTATATGCGTCTTGATAAGTTATATCAAGGTTGCCACAACATTTAATTTCATTATCTGTATCCCCGTGTTTTAAGTTTTAATACATGTATAACATGGAGGTTAATAACAAGGCATTCATTGATTTTGTTGACAATGTATTGATATAATAACCATCACATCGTAAGATGTTGTATTTTGATGTTTTAACACTCCTTGGTAAATGTTGTAAACGTTGTGATAATGTTGTTGATGGTGTTCTGCATGGCAACATTATTATGATGTTAAATACACGTACTACGTTGTGATGATGTTGTGACAACGTTATAGTGACCTCAATTTGCATGTTGACCCCAAGTGGGCGTGGTATCCTTGGTGAAACAATTTTGTCATTTTCTTTCAACATGAACGTTATGTTTTGCGTAACAGCGATATGTTTTAGGGTGTTTTCATAGAGATAATTGTGTAATATTTAACTATTCAAAGTCTCAAAGAAACAAATTTGCCCAAAAAAAATAAAAAATTTACTTGCAAACTGACTAAAGAGGACGCTGATATTTGGCATATATATACCATTTAGGGACGTACTTAAAGTGGAGGAGAGGCTTCCTCATTTAATTATGTATATTATGTATACATAGTATTAATATATTGTATAGTAAACTAACCAATATTAATTGAGTATTAACCGATATAAATCATTGATTTTCAGGAGCAGAGTTGCCAAATCTTGCTAACATAAACCGTTTCATTAATTGTGGGAACGGCATAAAGTGCACAGAGCTTGCAAATTACTGCTCCAACACGTAGTTCAAACGTTAATTAATACAAATTATATTATGATTTTTTTGTACGTAAAAATAACATTTATTTTATAACATTTTAGTAACATTTGGGTGCAATTCCCTAACATTTCTAATTAAAAAAATATATATTATATTATTAAAAAAATGTAAAACAATGTAAGAGCTGAATGCCAGTCACAAGCAACCCAGCTAACACATTGATGTTTTGATAACGTAGTATAAATGTTATGTGTAATGATGTGATGATATTACGAAATAATGTTATGGCGACATGGTCTTACAAACGTTTTAGTGATAACTACATGACATTAATGAAAAAACGTTGGTGCGATGTTTTCATAACGTTTCAAAATGTTATGTGTAATGTGATGATATTACAACATAATGTTATGGCGGCATGGTACGTCTTACAAACGTTTTAGTGATACCTACATGACATTACTGAAAAAAACGTTGGTGCGATGTTTTCATAACGTTTCAAAATGTTCACAAAACATTCCCATGAAATATTTTTACGATGTCAAATTAATATTTCATGGGCAATGTTTGTAAACATTTTGAAACGTTATGAAAACATCGCACCAACGTTTTTTCATTAATGTCATGTAGGTATCACTAAAACGTTTGTAAGACCATGTCGCCATAACATTATTTCGTAATGTCATCACAACATTACACATAACATTTATACCACGTTATCAAAACATCAATGTGTTAGCTAGGTGGCAGGGGTTTGGTGGAAATTAGCGATTTACTCTACCGGTCTATCACCAGAGCTATCAAGACCACCGGTTACATACTGAAATAAAATCAGTTGGACTCATAAATAGAGGTAGGTAACGCCCAACAAACTATAGAGACATTCGAGCAAAGCTTGTCATCAACTTACTAATGAAATGTATTATCAACTAATACCGGTAAGTAAGAGTTATTTCTCCTAAAAAATTTGAACGTTCAAAAGACTTGAAGTACGTTGTACTCTTCACAATTTTAGGAAAAATGCGAAATATCATACCCAAAGATATCGTTCAAAAAGATATATTTCAACTCGCCGATAATAATACTCGTTGAAATCTACCCAAAACGAAGCAACATTTGGAACCGTAGTACCCAACAAATTAAGCTACAATATAGCAGTACAATATGTCAACACAACAGGCAATATTGCATATAATAGGAATATACACATTCTTGGCCTGCCACAAAAAAATGCATCACAAAAAAATTTCACCGGAAGATTCTTCTACACACAAGGCATATTAGGAGAAGGGTAATACTCAACACGCCAAATTAATTGATGCAAAACAAGTGTAACCGAAGGGGTTGGTTATATTGAAGATATTTTAAGAAAACGGGGATTTGGAGGCACAATGAATCAGGTTCTGAAGTTCTCGGTAATTTATTTACATACAATTATAGACTGTGGATATATAATATATACACAGTTGGTAGTTCCAACAGTCAATATTTAAAAGTATCCCTTTTCGAAACGAGCAAAAACGACAGTCAATGTATTATCAAACAACCATAAATAGTCAATACATAGCCGTTTATATTTGAGCATTACTTACCCTAATAATTTAAGTTCATTTACTATTATATTTACTAGAGTAATGTTCTCTAAATTTGTGTTATCAATTCACTGTACGGCACATCATGTAAACTATTCTGGTCACACATATCAAATAAGATGTGAAATCGAAATTTCTGTAAACAGGGTTATTTAGGTGGCCTCTAAAAAGTTTAATGTAATTTACCATATATTTTCACAATAATATGCACACTAAACATGTACAGTGAGCTTTCTAAACTTGTGTTGTCAATAACAATTATTTGTCGCAGAATCTTTAAGCATTTACGTTGCATAAAAGTTTCACTTATACCATTCCAAAGATTTATAATTGTTCTTCATACTACGTTATCTTGTTTTGCTCACTCCCGCAAAACAATCTATTTCCGTGAAAGTATTAAACATGTTCAAGAATTGGACTTCCACGTTTGCCTTTTGTCCTCGTGAACTTAAGAAAATATACAATTGTAATAAGGCTCCACAGATGCATATTTTACAAAGTAAGACTTTCATATGTGCTAATTACAGTAATTAAAACCATTGTGAACTTGTATTGTGCTCAAATTCCTCTATAAATACTAAATGGATTCCATTCCAAAGAATTCAAAATACTGCAGCTCGCCTTGTAACCGGTTCACCACGTATATGTCACATCACGCCAGTTCTTCATCTCCTTCATTGGTTACCAGTTGTATATCGTATTCAGTTTAAAATCTTGATTTTAACATTTAAATGTTTATATAAAACGGCTCCGGGGTATCTTTGTGACCTGGTGTCTGTCATTCATCAAAATAGATATAGTCTTCGTTCAATGAATAGTGTGTTACTGACTCCAGGGAGTGCTAAATGTAAAGTTTTACTAGGTGATTGTGCTTTTCAGACAGCTGCCCCTAAACTATGGAACAAACTTCCTGGTCACATAAGGAATCTTAGGAGTCTAGATAAGTTTAAAACTGAAGTTAAAACGTATCTTTTTAAATTAGCTTTTGATTTTAAATCATGATTTTTATTTTTTACTGAATAATAGTATGATGTAATTAACTTTGTTTTATGTATAATGTACAGCGCACATGAACATATTTGTATGGAATGCGCGCTATATAAAATGTAATTATTATTATTATTATTATTACTTCATTTCAAATCTCATTTAGGCATTTAAACCTCGAAAATTAGCATTCAGGTGTACATGTTCCTTAGCAGTATGGGTACTTCTATTTCCTCAAAATTGTAACACTTCAGGATTAATGGGAATATAAGCAGGATTGCAGAAATTCAACAGTTTGTTTTACTCAAAATATAAATCTTAGTCTACTATATTTATAATACATCGATCATTCCTCCGACCGATCCAATATTCGTAATAGGTGCGTTTCTCAAAATACATTATATTGTAGGATTGTAATTTGTTTTAGTAACGATAAGAAATATTTGTAACTTACCATGCAGCGTCCCCCGTCCTGTGCCAATCGAAAATTGTGCTGAAAAACACGGGGCACTTCTAAGGGTATTGGCTGCAATGTAGCCATTTCTTAACACGCACGCATTTGAATTGAATAGCAGAACCAACGATGATGTTCGCTTAAGGGAACTGTTACGAAGTCAGGTCATTTAAAAAGTCAACATAACAGACAAAACCAAAAGTATGGGAAAGGTACACTAAAATGAATTAGGATCGGAATCAAGGAGTTTTAACGAGAACGAAATTAGGATTATTTAAATTATTTCACAATTCACAATAACACACACGTATAAACAAGTATAATTCAGCAAAAGGAACCTCATTTAACAGCAAGTGTCACGAAAAAACACAATCATATGCAATTGGCCATTCAAATTAAATGGGGGAGGTACCTCCAATTTAGGCGGAATCCTGGTCTTGAGTTTGCCGGGGGTGGCATCAAGATGCTGTCCCAACTGGCGAAGGGCGAAGGGCGAAGACGGCGGTCAGTTCGGCAGCTAGATGAAATCGATCCGTCTCATCAAAAGCCGGCCACGGGTAAGACACCGCCAAGACACGGCCAAGACACAGGCAAGTGGCAGCACTCGGCAATCTGGGAGATCGCCCCCACCCCAGCAAACTTAAGCTAAGAATTCCCCTAAGGGCTAATTTTCAACCCCTTTTAAAGTCTGTCAGGAATTCCAGTTTCCAATCCACTGGCCGCCAATGGAACTAAGAATTAGAACGAATTCTTGAGGACAGAACCAAAGTTCGCTGCAACAAAAGCGACGGGCGTAAGAAGAACGCGTGCTGTTGGCCTTTACTTAACCCTACTTTGCATTTACAAACTTTAAATAACTTAAATTACTCTACAAATTCTTAACAGAACTTAAGAACAGAGTGACTAAAGTAAATTTGGCACTGAGCCAGGAAAGCTACACCCAAAAGTTGAGAGCATGGGGAGAGGCAGTAGTGCAACAATAGGTTATTGTTCTTGGCTGCACAGCTACATAGGCCTATGTATCTGGAGCATCGCACAATGCAGAGTAAACTGGGTTGGTGCATGAATAGGGCGCTGTGCTAGAGGGAGGGATGCACACATATACTAAAGTACAATAAATATTGCTCTACAAGGCATGGCCGCATACTTGTTCCAAATCATGACAATAGAGAGAAAGGAATGTGAGAAAGAAGTAAAGGAAAAGAAAGTTAAGTTAAAGGACCGTGAAGGGATCACCAGATGATTCATATATTTAGATCGGTCACACTCAACACTATATTGAAAAGAATGGTAGGTAAGCTGATAGTGCAGTGGAGGGACCAGGGCCCATATTCATAAAAGCCTGCTAACTTAGCAGCCAACTAGGCCTTAGCAGGCTGCTAAATGCCTAGTTGCCTGCTCCATAGTTTCTTGCTATTTTCATATTCATAAAACCCTGCTAGGGACAGTGCCAGGTAGTTGTCAACTAGGATTTAGTTGGTTGTTAACTTAGCAGTTGGCATTGTTCCAAACCACAAAACACAATATGGGTCGCCAACAACCATTTGAAATGTTCCTGTAGCATAATACTGTAATGCAATCAGCACCTGCTGATACGGAAGTAGTGCTTGATTACGTCTAGTTGGATGATCACTCTGGGGTGCTATTAAATCCGTTATAAACATTATGCCTTCCCGTGAAAATCGATATCTCTTGATCAATTCATCATCATTAAAAATCTCCATTGGATTACGCCTGTCTCTGAATACTCTTTCCCTCCTCATTGCACGATGCAACTGTAACAGTTGCAGAATCCGTCTAGCCATGTTTTCACGTCAGAGTCACACATACAAATGAAGGGTTAGGTTGTCAACTAGTGACTTAGAGGTACCCAAGATCACCTCTAAAGTTATCAGACAACTTAGAAGTCCACTAAGCTTAGCGGCATTTTATGAATAACACTTATTATCCAACTAAGCTTAATTGGCAGTTAGGGGCCAATTTAGTTGCCAACTAGGCTTAGCAGGCTTTTATGAATATGGGCCCAGGTGACCAACCGGGTCAATAAGAGGTAGCCTACTGAATATTCATACATTCCCAAACGGGGTTCTAAACTTTCAAATGGTCTAGATACATTCAACAAAAGGGGAGCAACCGATTTTGCTATCACTGAGCACAGAAATGATTACAGAGCGTGTAAGTTGACATCGAGAACGTACGAGAGTTTACGAGAAACCGAACTTCCGGGCACCTCGAATAGGAGCTTCAACGTGTAAAGCGAGTAGTTTTCTTTAAATTATTTGTTTTGACGCTGTTCTTTTTACTGAAAGATAGATAAAAACTTTTAGCAAAATATTATTTTTCATTTCAATTTACAAAATGTGATCGATATATCAAATTAGGGAAAAAAGGAACGAAAAAGTATACTACGTCATAGTACGTCATTCGCCATTGTCTGGTAGTCCACTTAGCGTAGACCATTATAAGGCGGTCGTCGCATATGTACGTACGTTAACTTACGTCCGCAGCAGGCGCAGCCGGCGCATGTAGTATACAGGGGTTTTGGGGGCCGGGCTTTCTCTGCTGCGACAATGAGCCAATCACGTTGCAAACCTGACGCTCAGATCAAACATTTGTTTTCCTACTTTTCTCCAATATTTAGACAGTCATGCATATTTGTATATATTGTAAAATTAATTTTGAATTTATCATCCATATTTATGGCCGTTTCATGGTTCAAATCTTCGTAAAAACAAAGTATTATAGAAAACAAAATCAACCACACGTAAAAGTCTTATAGCCGGCGGCTCTGAGGTGCCCGGAAATTCAATCGTGACCTTTATGCGCGAGACTTACACGGTCTACAGATTAGTTTCCTAATAATTTCAAATTTATGCACGCATGCGCATAAATGTGCCCTGCAGGTAAAAAGCTAAATCGGCCCATTGAAATGTACAGAGGTCCAACAAGTTTTGTAATTTTCTCTCAATTTCTCCAAGATTTGTCCCATTTGGTTTTGGAAAAGTACCTGAAAACGTCATAGGTATTACTTTCTGGTCTTAGTGGTTTTTGGGGGTACATAATAAGAAACTTTAAAAATGTGTTCGTCCCGTGCTTCAGCCATCCACGCCGTAAAAAAATTATTTCACCGTGCACAGACGATCAGGTTGACCGAAGATTGCGCGTTAAACCCGGCCCGCGATACGAGAAAATCACGCTGCGATAGTCAGCGGCAAAAAGTGCAACGTGGATTGTACCCCGAAGCACACGGTTAGTTGTTGGCACTCGTGTGGAAAGGAGCCTACCTATGACGATTTCAGGTACTTTTCTAAAGCCAATTGGGACAAATCTTGGAGAAATTGAGAGAAAATGACAAAACTGTTTAGACCCCTGTACATTTTCAATGGGCCGATTTCGCTTTTTGCCTGCAGGGCCCATTTATGCGCATGCGTGCATAAATATGAATTTATTAGGAAACTGGTCAGTTCACGCGGTCGGCATGACGTCACTGGGTCTTGTATTTTTTTCTCTGATTGGTCGGTGGTGGCTACTGGTTGAAACCCTATGGACTCAAAGGGGAATGAATAGTGTTGTGGTCAATGGGGAAAAACTAAATTATTATAAACCCTTTTCCTTAAATATTTCCAAATGTAATTGTTTTATGCAGTAAAAATATCTCCCACGTTATACCCAAACGAATTGTGTTCATTTTTGTATTACTGTAAACAATGGACAAAACACGTAATTCCCTGTACAAATTGAATGGAGGGCTACCGCGCCCTTTGCCCGACGCCGGTGCAATTGGTGGAACAGCCTCCGACCAAGAGAATCCCCGCCCCTTCAGTCCCAACTGCAGTTGGGATTTCCCAACTACTCCGTCCAGTTTGGACCGGTCCCATCTACAGTTGGAGCCGGTCCGGGTATAGTTGGGCCAATACCATAGTTGGGGCGTAGCATCCCCATTCTCTTAGTCGGCATCAGGTCACTGGGTCTTGTTTTTGTCTCTGATTGGTCAGTGGTGGCTGCTATTGATCGCACCCTCTGGACTCAAAGGGGAATGAATAGTGTTGTAGTCAATGGGGGGAAAAAAACAACATTATTGTCTTAACAGCTACACTTTTCATGAAATATTTAAAATTTCACTGTTTTATGCAGTAAACATATATCCCACGTTATACCCCCAAAAAATGTTTTCATTTTTTTTATTACTATAAAAAAATTGACAAAACACGAAATTCCCTGTACAAATTGAATGGAGGGCTTTTCCCGACGCCAAGTGCAATTAGTGGAACAGCTAGCCTCCGACCAAGAGAATATTGGGATCGGAAATAATTGACCTATGGCGGTCGAATCGCGTCAACGCAGCTTGTGAATTATTGTCCAATCACATCAAGTATAATTCCACGTGGAACGCGCAAAATCTGAGACAAACAAAAATTACCACACAAAATTCCCATAGGGTTGTCTAAGGGGCGTGGTTAACTCGTAAACGGCGATAGGTCAATTCTAGACTGGTTCCACAGTGGGCAAGTTCGAGTGGCGACCATTTGTCGACTTCTGGTAAATTTTGCCTGGTACCCATGATATATTTCGTGCATTGGTTACCACGGAAAATCGACAAGAGTACCGGTAGTTGTTGACAATTAGCCTTTTAGAGGTATGGTGGACACAATTGGAGGTCGCTATTTGATTTGGGTATACAAAAGGTTTACCCAAATCAAATAGCGCCCTCCAATTGTGTCCGCCATACCTCTAAAAGGCTAATAGTCGCCACTCGAACTTGCTCAAGTTGGCTGTGTCCGAATATCTACAGTTGTGGGCCACTATCGGATAGGCCTACGGCTTCGGTTTTTGCCATTGGCATGCAACGTTGTTTTTGCTTCTGTCCTAAACAAAAACGCTTGTTTCGGAAACAGCCGTTTTTACGTCGATCATTAGGACGTTATGTAATATTTAGCATAAACGTGGTGGAATTCGGATTATAGACCTTTCGATTGTTTGTAAACATTCAGCGCCATTTTGCTGGGATACCACAAACACATACATTGGAAACGTGATTGGCAACATATTTTTCCAAAAAACTACTCCTAACACATAAGAAAAAGGCATAATATAGTATTTTGTAGTGCTTGTTGATTAGTTTGTCAACAATCAAAATAATAATTTGGTAATCTTTAATAACTATTAAATTTGTGTTGGGCCTTCCATACTTGCAAAACCGGTTGGCAATACAAAGATCTGTACATGAATCTTACGAAAACAACACCAATCTGCGCACTTCTGGGTTTCAAAGCGAAGCTCAGTGTGGGCTAAGTAAACAACCTATTTGTCGCAAGCGTTCGTGTGCAATGTATATAAAAGTCGCTGTGCACAACAAAATGGCGAACGTTTGCATTGTTCGCGTGAGTAGAACGCAGCCCTGGCTTACCGAAGTCTGACATCAGTTGGCACGAACTGGCTCCAAACAAATGGAGATTTCGACTGTTCCTTTGTTGCACATAATAACAAAAGTATTATGGCTCCAAACATTGCATTGACGTCATTACTTCGGTACTCTATTCTGGTGTTGTTCTTTTAGGGCCTATAGTATTAAATCCTCTAAATAGGCCTACGTGTATTCCTAAAACTGATATTGTAATCGCGATTAAAAAACAAAACAAATGTAATTTAAATATATATAGAGGGTAGCACTGAACTGAAACCAACTCATTATTGACCAGTGCGTAGCGAGGTCCCCCCCCCCCCAAGGGAAACAATGACCGGGAATTTTGGCAGGATTGGACAGAAAACGTAAATATGCAGAGAATAAATAGTAAATAAAACAAATGTTAGGTTTACGCTGGTAAGTGCTAGAGTCGCGTGCAGCTACAGACCAAATAAAGTCATACAAATGTGTTTCGAAAAAAAAGCAGGTGAGCAAGCGTCAACAATGTGACATCATGGGCACACAGGACCAATCAGATGCTAAATAAGCGGAAACTTTTTGGCACGACAGGGGATCAACTCCCCCCCCCCCCCCACCCCACCCCAAAGAAAAAACATACAAACACCCCCCCCCCCAACAAACAAACAAACAAATAAAACAAATAAAAACATCACTTTCCTAAAACAAATTATCCTGAAATATTTTGCCCCTGCAATTTAAAAAAAAGAAGAGGGGGATCCTCTTCTGACGATGGTGACTAAATTTACACATGTATTTATACAGTTGTCGGGCGGATCTAGCCTTGCTTTCATTTAGGGAGGGGTTGTACCCACCTACAACGGTACAGTGTACATGTATGGGCCAGCGGTATACACACTGGTAATCAACTTTGCTCAGCAGCGAGGGGGGGGGGGGGGGGGGGGGGGCGGGTTGCAACCACCACAACCCCCCTCTAGATCCGCCCCTGGTTGTGGTCAGAATGTGTGAATTAATGACAACTAATCTGTCAATTATCTTAAAAGCAAACATGAAATGGACAAATAATACAAGCATCTTAATTCAGGCCTGCATCAATTGGCATTTAATAATATCTACTGTTACCAACAAGCATTTCGCACAATAACTTATGTTCATCAAACACGTACAGAACCACAAATACCAAGTTTTATCAAACTACAATGATAATTTCTTTAAAAGAAATGACATTCATCTTGTGTTAACTATCATGTCAGTCACATTTGCTTACCTGAAAGATGTTGTGTCTGCACTTTTTGGGGCTTTTTGGTACCCCGAAAAATCAGTTTTCAAAATGACTGCTTAGCACTAGTTTTTAAATGTAAACGAAAATTGCGGGTGACACCATGTGAAATTAGGTTCTTCTGGGAAGATGTGTGGTTCTGAAAAGAACTGGGGTGAACACTCACCCCGGTTCTTTTCAGGACTACATCACCCACAATTTTCGTTTCCATTCTTACTGTTTCCACCATGCAAAGCTTCAAAACGTATTTCAAAATGAACAAAGACGATTGTTGAACTGGTAGGAGCAGGATTTGAACTTGCGACCTCCACAATTTTACCCAGAGAAATACTTGGTTTTTTTAATTGCTATTGTTCAGAAATTAATCCAAAATTTTTCACTCTTTAGATGAGACATCTAACGAAAATATCTTCAAGTGCGGTATTACGGAGGTCGCAGGTTCGAATCCCGCTCCTGCAAGTTATCTTTGTTAACTTTGAAAATGTATTCAAATTTACCTAGTCAGTTTCCCTTGTAGTTTGTTTGACGAAAATATCTTTCCACAGTTAGTTATCAAATGCGGCCCGACAATATTTCAGTTCTTGCAGGGCGTATTTTTGTATGTGTAAGAGGCATGAATGCCTCAAAATAGAAAACACATAGTTTTTCACTGGAATAAAATCAACAATTCCCCCCCCAAAAATGCTTGTATTTGAGCTATAGGTACAACTTATTATGCCATCGTACATACACCAGGGGTTTCATGTAAGCTTTAGGCAACAGCAAACGGCAAAATCAAGTGCACAAAAACATATTTACTTTCTAAAACGCTGATTTAGTGTGCAACATTGTATGCCTACATGTAGCTGCATGTGGACTGGCACCGTTATCCTGCTGTGCCAAATTAGGGGCCAAAAAGGGTTCCTCAGAACTGGGAAACAGAGAATTTTAAAACAGGTGCTCATATGGATTCAAATCCTGCATGAGACAACACATGGATTGCGTATTTAGTCCCCAAATAACTCATTTCTTTTTATCAAACAAACCACAAGGGAAACTAGATAACATGAAGAAATTGTTAAAGTGAACCCAAAAGAAATGGCAGGATTTGAACCTGCAACCTCCAGGTACTGTACCAGCCATTCTACCAACTGAGTTACCTTGCCCCATCTTGTCCCCTGTGTTGGTGGTTTATGACTTCAAATAGAAAACCCTTTCATACAGACGAACATTGTATTCAATACTCAGCTATTAAAAACGGCAATTTTGAACGCATATGAGTTGGTATAGGAAGCTTAAAGACAAAACTTAAAAAAAAAACTTTACGAAAGCTTTACGAACTGAAACGGGTTGCCAAACCTATGTCGAGTTTGCCAGACAAAAATAAATTGTGTTCGATAGGTGATATCCATGAAGAGTTGACTGAAATTGTCCTCTTGCAGGAATTCAAACTCAGCATCCCTCCAAGCATAGAAAGTAAAAGGGAGGGAACAAAATATCACAAAACTCAAACGGGCTGCAGTTTAAACAAATGGGATGCGTTGAACCACAAAACAAATGTTGGTAAATCAATTTTCAAGCCAAATGGGATTTACAGAAAGTGGGGAAGGATAAGCCAGGTTTGGGGGCTCAGTCAAGCACTGAAAAAAAGTGCTGAATGTGAAAAGAAGTCAAGTAGCCTTTAAGAGGTCTACCGTGGTCTCTGTTCGAATTGAACATAAGGATTGCCTGATGAACTGTTCCAAATGACACACTGACTATGTCAGCAATGTCCTGGTTGGTGATCCAATGATCCTGACGCACAATTCTTTCAATTTCTTGGACATTTTCGGGGGTTGTGCTCGTGGAGGGTCACCCTGACCTCTCGTCGTCCGCCAGTGATGTTCTGCCGTCTTGAAATGTGAATGCCACTCAAAACACCTCGCCCAGCTCATTGCTCTATTGCCGTAGGCTTTGTGAAGCATTTCAAGGGTCTCCGTTGAAGATTTCCCGAGTTTGACACAAAATTTGATGTTCGCTCTCTGCTCAAGTTTTAGGTCCATGGTGAAATCGCAAATGCGCACGTACCAATGGTCACAAAAATGCGTGTAACACAGGTGCTGATGTTGATCAAGCGATGTACATGTAACTTGGAATACTTACAAAAGTTTAACACCTGCGACATGCACATTTATGTGCGACGCTCCATTTGTTCACAACAGGAACAGTCTCGGAACTTTTTGATCGCACCTTGTATATCCGGTGTAATCTTGTTTGATTTCTCTGTTGCACCTGTGGAAACCCTATACATATGTAATGTCATACTTATACTAATGTACAAAATATCAATTTACAATTGAGACTTGTATCTTAACAGATTTCATTTGAGACAAAATTTGAATACTTTTCCAATTTTCCATTACATTTTGGGGGAATTAAAACAAAAAATACCATCTGAGAAAGAAATATGCTCTCACATGCAAACTTAATTATAAGCACTTTGTTTGAAATTAATCTCTCTTGTTGAAGCTATTCAACAGCAATGACAGAATAAATCACTGGAAAACAAGCCTTGACCTTATCTTGAACACCCACATAGTCGGCTATAATATCACGCCGTGGAGGATGCTGTCACCGATGATACTGAGGAGATATCTGCCACAGGGAGTTTAACCCCCTGAGCCAGAGTGGAATGATCCAAAGCATATTGACGCCTCTCTTGCTGCAGCCAATAGAGCATCTCGGTGCAGTCCACTTTCATCTTGTCAAGGTAAGGACGGCCCTGTAATGGGAGAGGGATTAAATAACAAGGAAAGTCAGGTACATTTAAAAAGAAAAAAGATTCAGTCTTTTCAAACACTGCATAAATATGAAGACAAATTCTTGATATCAAATATTTCCAGACATACAGACCGTGCTCTTATATTACTTTTTTTTTTCATTCTTTCAAATTTTTAAACTGTATGTTTTATTTTTGTCTACTTTGGGCAACTGCATCCCTTTGAAACAAGCTTTTAATTCTTGGTTGCTTTTACACCTCTTATTCACAAAAACATCATCCTTTGCGGGAGCTTCATTATTGTCGGGCCACAAATAAGTCAACATTTGGAAAGTAATTACTCAATGAAACCACTGACTATTTTTTTTCATGCAATGTCCTTCAAAGGTCAATAACTTTAACATTACTGGACAAATATGCATTTATTACAAAAAATATAAATTCAGGAGGAAAAAAGTCTTCCAAAAGTAGAGATAACTAAGCAATACTAAGGTGAACAATTTAAAGATATGGTACACTGATCATTGACAGAGCTGACAAGGCATTTGCAGACAGCATTCAACATATACATGAAATAACAAACCTGTGAAAGTTTAAGCACATTCCGTCACCAGAGTAAAAAGAAAATAGTGGAAAACCATTTTGGTTTAACAGTGATTTTGTGCATGTTCATATGAGCTTCTTTGAATTGTTGAAATGGAAACAAGCCACAGCATTTTTTAAGATACAATATTTTTGAACATGACTGCACTTGAGACGGAAGTATTTCTCAGGAGGATTGGTACTGGTACATCTTTAAGCTTTCAGATTAAAACTAAATTCTGATCATTACCAAAGCTAATCACACCTTAATATTTCAGGTTTTTTTTTTTTATGAGACGATTCCACAAAAGAAATTGATGGAAAGAAGATGAAATGGAGAAAAGTTCATTGAAAATTGAATTATTATGACTACCTCAATTACAAACCAGCCTACCCCCCCCCCCCCCCCCCCCCACATGAGACAAAAACAAGGATATTATTCTATTCACACGCACAGGACGGGAAAACAACAAGAACTGAATCCGGTGCTGGAGTTTACGGGACCACTACTCCAAAACCACAAGGAGGAAAGTTTTCAAAATGTGCTTATATTTTAGCCACATATCTTGACTTTACACATCAGAAAATATAGGATTGCTGACGATGTATAACTGGACTTATGGACAGTTCCGTCAACCCCGTCACTAAGGATTTTATTCTATTCACACGCACAGGACTGGAAAACAACAAGAACTGAATCCGGTGCTGAAGTTTACGGGACCACTACTCCAAAACCACAAGGAGGAAAGTTTTCAAAATGTGCTTATATTTTAGCCACATATTCTTGCCTTTATACATCAGAAAATATAGGATTGCTGACGCTGTATAACTGGACTTATGGACAGTTCCGTCAACCCCGTCACTAAGGATTTTATTCTATTCACACGCACAGGACTGGAAAACAACAAGAACTGAATCCGGTGCTGAAGTTTACGGGACCACTACTCCAAAACCACAAGGAGGAAAGTTTTCAAAATGTGCTTATATTTTAGCCACATATCTTGCCTTTATACATCAGAAAATATAGGATTGCTGACGCTGTATAACTGGACTTATGGACAGTTCCGTCAACCCCGTCACTAAGGATTTTATTCTATTCACACGCACAGGACGGGAAAACAACAAGAACTGAATCCGGTGCTAGAGTTTACGGGACCACTACTCCAAAACCACAAGGAGGAAAGTTTTCAAAATGTGCTTATATTTTAGCCACATATCTTGACTTTACACATCAGAAAATATAGGATTGCTGACGATGTATAACTGGACTTATGGACAGTTCCGTCAACCCCGTCACTAAGGATTTTATTCTATTCACACGCACAGGACTGGAAAACAACAAGAACTGAATCCGGTGCTGAAGTTTACGGGACCACTACTCCAAAACCACAAGGAGGAAAGTTTTCAAAATGTGCTTATATTTTAGCCACATATCTTGCCTTTATACATCAGAAAATATAGGATTGCTGACGCTGTATAACTGGACTTATGGACAGTTCCGTCAACCCCGTCACTAAGGATTTTATTCTATTTACACGCACAGGACTGGAAAACAACAAGAACTGAATCCGGTGCTGAAGTTTACGGGACCACTACTCCAAAACCACAAGGAGGAAAGTTTTCAAAATGTGCTTATATTTTAGCCACATATCTTGCCTTTATACATCAGAAAATATAGGATTGCTGACGCTGTATAACTGGACTTATGGACAGTTCCGTCAACCCCGTCACTAAGGATTTTATTCTATTCACACGCACAGGACTGGAAAACAACAAGAACTGAATCCGGTGCTGAAGTTTACGGGACCACTACTCCAAAACCACAAGGAGGAAAGTTTTCAAAATGTGCTTATATTTTAGCCACATATCTTGCCTTTATACATCAGAAAATATAGGATTGCTGACGCTGTATAACTGGACTTATGGACAGTTCCGTCAACCCCGTCACTAAGGATTTTATTCTATTCACACGCACAGGACGGGAAAACAACAAGAACTGAATCCGGTGCTGGAGTTTACGGGACCACTACTCCAAAACCACAAGGAGGAAAGTTTTCAAAATGTGCTTATATTTTAGCCACATATCTTGCCTTTATACATCAGAAAATATAGGATTGCTGACGATGTATAACTGGACTTATGGACAGTTCCGTCAACCCCGTCAGTACGGATTTTATTATATTCAAACGCACAGGACGGGAAAACAACAAGAACTGAATCCGGTGCTGGAGTTTACGGGACCACTACTCCAAAACCACAACGAGGAAAGTTTTCAAAATGTGCTTATATTTTAGCCACATATCTTGCCTTTATACATCAGAAAATATAGGATTGCTGACGATGTATAACTATACTTATGGACAGTTCCGTCAACCCCGTCAGTACGGATTTTATTATATTCACACGCACAGGACGGGAAAACAACAAGAACTGAATCCGGTGCTGGAGTTTACGGGACCACTACTCCAAAACCACAAGGAGGAAAGTTTTCAAAATGTGCTTATATTTTAGCCACATATCTTGCCTTTCTACATCAGAAAATATAGGATTGCTGACGATGTATAACTGGACTTATGGACAGTTCCGTCAACCCCGTCACTAAGGATTTTATTCTATTCACACGCACAGGACAGGAAAACAACAAGAACTGAATCCGGTGCTAGAGTTTACGGGACCACTACTCCAAAACCACAAGGAGGAAAGTTTTCAAAATGTGCTTATATTTTAGCCACATATCTTGCCTTTATACATCAGAAAATATAGGATTGCTGACGATGTATAACTATACTTATGGACAGTTCCGTCAACCCCGTCAGTACGGATTTTATTATATTCACACGCACAGGAAGGGAAAACAACAAGAACTGAATCCGGTGCTGGAGTTTACGGGACCACTACTCCAAAACCACAAGTAACAGGTCTCACAAGTTAGTACATTGAGTCAACTAACCACTGAGACCTGGTTGTGAACAAATTCCATTTTAAAAACTGCAAGAAAAGATTCAAAACAAAGTCCAGCTTCATATCAACTAAACAGCTCTCACAGGTTATTACATTGAGTCAACTAACCACGGAAACCTGCTTCTGTACAAATTCCATATTATAAGCTGCAAGAAAAGTTTATAACTCAAATCCATCTTCATCTCAAGTAAACAGGTCTCACAAGTTAGTACATAGAGTCAACTAACCACTGAGACCTGGTTGTGAACAACTTCCCCATTAAAAGCTGCAAGAAAAGATTCAAAACAAAGTCCATCATCATCTCAAGTAAACAGGTCTCACAAATTAGTACATTGAGTCAACTAACCACCGAGACCTGGCTGTGAACAAATTCCATATTAAAAACTGTAAGAAAAGTTTCAAAACAAAGTCCATCTTCATCTCAAGTAAACAGGTCTCACAAGTTATTACATTGAGTCAACTAACCACTGAGACCTGGCTGTGAACAAATTCCATATTATAAGCTGCAAGAAAATGTTTTAACTTAAATCCATCTTCATATCAAGTAAACAGGTCTCACAAGTTATTACATTGAGTCAACTAACCACTGAGACCTGGCTGTGAACAAATTCCATATTAAAAGCTGCAAGAAAAGATTCAAAACAAAGTCCATCTTTATCCCAAGCAAACAGATCTCACAAGTTTGTACATTGAGTCAACTAACCACTGATGAGACCTGGTTGTGAACAAATTCCATATTAAAAGCTGCAAGAAAAGATTCAAAACAAAGTCCATATGCATCTCAAGTAAACATGTCTCACAAGTTAGTACATTGAGTCAACTAACCACTGAGACCAGGCTGTGAACAAATTCCATATTATAAGCTGCAAGAAAAGTTTCAAAACAAAGTCCATCTTCATCTCAAGTAACAGGTCGCACAAGTTAGTACATTGAGTCAACTAACCACTGAGACCTGGTTGTGTACAAATTCCATATTAAAAGCGGCAAGAACAGTTTCTAAACTAAATCCAGCTTCATATCAACTAAACAGCTCTCACAGGTTATTACATTGAGTCAACTTACCACTGAAACCTGCTTCTGTACAAATTCCATATTAAAGGCTGCCAAAAAAGTTTCTAACTTATATCCATCTTCATATCAAGTAAACAGGTCTCACAAGTTATTACATTAAGTCAACTAACTTCCATATTATAAGCTGCAAGAACAGTTTCAAAACAAAGTCCATCTTCATCTCAAGTAACAAGTCTCACAAGTTAGTACATTGAGTCAACTAACCACTGAGACCTGGTTGTGTACACATTCCATATTAAAAGCGGCAAGCAAAATTTCTAAACTAAATCTATCTTCATCTCAAGTAAACAGTTATCACAAGTTATTAAATACATTTTCAAAGTGAACAAAGAAACTGGCACAAGCGGGATTCGAACCTGCGACCTCCGGGTTGTGTACCTGAGACCTGGTTGTGTACAAATTACATATTATAAGCTGCAAGAACAGTTTTAAAACAAAATCCATCTTCAGCTCAACCCCAACACAAACCCCAACCCCAACCCCCAACCCCAAACCATAAAAATGCGTAGCAGAACAGCTCAGGAATCAACCAGTAAAATAGGCCTCCAAACATTATGCAACATACAAATATTTGGCTAACCAGCAATCAGTGAATCAGGCTACATTATTTATTAAATCTTACCGTTGATGATGTCTTCCAACCTCTCTACAACTGCCTGGTATAACTGCCATTCACCTTGACACCCAGTGATGAATGCATGCAGGCATGGCATCTAACATGCAAGCAGGCTGAGTCGCTATCCATTAATGTTCCTTTACGACAGCCAAACTTACTTCCAAGATTTCCAATCGTCTAGAACTCTTATTATAAGTCCTTGAATAGTCATCTCTCGTCTTGTCATACCACTGGCAAAATATCAGTACATATTCTCCGTTCATTTCCAAAATTTAACATAATAGTCCAATAGTCCGCTAGACTTCGAACAGGTGTAAAACAATGGCGCCAAAAAGGGCCATGGCTCTATGTGCTATTTAGTCGGTCTGGGTACCACTCCCTGATCTACATTTTTTTGCTGGAGAGTACCTGGTGCAAATTTCCCACTCCGTGAAAACAAATCACGACACGAATAAAAGGCTGCGCCTCACAAAAAGGGATTGGCCTCCTTGATTAGCTTAAAATGTAAACCCACAACTTTTTTTGATTAATACAGTTTGAGGCAGTGTTGTAGTCGAGTACGAGTACGGGTACGGGTACGGGTACGGGTACGGGTACGGGTACGGGTACGGGTACGGGTACGGGTACGGGTACGGGTACGGGTACGGGTACGGGTACGGGTACGGGTACGGGTACGGGTACGGGTACGGGTACGGGTACGGGTACGGGTACGGGTACGGGTACGGGTACGGGTACGGGTACGGGTACGGGTACGGGTACGGGTACGGGTACGGGTACGGGTACGGGTACGGGTACGGGTACGGGTACGGGTACGGGTACGGGTACGGGTACGGGTACGGGTACGGGTACGGGTACGGGTACGGGTACGGGTACGGGTACGGGTACGGGTACGGGTACGGGTACGGGTACGGGTACGAGCCGAAGTGCTTTGTTAAAAACAGTAAAGAAAAGAAAGATTCCTTGAGATTACTTGAAAACAAGGACATACTATTTTTTTTTAATGACGCTGACACTGACTTGCAAGGTATGTTTCCCATTAAAAGAAAGGTTAACAAACTTTCATTTGACTACAGACTGGCAACAAAGTTTACATATTGGTGTAAATCTATTTCAAACATTGGTTTGCGGGGGGGGGGGGGCATTGTGAGCTGCTACATGTAAATTCTATGGGTGTGATGGGTTGGTTGGACTCAGTCAAGGTTTTATTTTAGAACCAGGCTGGAGATTTTTGGCTGTGCCCAAATTGAGCCGCCTCGCCTAACGTGCGCGTCAATCGGTTGCAAAACATTTTTACATAGGCCTACTGCAAGTTTAATACCCCGGCAGTACGTGACGATGTGAGCCACCTAGGGCCTTTGCCACAATTCGTTGTGTGCAGCCCCATTTAATCAACAACGCCCACAAAACATGCCGGCGCCAAAGACATTGCATGGGCCATGCAAATGGTTATAGAAACTGCCTTTTCCCACAAAACATGAACACAAACTCAAGCCTGAACCTCAACGACGAACACTAACCCATAACCCTAACACTGAGGCCTATCCCTGTAGACACATCTCCATTTATTTTCTCCAGGTTAATTTTTTGATCTTTTTTTCTTTTTTTTGAGAACATTTTACAGAAATTCTCTTCCTTATACATTTTTAGCCCTTCATGAATTGGATAGTTTCAGGAAGGTAAGTAACAGGGTAAATATCATGAATTCTTCTTTATTTAATCAAAAAAGAAATTTAGATTTTGGAGCACGGATTTTTTTCATACTCTTTTAAAATGATTTCAATCAAGATTTAAATAAATGAATTAAATCTAGTGAGCAATCGAGTGATCAAACAACCCTGGTAAGTAACCACACTAAACATTTCAATCGTTACAAAGTTTCATCAATTAATAGGAAAATGCTTCCAATAATTATGCTCATTTCTCTAACATTGGAACATTCAATCACTCAAAGGAAATTGGAGTCAGACTTTTGGAATAAGTAAAACGTGCTTATAGTTATTTTGCTCAGAACAAGACGTTCTTAGCGGTGCGACGTATAGCGCGCACCTAAGGCCAAATCGCTAAGACCATCTTGGGAATTTCGCAAGTTCTGCTCGCGAAATCGCGAGCAGAACTGTGTGGCATTTGCATGCGCGTGTGACGTAGCTGCATTATCGCATGTAAATAGCCAACACTCACTCGTCTAGTTTCTGTATATTCACGTCGGGTTTACGTACGTGGGTCTATCCACACTAATGAGCCCATTTGGTGTGACACGGAATTTCAGGATGTAGTTATTATATAAAATAATTGGCCATTTATTTTTGTTACAATACATTTAGTACCCATCAATAAGTATGTTTTAGCAAACAAAATCAACATCTTACAGAATATTTTTTTAAAAATAGACCTGGATTCATCTTTAAAAATGTCTGACCGCGTGGACCAAGCGATCGATTTTACAGCAAAACAAATGGGCATCAGATCAGTGCCATCCATCAATTTGTACGTGGCCATACTTTGTTTGTTAATTTACCAACGGGATTTGGCAAGAGTGTAATTTTCAAGCTGCTCCATTGCAGGACCTTCCTCCATTGCATGACCTTCCTCCATGATTGGTCTTAGATTTCTTGAACGAAGCATGGAGGTGTTTCCTACCTCCATGAACGAAGTAACCGAATGCAAACATGAGAAAGCGCTGATTATTGTCGTCGTGCCATTGAAAGCTCTGGCCGTTGATCAGTTACATCGTGCTAAACATCTGCGACTGAAATTGGCAGAGATAACGTCTGATATTAAATTCCAGATCACATTTTTGGAACAATCCGAAGATTTCTCAATCCTGTTTGCCAGTCCAGAATCGATCTACTCAAAACGTTAAAGGGTCACATTGCTTTGGATTTTGCGATTTGCGCTATAAAACTTAAATGGATATGGTTGGGAAGCTTTTTTTAAAGTAGAATATAAAGATTCACATAACTATCCATTCAAATTGCGCGGTTTTTGTTAAATTTCGTGACAAACAACGGTCCGCCATTATTTGTAGAACCAAATTTTTGACTCCACAAAATGGCGGACCGTGTTCACCAGTCGTATTTCCAGTCGCAGCTGGTTCTGTTAATCCATTTTGATGTACTGTGGCACGGCGCGCAGCACTGGCGATATGAGTCGCGAGGTACCTGGCGATCATCTGATAGGTTTACAAGGCCACTGGCTGTGGCGCCAGCCTAAAGACTCTTACAGCGTATTTTGCGCATTATTTAGACGGTGGTATTTACTACTGGAAATAAGTCTATGTTTCGCGGGTCAGATGTCCGGGGTCAGAGGCAAATGTTTTGTTTTGTAATCACTACTCACTAATTACAACACATTATACGTGTTTTTTTGCATAAACAACTCGTATAAAAGATAAGGAACATTTCTAAACAGCAAAATGTCATGACATTTGAAGGCAATGTGTGACTAATAAGTTATTACTTAAACATGACTTTCCTCCAGTGCGCAAGCGCGATTATTCGTTTGACCCGCCTGTTAAATTGTGCATAAGCGCTTAAGCAGGTCGCGCGCGCTCCCTTGCGAGAGATCAGTGGAAATACCCAAGACGTTCTCAGCGATTTGGCCTTGGCGTGTGTTTGTGTGTAGCTAGAGGGCGCTGCCGTGCGCGCTGTACGTCGCACCGCGCTAAGGACGTCTTGGAACCAAGACTAGTAGAATAGTACAGATAAAACCTATAGATCGACACTTGGCTCGACTTACCCCTTTACTCTTCTGTCATGATATTGCTGTCTCTTGTCAATTTCAGCAAGGGTTTTTACAGCTAGGGAACCCTAAGTAATTGAGCAGCCAGCAGCTTTGCCCTATTTTTACGATTGAATTGGCATGCCCATTGCTTACCAAGTCAGCTGCACTGTGATCCCTACCAGAACCATTTAAAAAAAAGATTAGTGTTACTTTGGGATTTGTAACTGAAAAAAACATAGTTCCAGGACTAAATGTTCAGTTCTTGTAGAACACACCAGTACAGTTTATCACACAGGTCAAAGTAACAACAGCATCCAGGAACCAGGAACCACTCCAACTCCTCAATGGTATGGCCTGATACAGGCAATGCCAGACGGCGGTTGGGCATGTTCTCTTTTAGACAGAGATATATCTCCACCATCGGCTCCTTCCCCAGTATCACTCGACCGTGATAGCTGCACGTGCAGAGTATGATCCTGGTGATGACGATCTTGATCTAGCGTTTCATCCCATCATCTCATTCGGCAAAATGTCACTTGTACATCTTCAGTGTTGCCTAAAAAGGCTGCATCACTCCCACAAGAGACAGAAAGTAGTCAAATTTGTAAGTGATCTAAATTTATAATTTAGTTTTGCTGTGAAACAGGTGTGGACACAAATATTGGAACCAGTGGGGGGGGGGGGGGGGGGGGGCTATTCACTATGTATTTATATTAATCACTTTGTTCTATTTACAGGATTGTTTTCTTATAGTTGTGGCCATTTAACCCGGTAATGGGGATTAGATTATAAGATGCAGATAGTTCAAATCCAAGGGATCCGGGAAATATTTCGGTTTTCTCTTAAAAGAGTGTTTCCATTCCATGTCATGATTCATAACCCTTTCTATTGCATTTTTCTATGCAGTTTTTTATGCCAAAAAATAAACACAGCATGTTTAATATCGTCTCCGGTATTTTTTTTAGGGAGGTTGCCCTCCTCCTCTCCTTTTCTCTCACTTCCCCCCCCCCCCTTTTTTTTGGGGGGGGGGGGGGGGCACTCAATTTACCAGGGAACGTTTCCCCCCTCCCCTGGATCCGCGCCTGCTCTGCCTGCTCTGCATGCTCAGGTCGGAAATATTGATGGGCTGCATTCAACCTCCACCAACGTACGTTGGCCAACTACGCGAACAATTTTCCAACGGCCGTACACAAAACTTGGCCAACAAAAAATTGCCGAACGTTGGCGATTAAGTTTGCATTGTTCGCGTGAGTGCAACGCACCCCATGACTGCTTCCAGTCCTCGGGGCTGCGTTCCACTACTAACGCGGACGTTGCCAATGTTTGCCAACTACAAGAACAATAAATGTGCACACAAAGTTTGCAAACGTTTGCATTTTTCGCGTGAGTGGAACGCACCACTGAAACAGATAATTTGAAAATGTATCTAGGACTAATAATTATAACTTATAACAAATTAATATAATTTTTCAAAGTGAACAAAGAAAACTGGCATGAACGAGATTTGAACCTGTGACCTCCGGAATACCGTAACGGTGCTCTACCAAATGACCTATGTTTGTCGTCAACCATATTGTCTTTGTTCAAGGGGAAGGCCTGCAAGTCAAAAGTCATATAAACCCATAATGCTGTATAGCCAGAGATCACGCCCCAACTTTATGATGCAACCTGGGAAGCGATGGGTTCTAATTTCATTGGGGTGCATCCTAATTTAATAAATAATACATAGGTTGTTTTAAATTTTAGTGATAGCAATTCTACATTTAATAAGTAATAAAATACAACAAGGTCTGGATTAAGTATAACTATAGAAGAATAAACCTGTATGAAAAAAACAATGGCTGTCCATGTTATGAACATTGCTGTTTAGTTAATCTTAAAGATGACCTCGTAATTTTTCCTACATATCCAGCAAATCAAATCAGCCTATTTATTTCTTAGTGCAATCAAAAATGATACAGGAATGTTCAGAAAAAAATTAAGTGAAAAATCCGATTTGAAATCACCTACCATGTCTCACCCCAAAAAGTTATCAGTTTTAATCATTTGTGTGGAATGACTCATGGATGACTCCATGGATGACTCCGTGGATGACTCCGTGGATGACTCCGTGGATGACTCCGTGGATGACTCCGTGGATGACTCCGTGGATGACTCCGTGGATGACTCCGTGGATGACTCCGTGGATGACTCCGTGGATGACTCCGTGGATGACTCCGTGGATGACTCCGTGGATGACTCCGTGGATGACTCCGTGGATGACTCCGTGGATGACTCCGTGGATGACTCCGTGGATGACTCCGTGGATGACTCCGTGGATGACTCCGTGGATGACTCCGTGGATGACTCCGTGGATGACTCCGTGGATGACTCCGTGGATGACTCCGTGGATGACTCCGTGGATGACTCCGTGGATGACTCCGTGGATGACTCCGTGGATGACTCCGTGGATGACTCCGTGGATGACTCCGTGGATGACTCCGTGGATGACTCCGTGGATGACTCCGTGGATGACTCCGTGGATGACTCCGTGGATGACTCCGTGGATGACTCCGTGGATGACTCCGTGGATGACTCCGTGGATGACTCCGTGGATGACTCCGTGGATGACTCCGTGGATGACTCCGTGGATGACTCCGTGGATGACTCCGTGGATGACTCCGTGGATGACTCCGTGGATGACTCCGTGGATGACTCCGTGGATGACTCCGTGGATGACTCCGTGGATGACTCCGTGGATGACTCCGTGGATGACTCCGTGGATGACTCCGTGGATGACTCCGTGGATGACTCCGTGGATGACTCCGTGGATGACTCCGTGGATGACTCCGTGGATGACTCCGTGGATGACTCCGTGGATGACTCCGTGGATGACTCCGTGGATGACTCCGTGGATGACTCCGTGGATGACTCCGTGGATGACTCCGTGGATGACTCCGTGGATGACTCCGTGGATGACTCCGTGGATGACTCCGTGGATGACTCCGTGGATGACTCCGTGGATGACTCCGTGGATGACTCCGTGGATGACTCCGTGGATGACTCCGTGGATGACTCCGTGGATGACTCCGTGGATGACTCCGTGGATGACTCCGTGGATGACTCCGTGGATGACTCCGTGGATGACTCCATGGATGACTCCATGGATGACTCCCTGGATGACTCCATGGATGACTCCATGGATGACTCCATGGATGACTATGACTCCATGGATGACTATGACTCCATGGATGACTCCATGGATGACTCCATGGATGACTCCATGGATGACTCCATGGATGACTCCATGGATGACTCCATGGATGACTCCATGGATGACTCCATGGATGACTCCATGGATGACTCCATGGATGACTCCATGGATGACTCCATGGATGACTCCATGGATGACTCCATGGATGACTCCATGGATGACTCCATGGATGACTCCATGGTTTGATTGATAGTCTCTGAAACTAGATCTTGGGAGATCGTTTACCTGGGTCTTTTGAATTCACAGTAATAGATTTTCCTCAACAGTAAATTGTTCATTACAAGCGCATGTTTGTAGACGATTTTGGTGGATGTGATATTGAAGCTAGAATGTGATTTTGGCAGGGATTATTCAATATCACATCCTTGTGGTCAGGTGCTCAGATAAGCTAATACACTAATCACTTACTGACCACTATATGTAATACCTATTCATTAGGGAAAATGACCAGGATGATTTGTTTGCCTGGTGATAGACTGCTCTGGCATATGCTATGGCCATAATGCCATACAGGATAGCATTTCTACATTGTAGCTTGTTTTACAGTTATTTGCTCTGCCACCACTTCCCTGAGCCAGACTTGGGCATCAGAGCATGGCCAAACTGGCATGGACCACAGTTGGCCAAAAATGACCTTTTAGAGTACCAGTACATGTACTGGTACTTGTTTCACTATATTGTTCCAAGTATACAACTGAAATTTAGGTTTTTGGCTCTAAAATGAGCACCAATGCATCCACTCTTATGAAACTTAACGCGAGATGTCGCAACAACCTACCCAATCGTATACTGGAAGAAAAAGGAATTAATGGAAAATTTCAAATTGTATTGCCAAAAATGACCTTTTAGGGTTCTTGTTTCATTATTAATATACGATAATGAAATTTTGGTTTTTAGCTCTAAAATGAGCACCGATGCGCCCACTGTTATAAAACGAATTGACGTGAGATGTCGCAACAACCTACCTAATCACATATGGGAAGAAAAAGGAACTTCATGCAAAATGTCAAATGTCAAATGTTATGGCCAAAAATGACCTTTTAGGGTACCGGTACTTGTTCAATTAATAAAGTACAATAATGAAATTTAGCTATTTGGCTCTAAAATGAGCACCGATGAGTTGACTTTTATAAAACTTGACGTGAGATGTCGCAACAACCTACCCAATCATATACTGGAAGAAAAATGACCTTCATTGAAAATTTCAAATTTTATGGCCAATAAAATGACCTTTTAGGGTTCTTGTTCCATTAATAATATACGATAATGAAACTTTGGTTTTTGGCTCTAAAATGAGCACCGATGCGCCCACTGTTATGAAACTTGACGTGAGATGTCGCAACAACCTACCTAATCACATATGGTGAGAAAAAGGAACTTTATGCAAAATATGCTAAATGCCACAGCCGAAAGTTTTGTTTTATTTCAGAGAACACCGGATACCAAAATGTACTGGGCAAACCGGCAAATAACCACAACAAATTTTATGAGCGCACACTTAAAGCGCACATCTCCAACTTAAAGGTAATTACAACCAAGTGCAATTACAGGGCACTCAAAGCCCATGGACACCTTGGCCCACACCAATTATTATTTAACCACTAGGCACAAGCCCCTGGGCTGCAGTCCCAGTTCACAATACAGTATGTGCACATAATCCCTTCAGGGCACCTTGGCCCAAACCACTTTAACAATGATAGGGCATGTATGCGCGCCCCATCTACGAAATTAAGCCATTTATATTTAAGACAATTCTTAAATGATGATAATACAACTCCTGTAATAACAACCATTTGACAAGGTTAAAGGCACAGGAACATTCCACCGTGTAAAGCATGTGGAGTAGCACCCAGTGTAAAAGCTGGGCGCTGTTGCTGTGCCCGACAGCTGGAAATGTTTATTAGAATTAGCCGCACCAGGACGACACTGATTGAATTATGTTGACAGAATATATCCCGCACAAAAATGCCACCCCCAAGCAAAGCAATAATTCAAAATTTTCCATAATCCCAAAAACCAGCATCCCCAAAGCCCGGCTCACATCTCACGCGAATGCGATTGCGACTGCGAAGCGAATTTCATGACGTCAACAATTGAAGTTTCGTTGTGCCATTCTCCGTTACCTTGACGAATTCGCTTCGCATACGCACTCGCACGAAGTATGAACCGGGCTTAAGGTGGAGAATGGGGCGGAGGTGGGCGACTGTAAAAATCCGCCTGAAATAGTGTTCTCCAACGTACATGTATCCTATCGTCAAGGCTGTGACAGAATGACAGAAACTTTAAGCCCGCCAAAACTTGTTCATTGATGGTCAAAGAAAAGCTACCATTGGCTTAGAATAACTCCTGCATGCTCCCAATGGCTATTGAATGTGCCAAATCCCTGTTATGATTGGACAAAAACATTGCTTTGTGATTGGCTGATCAGTACGGACTTAGATCCTGCTTTTGTCCCAAAATTTGCAATGCGATTTAACACAGTCAACATTGCCTATTGGAAAACCACGCAATGCAGCTATGTGCATGCATTAATGTTAAAAGTGGTAGGCGATCTGATACGCACGCCGTAATATCCACTAGCCACCACGTTAAATGCATAACTTGAACATATGCACAGGTCTGCAAACACAATATACTCCGTACAAACTAGTACACGTGTATATTTGAACATAAATCCTTCAAGCCAAAGGTAAGCCGTTAAATAAACAATTACAATAGCCCGTATCCGAGTATAAAGCATTTGATCTTTCAGGGATAAAATGTGTTATACTCAGACTCTATCAACCAAAAACACATCTAACATTTGTTCCAATTAAGTTTAGTGACTAAATGCCACAGACGAAAAGTTTTGTTTTATTTCAGAGAACACCGGATACCAAAATGTACTGGGCAAACCGGCAAAAAACCACAACAAATTTTATGAGCGCACACCTCCAACTTAAAGGTAATTACAACCAAGTGCAATTACAGGGCACTCAAAGCCCATGGACACCTTGGCCCACACCAATTATTATTTAACCACTAGGCACAAGCCCCTGGGCTGCAGTCCCAGTTCACAATACAGTATGTGCACATAATCCCTTCAAGGCACCTTGGCCCAAACCACTTTAACAATGATGGGCCATGTATGCGCGCCCCATCTACGAAATTAAGCCATTTATATTTAAGACAATTCGTAAATGATGATAATACAACTCCTGTAATAATAACCATTTGACAAGGTTAAAGGCACAGGAACATTCCACCGTGTAAAGCATGTGGAGCAGCACCCAGTGTAAAAGCTGGGCGCTGTTGCTGTGCCCGACAGCTGGATTAGCCCCACCAGGACGAAACTGATTGAATTGTTATGTTGACGGAATGTATCCCGCTCAAAAATGCCACACGCGCGCGCATAGCGCGGCCCACAGGGAACACGCCGGCAACATAACCTTGTTTATTACTGGATACTAAACAAGAGACTGAATGCATGACAAGATATCCGACCTAAAGTGAAGATTTCCTTTAGGTGACAAGTGGATGCCATCATACCGGTACAGCGAGTAATCCTGGCCTTTAAACTGTGGATGATGCTGAACAAATGCACCAATCATTGCACACCGGGAACTGGCCCACCTATTCAAATAACGTCGTTGACGTTCCATTGCCTTTTGAGATCTAGCTCCAAAATAAAACAGTCGTGGCAAGATATCAGACCAAACAACAACTGAGGCAGGATAAAGATCTCTACAAAGTTGCAAACTACTGGCAATTTTCTGCCGGATACAAAATTGGTCAATGACCCCTAAATCATTTGTACCAAGATGAATGAAAATCAATGACGGAGGAGGGCCACGCATTCCCTTTAAAAGGTTGTGAAGATCCCCTAACCGGGCACCACTTTTCCCCTTCCAATTGTGCTCCGCCCAACGCACAATTGAATCTCCTACAACCCATACAGCACCTGTGTGTAATACAAAATACAATATGAATTTTGTTGTTATTAAAACAACAATAACACCTTTCGGAAATGCAGAAAATACCAACAACCTTAAATTCCGGGCATAATGGAAGCCTGCACAGGGCGAATGTACGAAAAATCTGCATCTGAACGCCATCTACCCATCCTCTGGATTTCATTTTGAGGGACTCCCCGTTCGAATGCAAGCGTTGCTGCCCCGATGCGGAATGAATGAGCAGTAAAATGTGAACAAGAAAGCCCACAGAACGCCAATGCCTTCTTGAGGACAGCATTAAACTGATACTTAGTCAAAGGGGACGAATCAAAATGACAAAAAAGCAGGCCACTAACACCTGGCCTAATTTCAATGAATTTATGCAGAGCGCGAACTGGACAAAACAGAGGGAAGCATCATCAGACTGAACTAAACACACAGTCTAAGGAGGGCCAGTCTTATTGGTTTTAGAGTGGCGGAAAGATAGCCACACTGACATTTGTGAACACGCCGTGTGAAAAGGCACATCGGAAATGGCCATGACCGAGTCCTGAACGCAATGCCGAGAATTTGCAGCGAACACGCCAATGCGCATGAATAAAAAAAATGCACATAAAACTGCAGCTCTAAAGAGTAAACATTCAAATTGTGATGTGCAGACATGGTTGAATGCATTACAAATCTGTGCCAGGGTCGTAATGGAAATGGGCAACCGTGTGTCCAAAACAGGGCGATCCCTACGACAACCCTGCAACAATTTGGATAAAAAAAATTAAAGCAGGGAGGCGGGGGGGGGGGGGGGGGGGGGGGTTTCAACCCCTAAACCCCCCCCCCCACCCACACCTGGATCCGCGCCTGCTTCAATCCTGTATGATGAAAAGAATGGACTTTTTTGACCGAATATTGCAAAACATCTAACAAGCTATGCTTGCTTGATGAATCTAGGAAATAATGGTACATGGACTATTAACTTTCAATAAAGTTTAATGGCAATTGTCAATGTGAGATCAGTTAAATTTAACACCGAATAGTCCTATGGCAGGGGTGTGGATTTGGCAATGTCGTTTTGCGGTGTATTTGACATCTTAATGACATTTTCATTACATTTGAATGATATTTTATAAAGTTGTTCAATTTCATTGTTTAATTAAATTTTATTTCCCACCCAAACAGAGATACTGACAATTTGGGGGACCACCAACATAGGGCAGGATAGCTCAGTTGGTAGAGTGCCGGTACGGTAACCTGGAGGTTGCAGGTTATCCCACTCCTGCCAGTTTCTTTGTTCACAAAGAAATTAAATGAAATGAAATGTCATGAAATGTCAACAGTATTAATGTAGAATAGTTTACACATTTACATAACCGTCTGTATAACTCTGCAATTTGGCTTTAGAGCCGCGATGGGTGTTATTTATGTTAGATGTTACATTTCTCAATAATGAATGAATGAAAATGTGGGCCCCAGCTAAAATGTTTCATCAATAACTACAACCAAGCATTTACAAGACTTAAGATTTTCAATAAACTTTCAGAAATGCAAACGTTTAGATTGACGTTGGATATTTTCTGCATTGAACCAATAAGCATGCATTGAGTTTTGTTAACATTTACTGCTCATTTATGTATTATGCACCAGTTGTGAATACTAGCAACAGCAGTATTTAAGTTCGTTTCGATTTGATTAATACTAGAGGAGCTATACGTTAAAGTGGAGTCGTCCGCATACATGAATAAGTTGCAATTTTGGGAGATACAAGATGGAAGATAATTGGTATAAACAATGAATACAAGTGGACCTAAGATTGACCCCTTCGGAACGCCAATGTTTATGGGCAGGACCATTTAATATTTTGCCATCAGGATTTATATGACTATGACCGCTTACGTATGACTTAAGCGCACTTCATACTAGGTCATCAATTAAAGTTTCCTTGTGACGTTATCCGTTACCTTAACGAATTCGCTTCGCATGCACATTCGCATCAAGTATAAACCGGGATTTAAACCAGTTAATAACAGAAGGTGACATATTCAGCTGTTTGAATTTGCCTAGTAGGATTACATGATCAACACAATAAAAAGCTTTCAAGAGATCAATAAACAATTGAACAATTTAAAATTTGGTCAGGACACAGTTGGTTGGAAGGTCTTGTAGTTAATAGCGTAGTTGTAGTCTTCTGCAGGCTGGGCTAGAGATCATATCAGGTGAGAGGTTGCCAGAATTAGAGGCCTCAATTACCTATTTATTATCAGACCAAAAAAGTCCTGCTGGATTCACAAATGCTGCAGGAGAAAAAAACAGATGTGTATGACATGAATACATTGCTTAAGTGTACAAGACTAAACCACTAACAAGATTACAGAATGAAAAACTAAGAATGTTGTTGCTCAAACTTATTTGTCTTCTTTGTACATGTACATGTATTGTACATGTACATGTACATGTACATGTACATGTACATGTACATGACGGTCTGGTTGAACAGTGTCATATGAAGGTGCAGAGATATATAGTAAGTCCTTATCCTCCTACTTAAGCATCCCTCCCTTCCCTTACCCTCTAAAAAAATTAAATATCTGTCAACAGTGGAGTCAGAAAGGATCCAGAATCAACGAGTCTATTGCTGTTCTGTTGCCAGCTCTCAATCTCTTGTAGTCAAGGTTTCACAACATACGTTTACATTCAGTAGACCAATCCATATAAAGCCCCACGCCTTTTCATACTGACTAATCGCAGCTACACCATGTTAGACTTTTTTCAAACCATAGGGCTGTAATTGGTCAATAATTTAAGGAGTAGGATGATTACCGGATCAGTCCATGCCCATTACACACCTACTTTAACATTTTGTGGCCAGTAGAGTATTGCCATGGTTACAGGAGATGGATGTTGCTGAGAAACTTTCATCTTCATTTAGATTGACTTTCTGCGGGATGTTGGAATGGTCTTCTTGTCGACCCAGTCTTCCTCGTGAACTCTTGCCCCAAGAAAACACCTCACCATCTACGACATAATCAGAAAGATACTTTGTCATTAATAAGGGTTATGATTGTCCAAACGGGTACAACCCCATCAAATACTAACATTATGATTACTATACAAAAACATTATCTCATAAGCTTGGCAGAGGTATGTCAAGGCAAATCAAGGCATTAACGGCATGAAACTAGCGTCTTGTAGAAAACAGATGACGAGTTTGCACCAAGATAGCGATTAACATCCTTCCTGAAGCTGGCCTGTGGTCTGATAGCAGGGATATGCGAAGGAAGACCATTCCACATGCGGGCTGTAGATGGTAGAAAAGACCTTTGATGGCTGACAAGGTTTCATCTTGGGACCTCAACTGCTAGGTCGTGTGACCTTATTACTGATCGTCCAAGCCTAGGATCAGGGGTTGGGGTATTTGGCATCAGATGGCACAGAAGTTCTGGCAGGAGCCTCTCTGTAAAACATGCGGTGGAACAGCGTGGAAGCCCCAACTGCCCTCGTGATTCAGCGGCTGAATACGCTGGTCTAGATACTCGTTTTCTGGAAGTACAATGATACGCTTAGCTCTCTTTTGGATGAAATCGAGCTGAGCTAGGGAGGTAGGTGTTGCAACAGACCATGCAGTACTGGCATACTCCATCTTGGAGTGTAATCATAGCCTTGTACATGATGGCTCCCTAGATAGATTTGCTACACAGAGTGAGTCCTAGAAGATCTAAACTTTCGGCTTCATCCGGCATGGTATCAAAGAAGTTGAGGTTATAAGGATGGTTGCCCTCGGCATCCCTACGATTGGAGCTGGTAATGGTTTTGCATTTAGCAGCTCTGAACAGGACATTCCATGTGGTAGCCCATGTCTCAATCAATTTTAGATCCTGGTTGAGTGTTGCAGCAGCTTGACTCCTATCTTCCCTGGATTTGATGAAAGGCATGATGGTAACATCATCTGCATACAAAACGGACTGGTTTGTTCGCCTTAAGAACTGGAATTTCTGAGTTTCCTCCTTTACCTGCCAGTCTGTGGGCTGTCCACCACCAGCTTTTTGAGGCAGTCTGAAGTTCGGCTGTCATCTTCTCCTGGACTCAAACTTTGTGGGTAGAAATTGACTTTCTGGAGATAGAGGTGTGCTCATTTTTAGACTTGTTGTATTCCAGGTGCGATTCATGTGCTTGAAGAGCCTGCCATCTTCTCCACTTTAAATTTGTCGCCTTCAGGGCCTTATCACATTCCTCGTTCAATCAACCAGGATGGTCGACAAAAGAGCATACTATCTTTTGGGGAATGTAGCTGCACATGGCATCGTTGATGGTATTTGTGATATTGTAACATGCCCCCTCTGGATCATTGGTTGTAAGTAGATCATCCCAGGGTACCGCAGCTAAGTCTTTCCTTAGTCCAATCCAGTCAGCCTTTTTATAGAGCCATATGTGCCTAGGCAGAGGTTCTGAGAGAGGAGAGACCTCCAAGGCATATTTGAAGAGGCAGTGATCGAAAGAGCCAATGTTGCAATCAATCTCGGTTGGTGTGAAGAGATTTGGAGTGTCTGTCATGATTAACTCTAGGTAATTTCCAAGTTGGTGTGTGGAACCTTTGACAATTTCCATCAGGCCATATGAGTTGTAAAGGTTTAGAGCAGCTTTGCCTTCCTCATCGGTAGGAGACCTGCTGCCAAGCCACTCCCGGTGATGACAGTTGAAGTCTCCTGATAAGATGCATAAGTGGGCCTTGGTTTACCATTCCATTCAAGTACCACGTTTGCTCTCTTAGGTGGGCAGTACGCCAGTGATAACAGCACGGTTCCACTCTCAGATTGTATGGAAAACACCACCAGCTCATATGCATCTTGGGCTAAAGGTTGGTATCTCTCACTATTGGGAGACTATCTTTGTGAAAGATTAAACGGCCTCCCCATCCAATATCATCCCTTCTGTCTTTCCGCATACATGAGTAGCCACTGAGGTTGATCACTGAGCTGTCATCTGGAACTGAACTGTCAAGTTTGGCTTCTGTGAAGGAGGTCAGGCTTTGAAGTATTAGGTGTGAGACAGATTCTTGATTCTAACTGGCCTTTGTTTAATCTGAGACCTTTGTCAGCCATATGGTCACTTTCTTAAATCTTTGTTGTGGGACGTTTCCAGTGGGATGTGATCAGTCCGGTTTTGAGGCTTTCCATTATTAACATTTTAGGAGGTTAATAAGAACACCCAACAGGAAATCCAACATCAGATAAGCAGCACCTCAGACACTTCATCTATGCAACCAAGGTTGCTGGTGCTGGCAAAGGTAAGTTCTCTGCTTCTTCGACACTGCTCTGCGACAGTGCCTCCCTTTTTTCTGGCACAATATCTATACGGTAGACATTGTGTGGTGCAATTTCTTTCAAGCTGTTCTATTTGTGCTAAAATAGCAATGGGTAACACAATTGAAAACCAAATAGATTCCAAACAAATTGTGTAAATTACTCAATGAGATCAAGAGAATAATTGTTTGGGTCTCTACATGAATATTTTTTAAGTGCATTTTACACAATTAACATTGTTAAACAATTTATCAAACGAGTTTCACTGATACGTGATATTAAATACTCTATCAGTGTTGTGCATTCAATTTTCATTTGCCAGATTTGTTAAATTTTTCACTTCAATACAATTACGATACATGTAAAACAAACCATTTTATAATGTTGGTCCATCTTACCTGATGTGACAGCAACAGAGAACATATCTCCACATGCGACTGTGATTATCCTGATGTCATCTTTGAAGTTAGGACGGCAAGGTATTCTTGGTGAGTTAGTTTCAGTCTCACAACCGAGCTGGCCAAACTGGTTGGATCCCAAAGTGTAGCACTTGTTATCAACTTAAGAAATCAAACAAGTTATAAATGCTTAGAATGATTAAACCCTTAACCCTAACATCACCTAAAAATACAAAATACTACTAGTAGTAAAATGTAGCATGCAGTACTCTCACCTACTTGTGTGCAATGCTTGTAGTAATTTTTAGTATTTGATACTTCACCCCAAATGGTGTATAGGTTGCTCGGTTTAGAGGAAAAATGTTTGTTATCATCTAGGGTGGAAACACAGTATGAATTACTGGGGCTGTTCATTTTCAAATAATTTAGTATTTGAATATTCAAAACTGGGTTTGACCTGAATATTCAAATATTTGATACTCGCCGATCAGGTTTTTCATGCGTCAGCTGCAACTGCATGCCGCGCCGGTGAAAAAAAGGTTGCACGCAAAGCACACCAGTGTTTTACGTGCGGCGACCAATATTAGAAAGGTTTCGTTAGCGCATACATGTAGTTAGTGCGTACGCCCATGATTAGCTGTAAACGGTATGCGACGAAAATGTGTGAACAATTTTTTGGGGTTTTATTTTTTTCTTACTTACGTGTAGTGCGACCGCTATCTATGTAAACAAGGTGATTACATTTAGTGTTATGAGTGAGGAAAATAATATAATGGGACCTTATAAAGGTAGTCGTCTCTCTAATAACCGTGCGCTAATATGAACCACCCGAACAACATTTTTTTACATGTGCCTGTTGTATCAAGATCATTCCAGGTACGTATAGCCTTTATCAAGGCTGTCAAGCTTGTTCCCATTAAACGAGCGAGCGCCCAGTGCTAGCCTAGCCTGCACGTGAATTTGTATCTTTGTAGACTATGCAACAAAAATATGATTATAAATCAGTCTCCCAAACCACAATGCTGAGCTCTTCTCAATCTTTCAGTTCACAAAAATTGAAGTTTTTACCTGTAACCATGGCAGCATGAGCAGCTCCGATGGCAACATTATTGATTGACAGATGGTGAATAGGTGAAGAGGCAACTGCACAGAAGGTACGTATCTCATCGACTTGTACACCTCTCTGGTGATTAACCCCTATAACATCTAGACCTAGCTTGTTATATCTGTTTAAAAGACAGAAAGTACATAGAATGACAGTGATGTAGTCGATACCATCACAAGGCCACATAGGACCCTGCAAGACCAGCACAAGACTTCAGTCTTAATTAAAGTCTTAATCTATTCAGATGAACTGTAATAAAAGCATTCCTTTGTCATGGTTTATGCCTGTTACTTGTGCATGTAATTACAAGCTGGTCTTGTGAATGGTCTTGTGAATAGTCTTGTGAATGGTCTCTTGCCTGGTCTTATGGTCTCGACTCCATCACTGGAATGACACCATGATTGGCATTCTGAAAATGAGTGGCACAGGTGTATCAAATAGAACACGATGCTTTGCATGCTGGGAAGGACAACAGTGACAAGTACATACAGAACATGTGACGCATTACGATTATTAACTGTCACATAGGACAAGGAACAGTGTTTTGCTTGTAGGGTAGGACACTAACCCTAACTTCCTAGGGTGGATGCAAAATCATATTAACATTTGAGGATTTGGGACTCTGCTAGGGTTAACACTTTGAATGGTGTTAACAAGATCAAATCTCAAAATGCATGTATTAATCTTAGACTGGCATTAAAGTTGCATCATATATAGAGTACCAAAGTGATGACGTCAATCAATGCAATGTTTGGAACCAGAATACATTCTAAACTGCATGTGTTTGGAACCAGTTGCCGCGGCAACTGACGTCAGACTTCGGTAATCTATTAAACAACAGAACATTAGGCAATTGACCTCTTGTATTGGTTTCATGCAATTAAAAGCATGCTATATGACAGTACCTGTTACTTCCACAAGCAAGAACCTTCTTATTGGTTGTTAACAGGAAAGAGCAGTCTAAGCCACAGTGAACAGATGCAATATGACATTGTACGGGAAGGCTGACATGTTGAGGTGAAGCAAAAGACTCCTGACTATCCAGTCCCAAGCGTCCTATAAAAATAAAAGGGCGCACCTGTTGAATGATGAATAGCTATTAAACAGAAATACCAAATTTGTAGAAATAAATCAAGTAAATTGCACTGATTCATAACTGAACAATGAACTACTTGCAACATTTGTAAGATTCCAATGTCAACGTTTATGTGGCAGGCAACAGAACTACATAAAGCTATTGCTATGACCATCAACCACACCTTTTTTGGTAAGCATATGCTCCTGAATACAGAAAGAACACCCAAGATAAAATCCTCATTTAAAATCAACTGATCTTTCACAACTCAAAGATTTATTAAAATTGTGGCTTAAAAAATGCAACATTGAAAAACTTTGAAGGACACTTTAAAGTGTTTTACCGTTATCTCCTCTGCCCCATGAGAACACCTCATTATCACTGGTGACAGCCATAATATGTGATGCACCACAGGAAACCAAGACAATCTCATAACCTAGCAATTCTTCAACTATCTTGGCCTGAGAGACATCGTTGTAATCACCATGGCCAAGACTACCGTGAGCTCCACTGCCATAAGTCATTAATATCCCTCGATCTAAAATGAAATAAAAAATAAAACACAAACTGCAGAGTTTCATTAAAGACTGAAAACTCCCCTTTCACCCAAAGCTTAGAAACCTGTCTGTCCACTCCGTCCAGCCTTATTTTTCTCACTGATACCTTTTTGCTTCAATCTGATTTGTCAGAGTAAAAAAATAGCATAAACCTAAAAAAGGCTTTCACAGTTTATACAAGCACAAAACTACCTGTCCCCACCTGTCCAAACTTAATTTTGTCCACGTGACAAGTTACAGGTTGGAGATAATTTCTGTGACAAAACTGGCTAACAGGATTCTTGTTTGCTTTGCCATTAAAAATTCCTGTGGAAATAGACCAAGTTGAAGTAATATACATGGGGTATCCACTATGAAGGCATCAACAACTACATGTACATGAACCATATATCATACAACACCTGAGTAATCCCCGCTATCTGATTGGTAGATCATTGATCAGGTGCACTGAATTATTCATCCAAATTATTCAACACATGCAGCGGACACACCGCAAAAATAGAAGTTCAATTTAATGGTGAATAGAACTTTGATTGCATGGTCACACCATCGGTCGCACTCTGACCATCACATGATGAGGATTTATTCAGGTGTTGTATAAACACACAATGAATGTTTCACGTTCATGCAATGGAAAGAATAATTTCACTCGGTGACTGATGGAATTTTCAGTTCCACTCAGCTTCACCTCATGGAAAGGAACATTGCATCTGTTACCTCATGACGTTATTCTTACCATTTCACTCACAAACATTCATTAGTTGTAAAATGTTACCTGTTAAACAAGCTGTGAACATATCTCCACATGACACATGTTGGATGGTAACTGCAGATTGACCTTCCAGATAGCGTGGTATAAAGCTCGCATAGTGCTGGTCTATTGCACCAGGTAGCATATTAACGTCTGACCCCACAGATGATGGCTGATATTAACAAATAGTGATTAACCAATCATTAACAGAGGGCAAATGGTCACTCTCCAATAATCAATAACTAAATTAATGAAGGACTGGTAACAAATGGCAATAAATCTATCACTCACAGATGACATCTGGTACCAATAAAATTAAAAATAGCAATTAATTCATCATGATCAAATTATTTTCTTTATTAAAATCAAATTTTTCTATTCATAAAGTCGGCCATCCAGTGACTTAAGCCAAGCGTATTCAATCTGAAGTCAAATATTTTACAGCTGGATCAATCAATGTTAGATTTGTATAAACCTATGGGGGTGAACAACTACCGGTTACCCAGTATGGAGGTCTACCTATGACTACGTACATTTAACTCATTTTGAAAGTGGGGCACATATATTGTGATAAAATATAAAAGCTGCTTACTTCCCAGATGATAAGTCGTCCATTTTGTGTGACAGCTACCTTCTGAGTACGACCCGTACATACGCGAGTAATCTGTATATCACTATGTGGGAGGGGGAGTCTGATAGGGGAATTGACACCATAACCCCAACAATAGACAGTGGAGAGGGGGCGGAGCTGAGGCAGACTAGAGGTACTGCTATCTAGAACAAGTTTGGAGCCTGCGGGAAAAAAATGAAATACGCAGAACCATACTTTTAAAAAGAACTAAAATATTAGGGCATAGAATGTCCCCGTGTGCGGCAGGGCAATAACGGGACAATTGTTTTATGTACAACCTTCATTCCAATACAATTATTTTGTAAATTAGAGAGAAGGGATTCTCACAACAAATGATAGATACCTTTCTACCAGCATTTTATATTAAATTTATAGAAATTGTAAACCCATGTTACACTTAGTTTCCATGTTTAATACTTACTTTTTCGAGACGAGGACTTGGAGGTTTCTTTGTGGTTTGACACTTGCATTTTCATGTTTGATGCACTTATTACGAAAGATTTGGGAATCCTAAAGAAAACACATGAAAACAAACATACAGCATTTTGATATATAGGCTAACTTCCCATCAAAAGCCACAAATTTATTCACACTAATCAATTCAGTATAAAGAGCACTCTACACGTATCTTTAGTCTCAAGCCTTTGGATTCCTTTGGATTTTGTTTGGTCGCCATGACATTACATGTATTTGATCAGAGTACATGTAGACTGTAGTTACTGATGACATCAAACCATTGTGTGCCATCTTAAATGACTGATAAGGCTGTACACAACTTGTCCTCCCCACAGTCATGAAAATCTTTCCATTACTCCTCACACATTGTGCATGAGACATCTCACAAGCTATAGTAACGCAGGTTAAAGAATAACTATACCGAGGTCAAATCTTTCATTTACATCAGTTCTATCAAATGTTTTCTTGAGGGCAGACTTTGTGATGTAATGCAATTTTTTGTTTGCCAATGAGACAACTTGCTTCAGTTGTCACAGAAACTGTGTTTAGGTGACTAACTTGAGGAGATATGCCTAATATGAGCTTGTTCCCTTTGCTGGCCCACATGAATATAATATAAAGGCATGCTGACATGTTGGGGTGGGGTAGACATACTTTAGGCCCAAGATAAAAATAGGCCTATATATTGGCCGTTGCAACACATTGAGGGCATTTTCAGGCATTGTAGCGACCAGGATGTATTGTCAGGCATTAGCATTTTCTCCACATGTCTACTGGGTGTTGGCAGGCATTGGTGAATGTCCCTTTGTTTAATATGTACAGCAATGGATGAATATTCAATGATGCGTGTCCCAGTGGGTGTCGCTAATATGTTATAAATGGATGTAAGATTGACAAATTTTTAGCCAACAAAAAAGGACAGCATCTAGAGTTTACTTTAATAACTATCACTCGAAACTAAAACCCATGGGGGAGCAAATCGGACATACCTCAGGATATTATATGTCAAAATTTACGGGGTTCTCTAGATATAGTTTCACATATGAAGCTACCCAAAATACCACAATGTTAGAGGTAAATCCCTGGGTGATTTGTTATTATAGTCTGACACAGTGAAGAAGTCTACTTTATAGCGCGCAGCAGTTTCCAAGAAAGTTTTAAGACCTGATAATACAAAAATCAAGGGCTGCACATACATGTACACGCATTACGTGTACAAAAAGTGATGACAGTTGCTGCACATCTTCCATTTGGCATGTGCAGCGCAGCACTGGTGATCCCATACTGTAAGGCAAACACTGATATTCAGTCAGCCGAACAGAAGCACATCCTGTGTGGGCACAGGGCGTGATTTAAATATCAATCCAACAAAACACGCTCTCAGTATGACAAAGTTAATGAGCTCTACTCCCAATGCGTTGCAACGTTTAAAATAATGTTGGTCTCAACATTACAAGAATAAATTCCTAACCAATGCCCAACAATGTCGAGCCAATGCATTGAAATGCATTTGCCTATTTTGATATCGGGTTTTATGCCAAGTCCCCAAATGTTTTCACTTGTTCCCCCTCTACTTAAATCAACCTGCAAGTGTACGTATATATTAACTTACTTAAGAGGGCATTTAACACGTCCGATCTCCATGTAGACATTGGACAGCATTTTGATGATGATGGGTTCTGCTATCACCTGGTTAATTGTAGGTCTCTTATCAGGATCTAACTGCAGCATTTGTAGTAAAAGGCGTTTCAAATCATCACTGTAGCGGTCAGAGATTGGAGCAATGGATCCACGCATGATCTTCATGACCAAGGCAGGAAGATTCTGTAGCATTTACAGAAAACAAAACATGGAACTGATTCAACATTTTGATTCAATTCTCCCTCTACAAATCAACCTCACACAGGTAAACATTTACTCGTTTAATTTTAAAAAGGGTAATTGTCTGGGAGCTTTAATTGTCTCTCCACAAGAATCCTATTGAATCCAAACAGTTGTCTAATTACCATTCTTCACACATTTCGTAAGACTTAAATCAAGAGCATAAACAAACTAAACATGACCGAAGATTAATTTTTAACCTATTGTGACCAGTCGACTAATTTTTGTCAACGGTCACGTAGTTTACTATATTAATAGTTGTGCAGGGCGCCCTCTTTTGTGACCACCTTGTTGGCACTTAAAGAATGTGGTCATGCCCTGAGTTTATATTGTTGCTTTTTGTAGTAGTTATGTAACTGGTGGGATGTTCAATACACTTAGTCGAGTTTTTCCTTTGGCCTGCTAAATATAAACTGCATTTTGGGGGGGACTTGGTCTTAAAGCTCTTGCCTTGGACGCATTCACAGCATTCTGGTTGCTTCTGCTTTTTGTACTGCTTGTCCATAGCTGTTTTTCTTTTACACTGTCGTCGATAGTACAGCATAACTCGGCATTTAGTCAGACTTTTTGGGGTAGTGGCCTGTTAGGCCTACATTCCCGTCTTTTGGCTTATGCCAAATGTAGTTGGGAGCTTGCAGCATGTGGGCAGTGAGGCAATTGGCGGTGGACTCTTGTGGATGCTATTGTCATGTACCTTTTCACTGAGCAACTACCTGTGTAATTTGCCTGTTAGACGGACACCATGCCACTTTATTTCCATGCCACATTGACTGTCGTTAATTGGGGCCAGTTAATATTGGTTCTATTTTGGGGTATTTAATTGCCATGTAATTTTGGGGTTTAATAATCTCTAATTTTGTTTATTTCTGGCATTAAAAGTCATTTTCTCTGCAATCGGGATTCAGTTTTCAAGTTGGGGGTTGGGCCTTAAATTGTAAGTTTGTGTTAATAGTCGTTATTTGTCATTTTGATGCAGAAGTAACGATTGCTGACTGCTGAAATTTTGGGGTTAAATTCTAACTCTTTACTGCCTGCATTAAAATTTGCTTTCCCTGAATTTGGGATTTGACTGCTTACGAGTTGGGGGTGAACCTTTTAACTTGTTAATTGCATATAATTGATGTTAACTGTTGTAAATTATCATTCTGAAGCTAGGCTTGGCAATTGCTAACTATTATGATTTCGGTGTTTAATTGTTGAGAATTGTATAGAATTTTGTTTGCAATTAATTAAAGTCATTCATATATTTTCCTAAATTTATCGTCCTCTGATTATTCTTTAGTGTGCATCACTGTTTCCTTTTCATTTATTTAGGGTCTGGATATAACATTGCCGTGCCATTTGGTAACAGTTGGCATAGTTGGTAGTGTATCGCCAGACTCTTCTCCTCTCAATACTATTATTTATATTTTGTTTAATTACCACTCGGTAACACTATGGTCGCAGTTTAGAATGTCAAAGTAAACTGAAGTTAGTATTTGACTTACATCTGCTTCAAAAGCCCTTTTGAAAGTAAGTAATTCGTATAAAACACAGCCAACTGCCCAGATGTCACTTTTCTGGTTGTAGCTGAAATTATATTGTTAAGGAAGAATGCACTTGAATCATTTCTTGTATTACTGGACAAAAATATATGGAGACAAGCAGAAGTCTTTTTTCCTGAACATGCATATATTACTTATATTGCTAGTGGACATGTTGCATGACACATCCAACACAATGCTTTTTGTAATTAAGGATACGGTTTGCCTTCACATAACTCCGGAGAAATGTAGCAAGGTGTTCCAACCACAGTGAATGCTTTGCTCTTACTGCTCAGGATCTTGGAGATTCCAAAGTCTGCAATCTTAACAACGTCCCGTCGCTTGTTGAGTAAGATGTTCTGTGTCTTAAGGTCACGATGAAGAATCTGTTTTGAATGGACATGTTGTAGTGAGAGGAGAAGCTGACAGAACAGACGAAGGACTTCCTAAATAAGATCAGAAGAAAAGACGAAGACAAAAGTAGTAAATGACATGCATACCAAAGCTGGAAAATTGTATTACTACAATGGACATGCTGTATAAACTCTCTGATGGCACTTAGGATAAAATTGTCAAATTTTTGTAGGATTAGGGAGGTGGTGCCAGAAATGAGGCTTACAATAAAAGCCTTCCAAATGCTGGTCAACTCGCCCCCTAGCAAACTCACCCTTTACCAACTTGTCAGATGGCCAACTCTCCCCCTGCAATGACAAACCCACCCACAGGTCAACTCGGCCCCTGGTCAACTCGGCCCCTGACTAAACTTGGCCCCTAACCAACTTGCTCCCAACTCAACCCCTAGCCAACATGTGTTTCAGGCCTTTCGAAATTTCCAAAAAGCACAAAAGTTAAATGGAGTATAATATATACTGCTACAAATTAAACTGCTTGCCAATGGCAATGATCTGAAATATAGAATGAATAAAAGTTAGGGGGCCAATAGGGCTATACTCCTCATTCTTACACATGGAGATACATTTGCAATTCATGTGCTTGTTTGTAGAATATAGATGGAGTGAATTTCGAATACTGTGCTCTAAATGCAACGCGCAATGCACAAGTGCGTAATTTCCACATGAGTATAACGGATAATAATGCACATGTAAGGGACCATGGATTAATGTCAATTTGCGTGCGCACGGGTCCGCACGAAATTGCACGCAAAGGCACGGGCCTCCTGCGTGCCATTGCGTGCCATTGCGTGCCAGTGCGTGCCAGTGCGTGCCGATGCGTGCCGATGCGTGCCGATGCGTGCCGATGCGTGCCGATGCGTGCCGATGCGTGCCGATGCGTGCCGATGCGTGCCGATGCGTGACGATGCGTGACGATGCGTGACGATGCGTTCCAATGAGCACAGGCAATGCTCAACTGTATCTTTACTTGCGCTGTTTATCAATCTGGGATTCACGATAACAAAGGAACACAGGCCGACCGGCCGGCCAAGATGGACGGATTACTAGACGGAGAGGGTGTCATAAAAGGACCAGGGTTTCAAAAAAGGGCTAGTGTGCCACAATAGTGGACTGATGATGACTCATCTTTTGAAAGCTTTGTTCAGAATACACTTCAAAGGCTTTCCTAACGTAATGATGATTCTAGCGGGACTTGGATTTGTAAAGTATTGTAGTCTACATGTATGTGGATTTCTTATTTATTTCAAGTTTCCGTGATTTTCATTAAAACATTGGACATGACACTACAAATGTAGAAATCTGGTGAAAGACAGCATCATTTATTTCCTCAAATTCGATCTTTTCGGAGAGAAAAATACGTTTTGAAGAAATTACGCGTAGATGTAGGCCTACACCATTATTCAAGTTTACCACGCATAAAAACAGCAGTGCTTCGTCATCACTGCATATAAATCTTTGGGAATTCAAAACACAGCCTATTAGGCCTATTGTACGAAAAATGGAACGATTCATGTTGGCATTCATTGGAATGTATACAACGCTTTTTCAGATAATATTTTTCTGAGGAATAAATAGCATCGACGTCAGTTCAAATTTGGCGATTACGTGTCTTGTTCCAGGATTTCTTTATTGTGAGATCATTACAAATAAATCTAGCAGGGCGCGCTTACGAATTACAACATGAGAGCGAAATTCAAGATGGCGGCGCCCATTGGTACAACTTTTACATGATAATGACATGTGGACCTATAGAGTACAGAAGTGATGACGTCAATGCAATTTTTTGAACCAGAATACTTTTGTCATTTTGTGTCAATGTGTGTTTTCATGACTGGCTGTTAAAGGAACAGTCCAAATCTCCATTTGTTTGGAGCCAGTTGTGCCAACTAACGTCAGACTTCAGGTACTCTATATACGTACATTTTGTACACCTTTCTATCCATTTTGTTGAGTGAAGATTTCAACCTTCAATTCTTTCTTGCATTATTTCATAATTGTTTTGCTTTATTGAGAAAATACACAAAAATCGATTTTTTGATTGCAAGTTCGTTAAAAAATAAAGTTCTAACATGGCGCTTAGGAATTGCGAAATGGGGACGACATTCAAGATGAAGGCGCCAACTGAAACAACGTTTACATGATAAAGGTATAGGGACCAACATGTACATGCATGTTTACCTTTCCATCCATTCGATTTGAAGAGTCAAGATTTCAACCTTCAATTTAAATAATCTTGCCGTATTTCATAATTTCTTTGCTTTATTGAGAAAATACACAAAAACAATTTCTTGATTGTGAGATAATTAAAAAACTCTAACATGGCGCTTACGAATTATGAAACTGTGGAGAAATTCAAGATGACGGAGCCAACTGAAACAACTTTTACATTATGAAGATATCAGGACTTACATGTACAAGTCCACCTTTCCATTCATTGCGTTTGAAGAGTCAAGAATTGGGTTTGAAGAGTCAAGAATTTTCATGGAGGACCTTTTCAAATTCTCGTATCTTTTGTCTTAGATTTGTGGTTTGGATTTGTTCAGGGAAACAAGTCGCAAACTGTATCGCAAATTCTACAGAAAACCCTTAAATTAATAGTTATAAGAAATCGCTTAAGCCCCAACTTGCAAAAAGAAAGATTAATTCTACCAGTTGCACACTAATCCGGATTAGCGGATTATCTGGGACATAAAAGGTGCTGCCAGAGACGATCTCTATTGTACACTCAGGCTGGTTGCAAATTAGTCCGTTTGCATGCCACTGAAGGCCACTGCGTGCCACTGCGTGCAAGTCCGTGCCGATGAGTGCCGATGCGTGCCGATGCGTGCAAATGCGTGCCAAAATCTCCCTCGTTTTACCGTGCACGCAAAGGCACGCAAAGGCACGCAAAGGAACGCGTGCGCACGCGTGCGCACGCAAATTGGCATTAATCCATGGTCCCTAATAGGCAATGACGCAAGTGATGCGCTTCACTTTGTACATCGAGTCAGTGCTCTAGTACTTTAACCCTAACCCTTGGCTAACTTTACTAGAAGTATATCCTGAATCCGCCAAAATCCACCTATTTGTCATGCACAACAAAATTGGTTTTGGTGACTGCTCAATATTGAGGTATCCTGAATCCGCCAAAATCCTCCAAAACAGGGTTTATATTTTGATGGAATTAGGTAGGTTAGGGTTAATAAAGCTCTATGGGGGGGAGCTGACAAAAAAGTTGTCAGTACAAGGTGTTCATGTATACGGTCAACCATTAAATAAACATGTATTTGGCAAACAGCATGCAATCTAACAAATGATGAATCCTTACCACTTCCTCAAGTAGTGCATTCCCTCTGTGCTGAAGATAATCAAACAAGGTGCCACCTGCAATATATCATATGAAAGCACATTTTAAATTTTGAACTTTTGGGAGGACTGATTTGGTTTTAAAAAAAAAAAGCATACAGTGCTTATTCAATGACTGGAGAAAGTAAAAGATACACCTATACACCATGTACTAACTTGTACTAACAAGTGTCATGTTTTTCTTCTACGACTAATATTCCCTCAGTTATGCTGAATGGGGCATAAACTTGTACAGCTTACGAGTTTGTATTATGTGAATTAATATTATTATATTACAATACAGAAAAAGCTTAGGCATTATTAAACTACGTCTGTGAGTAAGTCACTGTCTTGTCTTAATTAATGTACATGTAGGTTGTTTATCATTTGATGTCTAATTCAACAGCGAATAACTTTGGTAATGCTAAAAAATTAGCCAAATTCTTGATTAAACCTATTTTGAGGGTAAAATTCAAAGAAAGCATGGATTTACTTTAAACAACAGATCTTCATCATCTTCAATGAAGGGTAATTTTGGAATGCAAAAAAAGACCAGCATACTCCAAAAATCCATATACAATTTATACATGTGCAACAAAATTGACGTTTGCCAATAAAATTTGACAAGGTAAAACAATCTTCATGAATAACCCTAATGGTGCCCTCACACCATAGCGTATGCTGAAACCTATGAGTTGCGTGTAAAAAATATTGTTATACGCACCAAACGCAACCCAAATCAAAAATTTTGTCAATTTCTAACCTATTCAACATATGGCTTGCGTGTGAGTTGCGTGTGGGTTTGGAACTGAACTTATGATCCCCCAATATCTGCGATCACCTGCGTACGAGTTGCATGCGAGTTGCGTGCGAGTTGCGTGCAGAACTTACGAGTTGCGTTCAAAACTTACAAGTTGCGTTGGACCTGCGTGCTAGTTGCGTGGTAGTTGCGAATATCGGTCACGTGATAAAAACCTATAAAAGCGGAGCCGATTCAGTATTTTCTTCAGTACTGATTTGGTCATCGAAGAGTCAACATGGGGAAAGCTACCAAGAAATCAACACGCATGTAGTACGCAACTAACACGCAACTCACACGCAACTAATATGTTGGATACGCAGGGCATAGGTTGGGGATACGCTGGGAATAAGCACAATAGGTTGGGGGTACGCTACACACGCAACAGGATCGCAACAGGCACGCAACACATTCGCAACATGTACGCTACCAAAACCTGGCCAGATACCTCAAATTTGGACCTGCGATCACCTGCGTTCATAACTTATGAGTTGCGTACCTGTTGCGATCGTGTTGCGTGCGTAGCGTACCTGTTGCATATAAATTGATCGCAGGCATTCGCAGAGAATTATTGAACATGTTCAAAATTTCTGAACTTACTCTGCATGTGTCTGCGATCACCTGCGTGCTTGTTGCGTACTTCAAACCTATAAAACCTATTAGTTGCGTGTGAGTTGTGTTCGGAACTTATGACCACTATTTTTTATTCGCAACCATACGCAACTGGTGATCGCTATGGTGTGAGGGCACCCTAAATTACAAGCATAATTGTATATTGCTAGAGAATTACCTTCAGCATATTCCATAACAATATTCAATGCCTTGTCCTCCAGGAAGTTCTCATAATACTTAATAATGTTGGGGTGGTCCAGCATTGCCAGAACTTTGGACTCATTGACTGCTACTTGGCGTTCCTCTCCTGTCATCTGCTCAACTGGTATCTGCTTAATGATGATGAGTTTCTGGTCGCTAAGACGATGACACAAATACACCGTCCTGTTAAAAGAGGATGAATGGAAATGCATGTAATCCACTTTCTAGTGCCTCTCACATAATAAGTCTGTCAACGTTAAATTTGATATTTTCTGGCTCAATCGATGGGCATGTACATCAAGCTTGTATGCTACAACTAGCTGCTCTCTCACCCTGGTAAATCTGGATCAATTGCATATCCAAAAATCTTGGGTAATATAATTTGGAGGATTGAAGTCAATGTGTTCTGTGTAGAACATGTATTGTCTGGGGATGCAGAATACTGCAAGCTTCTGTGACAAGGAAACAAGGTACCAAACTAAATTGTACAAAATTCATGCATTGCAGGCTAGTACATAGAACAAGTTCGGTTGGGCGACTAGAGTCGACTAGACTTAACCATAGTCAATCCAGATGTCACTCGAATGCTGTGTGGTTTGACTGGTTACGTCCCCCATTGGTCCTACGTCCGTCCCCCATTGGTCCTACGTCCGTCCCCCATTGGTCCTACGTCCGTCCCCCATTGGTCCTACGTCCGTCCCCCATTGGTCCTACGTCCGTCCCCCATTGGTCCTACGTCCGTCCCCCATTGGTCCTACGTCCGTCCCCCATTGGTCCTACGTCCCCCACTATGTGATGGGTCGTGTGATGCGTCGTGTGATGGGTCGAATAATTCAATGCACGTGATCGACGATCCACCAATCGGATGGCTGGGATTTATTCAGGTGTTGTATAAATTTAAATAATATTCCAAGATAACTGGCATTCCATGTACATGTATGTGCATTCCAACACTATCGATTCATTATGGGGTTGTGGAGATAAATAAAAGTTGTTTACAGTGACTATGTGTATTTGTTTATTATTTTTCACTGCGAATGGGGCGTAGGACCAACGGGGCGTAGGACCAACGGGGCGTAGGACCAACGGGGCGTAGGACCAACGGGGCGTAGGACCAACGGGGCGTAGGACCAACGGGACGTAGGACCAACGGGGCGTAGGACCAACGGGGCGTAGGACCAACGGGGCGTAGGACCAACGGGGCGTAGGACCAACGGGGCGTAGGACCAACGGGGCGTAGGACCAACGGGACGAACTAAACTAAAACCTAGACTATATGCCATAGACTTTATCGCAAATACCGCCTGGATGAGACGTCACAATGGTTACTAGGGACGTGGGAAAGAAACGCGCACCAAAATCGCTCCCATTTCCTTCCCACAATCCCTTGTGACCATTGTGACGTTGTAGGGTGGGACGCTGTATTACCGCGGTACTTATCAGGGTGATATCACGTTTCCCGATCGGAATAGAGATTGCTCACTAACCTTCCCGAATAAGCCTTTTGCGCGTTGATTTGCATAGATCCTTGTACCCCGTCTTCGCTCAATCTAAGATGCACAGCGTGCGCCGGTCGTTGCCAGACTGATCATTATTATGCACGTCAGTACCGTTGTTGCTAGACCACGTGATTCGGGGCAAGCCGCAACGTGGCGACGCACGGCCAGTGGTGGTTTCCCTGTCTGGTATCTGGAACTACCGCTGGGTGAAACAGCGCACGATAGAGATTGTCACCACTCTAAAACACAACAACTGCTCGAATTGTTACAGTACATGTTGTATGTTCTTCTCGAAACGCGGCCTATTTTTAGCAATTATAGTTTATTTAATGGATAACAACTTCGAAGGTTGGAACGTGAAGAAACTGCAGACATTTCTTCAAGAGAGAGGGGTTTCAATAACGGGTTACCTGAAGAAAGAACTGGTTGAACTGTGCAAGTGCGTGGCCAATCTGAAATTGACAACCGACCCGAATCTTTCAAGCCCCAACTTGACAAAAGATTGAAAGACGCTGGCTGCACATTTTCCGATCCATTTAATCTTCCTGGATTCACGAAGGATTTCTCGAATATACCAGATTTCGGACTATACGATGTCTTCAATTATTTGATTTGTTTTCGAGCGGATTACGACCGGCGAAAACTTATTCGTAAATATACAAAAACAATTTCTGCAAGACCAGTCACTTACGTAAAAACCGATAATGAGACCTTGCTCAACAGAATTTTTCTTCATCCAACCTTTCCCACAAATACAAAAGGAATGGAAAGAGAGATTTTGTTGATGCCTTTACAAATCCTCCCCCCCCCCCCCCCCCTCCCCCAGATAAGTTCGGACTCGCTGCGGCTACTTGTTGGAATGATCCATCAAAGAATCCACTGATTATTCTTCTAACGTAGCCAGCACATACCAGGACTGTCATCTTGCAGAAATAGTGGCTAAAACTGACTCCCTCGAAGCGTATTCCACTTTTTTAAAAAGAAGAAATTACGCTTTGGGTGGGTCAGTCACACACCCACACGGCTGGCATACCCACCAACCTATTCGTAAATATATACAAAAACAATTTCTGCAAGACCAGTCACTTACGTAAAAACCGATAATGAGACCTTGCTCAACAGAGTCTTTCTTCCTCCAAACTTTCCCACAAATAAGAAAAGAATGGAAAGAGAGATTTTGTTGATGTCTTTAACAACCCCCACCCTCCCTACCCCCTAAACGAACTTTGACTCACCGCGGCTATTTCCTGAGATGATCAACAAAATATGATAATCGGATCATTCCTTGAATTTTGCCTGCACACACCGGTTCTTTCTTGCTATTTTCAAAATTTAAAAAGCACTTTATCTTGTAAAGAACAAGAAGTTTAACCAAAATTAACAATCGGTTAACCAAGGCGGCCCTGAAACAAAAAGTTCCATCACATTGACTCAACATCGTAACACATAGTCTGCATGTATGATTACGCCCCCTCCCAATAAAAAACAAAAACAAAATTGTTCATCTCCACCGCGCTAGATGTCGAAGCTGGTATTGGGTCGGTGTAGTCATCTGTTGGCCCATTGCCACCGACGAAATGTTTGGAGCAAATGTAAGTATTGTAAGTTACATTCTCCGCCGAAAAGTCTTTTCTGGAGCAGTTTTTTATCCAACGGAGACACTTCTCACGGTTCGACTTCGGCTTCGGAAAGGGTAGCCACAAACGCCATTCATGTGGAGACGGTCCGAAAAGCGCGAGTCACTGTTGCATGTTCCGTAAGAACAGTGCTTCTTCGCAGGCATTCTCAAGCACTAAATCCCACAAACTTCGTATTTTATGTTAATGTCTAGATTCTAACAATAACCAGTACTAGAGTCTGACAAAATCTGCGTGGAAATTTATCGTTTTAAAGTGACAAGAAACGTATGAATCGCGTACATGTACTTCGATCACGGCAAGTGGACATATGCGATATGCATTGACATTGTGTCTGCACGCGCGTATGCGAGAAAGCTTGCCCCGAATCACGTGTCGTGGCAACAATCACTACGCAGCGGGGTCAAAGTACGGGTCACTCGCAAAAGGCTTATTGTCCTGTCTTTTGTGTTGTATAACTCTTGCTCTTTTTAAACTGACATAAAAAATCCGACGGTGGTTTGGTTTATTCCCATGCGATGCCTGTGAAAATAGACATGCTCGTCATTGCTCGTCATTGCTCGGCGGAGTACAGACTCTGTATTATCGCGGTATGTGGGAAGTGTTTTTTACAATGATTTCAACTTTTTTATTCATGGTTAATGTTTGACCAAAACATCCCCTGAATAAAGTCTGATATTTTCCCTGTAAAGTTCAAGTTGATTAAAGACGATTAGGCCCTGCAAGATGATTTCTTAACACCCTGTCCCCCCTCGAAGGCGACCAAATTCACTGAGACAAGTCTACTGATTGACGATTGGGGGCGCCATTCACTTTACACGGTGCGTCGTTATATTTGTTTTACCGCACTGTCCTTATTTTGATCCCGTAAATGTTTCTACGATTTCGCGGTGGAAATATCGTCCTTCGGCGTCATTTTGCATTTGCAGCTGTAGAATGGGAACCAGACAATGGAACTTCCATGGACAGAGCACCATTAACGATTCATGTTAAAATATAGACAGTACCTTTTAGCAGACACGGTGAGGCAAAACGTACAAGTTTTGGAAAACGTGAATATTTATTAAAAATCGTTAAAAGTCCCGACACAACATTTTTTAATCGTCATTTTTTTACACAAATCAGCAGAAAGTCCTTAATGCTTGATGAATTGGATATAAAATTGCCAGTCGAAGGAGTTTTGGCAACGGGAAAAAAAAGGAATTTCCGATGCCGCGATAATAGAGTTGCCGCGATAATAGGGAGTCCGACTATACTTATTTGCGATAACGTTCAGGCCAAAATTGTAAACAGATAACACATCTATTTTTATGACATTTTTGAACAGTTCTCATTAAAAGAAGAAAAAAACTTTTTGAATCATGGAAATCGGACAAGCGGTTCTTGAGAAAAATTTACGCATATTTCAGATTCAAATTCGATAATTTCAGATTTGTAATAAAAAGCCATTTTTGAGCCTTTCTAAAGACAAAATAAGGCATAAGATAGGCATAATGCATTTTTATTTAAGAAATATAGTGTCATTTCTTCATATAAATTGATTTACAAATGTTGTTACACTTTTTAATTAAAAAATATTTAATGATGAAAATGGTCCATTGTCCATTATGTTCTTTGGTGTATGCATGGTCCGGTGAAAAAAGACTAAGTCCCCTTAATTATATATTCATTCTGCTGTATTTTCCATGTGAAAGGCCCTTAGTCAATGAAACCTTGGCAGTAATTAAAATGTACACTGGAAAAGAAAGTAATTGTCAATTTGGTAAACAAAATAAATTAAATGACTAATTAAACAATAAAACATAATTTCAGCTCATTAATATTCATGAGGCTCATTAATTATGCATGAGGCAAGACAAAAAATCCACGTTTCTCATTCATCCGAGCAGTAAACAAACTTTATTGGGGTATTTTTAGGTGCTGAATCCAATTCTGAGGTTATATTTGCAATTAAATGCACCAAAAGTGAACTTTTTAGCTAAAGACAATACAAATTTGGTTGAAAATTCTGAGAAAATGACGTAGTATCTTGCTAAAATTTGCAAAGCTTTCAAATTATAGCATCAATTAAAACAGTAGCAATAAACAGCCAAAACAAAATCTGGTTACAAAAGGACCCCACAAAAGTGAAATAAAAATGCTGTTAATATAATGGCGATTCAGCAAACAATCCTGTAAATCTTTTAAAACAATCAGTTACTTTTGTCAGTAAAAAAAAAAAAAAAATCCGAAAAAAAATCCGAAAAAAATTCAATCAACAGAAGTAACAGTGATAATTGGAAGAGCCAAAATGAGTGACAGCACTCCTACACTACACATATATCGGCTCTTACAATGACTACCATTACGCCCTCTATTTTAATCTGTATTGTCGGCCATTGTGTCCGGTGAGCTTGCGTGCGTGTACGTACACGATCCATCACCGCGCGCGCGCAACCCGCGAAGTGTTCCTTTTTAGCTTTCATTCATTGGGGGATTGGCTCATTTAGCGATGATGGTATCAAAAATAGCAAGTAATTTTGGCAGTTATATGAGTAATAAACATTAGAAAAACCAATTTTAGGCTCGTTTATTGAAAAAACAGAATTAATTAACGTCAAAACTGTGTCTGAAGAATGAAACTTACAATTAGCAGACGATAACCCCCCAACACCTCCAAAACGACATCGGATTTAATGCGCATGCGTCCTAAGCTTTCCATTGATACCAAATTTGTTGCCAATTGGTGGCGCCATCACAACTTTTTATTGAGTTTTGTGAGAAGGAGTGCACTCCGCCATTTTGCGACAATCGGAAGTTGCGCATCGCTTCCCGAAGTATTACAACTTAATTAAAGTACTTCCAATGAAGGTACATTCCTAAAACCTCGGGAAAATGTTTATTAAGTAGTTTTCTAACAAGTTTAGTAATATCAGCCCCAAAAATTAAAATGTTGCGTTAGAAAAGTGAGCTTTTACTAGCCGTTTTGTTTCGCATACCGGACATTATCGGAAATGAATCACGATGCGCTTGACATGCCTACAGTACTAGGAACCCCATAGTTCTAGGGGTAGGCCTAGGTGTTACATACCCGTAAGCACCTCTTCCAACAACTCGTATTTTCTCATATTTGTCCATCGCATTTATTCCTCACGCAAAATACTGCAGCTAGTGTATCGATCTTGCTAGAACTTGGGCTTAGCTTCATCATAGTTCATGCACCGTCTGCAAATTAATATGGTGCCGGATGGCTGGCTAGACTGGCGCATCTTAAATCTGGAGTTACCATGGATTGCGGCATCCTGCGGCAAGAGACGCGACTAGGTCAGTTGGCGAGCGATTCCACTATATTAAAATCAAGTGATCGCTCTCGCGCAAAAGGTCGGCTGGGGCGCCCTCTAGCCCCGGAGAGAGAGCTGGGGCACCATAGTCTGACATCAGTTGGCGCGACACAGGCTCCAAACAAACATGTAGATTTCGAATTTTCCTTTGTTAACAGCCAGTCATGCAAACACGTTTAAACAAAATAACAAAAGTATCATAGGTGTAGCAAGGTCATTTTTATTGGGGGTAGACATAAAAAAGGGCACTCATCGGGGGGCACCAGGGGCACTTACATTTTTCAGTAGGGGAGGGGGGGGGGCACTAATTTTCTAGTGAGGGAACACTAGGGCCAGCAGCATGAAGGAGATTATTTTAATGTTGCGGCGATTGTGTACAATGTACTACTAAAGAGAAAAAATCCACTTTGAAGTTATTACACTTACCTGCTTTAAAAAAAAATATGTCGCAAGCAAGTTTGGTATGTCGTAGATAGAGAGGGTTTTGATTTTGTGGGAAATGTTTGGGGTACGAAAAAGGGCACTCTGAAAATATTATTTTTGGAAAGGGGGGGGGGAATAAAGAACCCCCACCCCTCACTGTAATATCCTTCCCCACTCTCTCCCACCCCTATGGAGAGAGCCCTGGCTACACCGCAAGCGCTGGGGCCCCTCACAAAATTGTGGTGATCTATGAGCTTCCCCTAATAGTTGGAAAAGTCATACAAGTTATATTTCGTAGAGAAAGGCCAGTCCACTGGATAACAACATACATGTACATTGTATTGACAAAACCTGTCACCACCTGTCACGAAATTTTGCTGTTAATTTAAGAGTTCAACTACCATTTCAAAAAACAGAAGATCAAACATTTACACAAATACATGTACATGCATATTTTTTCTGAAATGACAAAACTTTTATTGAACAAACATTTACATAACTGGTCAGTATAACCAGAACAAACTGATGCACTGAAAAAAAAGAATACAAGGAAAACGGGAACAATCCACATCTGAAAGAAAATATTTTGGCTTATTCTTTTTTGGTGCTTCATATCTACTTGAAGGTGCTCCAAAAACACCGATCTTTTCCAGGAAGGAAACTTATTCTTGTAAGCAATGTAACTACAACTAAAGATTAGAAAAATATGATAACAAAGCTATTAAAATGATCTACATGTATTTGATAAACATAAATTAACATATTAGCTACCTGCAGGGTTTTTACAGCGACGTCATATAATACCCATAATTTAAACTTGTTGGATGGCAAATGTATTGGCATAACACGACTTAAATACAAAAGAACTTGTAGACTGTTCAGGCTCAGTACACCATCAGCAATCATTGACAAAGTTATCAACCATGTCATTCTGCCTGGCATGTAATTCTGAACTAAAATAGAGCTGTACATATTTGAAAAAACTTTTACCCTCAAGTACTCCAAAATCTGAAAGCACCCCGACATTTACTCGTCAAACCACCAGAAACCTAACACACAATACATGTACATCACTGCTCTGTGAAAAAAACTAAAGCAAGCAGATCTCGGTGGTTCAGAGGTCCAGACACCTTTCTGTACTTTGAGTATGCAATAATAGATACCATGCTAAGTGAGTTGTGTAAGAAGCCGGTTTATAGTAAGGTTTCTAGGGAGATCCACATTTTGGAAATATGATTGATTAAAACACTGCTGTAAACTTACCTCAACTGCAAAACAAATTTAGAAAGTGAACTTGTGCATTTTTTTCGTATAAAGGTGACATATTATAAGATGGGAATTTTACAATAACATTTCAATTAAAAAGCATGGCAGATACTACAGAAGTAGCAAATTCTTGATGCTAAACTGAAAATTGTGGGCATTTTTCTAAGTGCACTTAGCCCAAACCAAGGTCAAACTTTCAAAGAACACCAAGATATCATGAATATACACGTATATATGTACATGCAGTTACAAAATAACCACAACATATTGCGATTGTGTTTGGAAAATGCAGGCTACTTATGTATATTTATACTACATCACCAGATGGCCTAAAAAATGGTTTGCATATACATGTACATTGTACTGAATTAAAGTATCATAGAAGTGGGTTTTTTTTTTTGGGGGGGGGGAGGGGGGAGGTCGAAGGTGGGATGGTTAAGAGGTCGATGGAACACCTTTATAAGCCTTTACTGCCATTAGCCCATTCTCTTGGTATATGAGAGTCAAACAAAAAATCACGTGCCAAAACAAATCTTAGGTTGGCAAGTTTTTTTCAATCTATAGAAAAACACAATCTGAAAGAATGACTAAATTTTAGAGCACCATTTTAATAGCAAAGCTTGGAAATGTTTCCCTTTTTTTTACGAATGGAAAAAGACAAATATTTTAAAGTCCACCAAGTGTCAACTAAGAAATCTTTCCCCCTTGTATTTGCTTTTACAAATTCATGGCTTCTGTGTCCCGAAGTTGCAAATTGACCACTTTTTTCTTCACAGAGTTGGCTGACTAATCAAATCCTAAACCTGTTGCACATCCAACACAAACTGTAATGCATCACTACAGCAGTGTAAACTCAGTAAATGAAGTTAAGGCACAAGACCTGAGAAGTGCCTGCCATTTGAACATTATCCAACCATTAGTTCTGCTGTTTATTTTTGACAATCTTTGCCATAATACTTTGGGATTTTAAGTTCAAAATCCCTTTTTAATGAATATTACAAGTGTACTTGGAGCACCAACAGACCCAATGACTTTCCATTTTAACCAAATTAACGGACAAAAAAAAAATAGTTTCCCGAAATCAAAGTTCTGCTTTGTAAATCTTCTGTGTCTCTTACTGAGGATTTATGACCAAAAATCTGCCATGTCATGCAACATTCAAATCTTAAATCAATGCAGACAAGTCCTTTTCCAACTCTTCAAGAGGCCCATGACTTCATCAATCCCATGATTCCACTCCATCAGCAGGTCCATCTGTTGCAAAACTGTTGCTGCTGTAGTCTCCGCCACCATAATCAGCACCACCAGAGCCCAAGTCATTCTGGTCACTACTTCCATCAAAGCCACGCCCACCACCACGCCCACCACCACGTCCACCTCCACGTCCAGAAAATTGCTGACAAAAGAAATCAACACAATTGATCAAATATTCAAATGGCCAATTTCAGTTGTACTGCCAAACCAGTACTTTATTTTATGGAAACAAGCAAGAGCCCAGTACTGAACCTGATTATCTTAGGGGAAGGGGAGGGGAGGGGAGGGGAGGGAAACTAGGATGTCAAATTCAGCTTAAAGCCCAACAAACTCTGGTATGTCCTTCAATACCTCAGGGTTATAGATGACTTCATCAGTAATCTTAATCTTACCTTCCTGGTGTCTCGACCACCAAAGCTTCCCCCAGCACTTCCATGGAAGGTGCCAACGGCAGAATCAGCAGCAGTCTCCAAGAACTCTGGCACATCTTGTTGAGCCTAATCAGATAAAGGATAAAATAACGAATCATGCTTGGGTTGAGTCTGGCTAGTTCCTCATATTAAAGCTGATCACTTGGGGGAAAAAACATGAATATTCCTCCAGTGAACTGAAGTTTTAGGAAAACTTTGATCTGAAATATTTTCACTGATAAAAATGTTCTGCTAAAACCAGTTTGCTGTGTGGGTTTCTAACAAAGTCTTTCCAAATTTTATTGCATTAAGTCGTGCAGGTGTTAACAGTTTTCAGCATGTCAGACTTGGCAATCTGTTAGTGTGATAACATTTTACCAACTGCCACCACAAAACCACATAAGCAAGAAAAATACTCACATCAGCAAGAACCTTGATGAGTGCTCGTGCATTCTGGGAATCGCTCATTGGATCATAAAAACTTGTAGCCTTGCCAAGATTTCCAACACGTCCTGTCCGGCCAATACGATGCACATACTCCTCTATGCTAGATGGAAGGTCGTAGTTAACTACGTGCTTGACACCAGATATATCAAGACCTCTAGCAGCTACCGATGTGGCTACAAGGATGCGTGCCCTACCCTTCTTGAAATCCTCCAGAGCCTCTTCACGCTCACGTTGTTCACGATCGCTGAAACAAAAGTTATATTCTCAGTCTAATGTTCAAAAGAACTTCCTTATTGGACTCATTTCAAGTGAAACGATTTACATTTTATATTCACTAACCAATTTGATCTTTGAAACATACCATATTATGGTAGTGTCAACTACTACATTACAGTGTAGTATTCTGTGACTGCTGCAAATAATTCATTCTGCTGCAAATGAACCGAGATTTTTGTGAGGATTTCTCTCCACTTCAAGGAACAAAAATGGAAATAAAAACACCGGAATGATAATTAACAAGTGAGAAAAACATATGTACCTAGAACAGCATATTTTATGGACAGATTACATTGGGTTGCAATGGATTGTTATGCAGGTCGGGATACTCGCATGCGGCACCGTCGCAAATGTACAGTACTGGTACCTGCGCTTTGAAGTACACAAGTTAAATATAAATCCTTCCAAAAATGTGATGACAAAACATTGCAACAATATTTTACTTACTTACCACTGTATATACAGAGGAAACGATCTGTGGAAAGTCTGCTTTAACCCCTTGCCACCGGTTGACACATGTGCGGATTGAAAATTGCCACCTGGGCACTTGACTTCTATACATGCCAATCTCTCATTATTGGGGTATTGTGTACGTTATGCTTGGCTGCACAAGCCTATTGTTTGTTTTGCTTGGCTGCACAAGCCAGCATGGCACCCTAGTGCCCCCATATAACACCTGGGCTCAAAGGGTTAAAATGCAGATTGCATATTTTGACAGTTTTGGAGATCTTAGATTGTGTAAATTAAGTCACAAAGTAGTGAAGTTTATCATGCTTCAATAATATGAAGTAATTCGTTTAGTCACAGATTTTGACATTTGTAGAATTTTTGTTATTGATATATCGAGCACTTGATATCAATAACAAAAAAAAGTAATAGACAGATCCTATTAAAAGATAAAGAATCACGCAGCGAGTGATGTACTTTCTACAGGTGTGCGTTACCATAATACCCACCATTTCTACACATCCGTACTTATGAACTTTTCGGTATGGAATACCGCAAACCTTGACTTGATGCTGGGCATGCAATAAAGGAACAAACCATTAACCATGGGGGAGGTTTATACCAGCTTTAACTTACACAAAACAGACATTTAATCAAATATATTTACCCATGGATGCTCGTAGCAGGTAGAGATTCTTGGCACAGACATGTAGCAAGGAAATCTGCTCCACGCTTAGTTTCTGTGAACACTAGGATGCGATCATCTTTTGAAAGAAGGGAATAAGTATATTTAAAGTTGACAACATTACAAAGATAAACAAACATTAAATGAAAAGGTACAGATTCTTGGCATTGTTGCACAACTGTACATTCCGTTTATTTCAAGATTGTTTTCTGCAATGAAGTTTTGAGAACATCTCTAGAACCAAGAATCCAACAAAAGGTTGAAAAGTCAATACAAGAAGTCAATGTTGTGAAGTCTGTCTCTCGTTCAAAGAGAAATGCGAAGAACCGATAGCTATTTTTGTGAATTGTCACATCTTCAACACAACTAAGATATAATACATGTTTACTGTAAAGATATGAGCTTCTAATTAAGCAAAAATTAAGTATGAAAATAGCAATTCATGACTTCTGAAATTGAAATTTTTGTGGTCAAATAAAAAGTAGAATGTTTTCCTTATAACAAAATTTAACATTCAAAGCAAATTTGCCTTTGAGATCAGACCAAGATACCTACCAGGCTCATTTTGTAGCATCTCTGTCAGCTTTTCCTTTTTGTCGTATTTACCGACCTCCAAGATTGTCTGTGTGATGTCTGGCGTTGCACCACCAACACGTCCAACCGTCAGAAACACGTAGTCATTCAGGTAATTGGCAGCTTTCTGCTGAACATCGGTAGGAAATGTGGCACTGAACATCAGGAACTGACGCTCACCTTTCTTCGGCATGTCTGGCAGATTAACAAACCATTCTATCTCTGGACCAAAGCCCATATCCAGCATACGATCCGCCTCGTCAAGCACAATATACTTGCACTGACCCACTCTGATCTGTTGATTAAACATGTATCACGATGATCAGGATGATTAATATATTTCTACATATATGCTTCGTCTAACAAGTCTTTTGCCTTCTAAAACCTTTGAATTCACATGCTAATTTGGACAACCTACACAAAACTTTGTTGTAATTGTGAATTTAATGTGAAAACTCTTCAAAACACTCCAAAGGGATTTGTGATAAAAGAATTTTGCCACTAACATTTACCATCCCACCAGCGGATCCATACGTAATGTACTCCACAAAGTACAGTATAGTTAACACATCCAAACATTTTACGACTCCAAACAACAGTGTCCACACCCCAAAACCCTTCACGTGAAGACAACTTATTGAGTGTCCTACATATATACAGAACTTTGTCCCCAGCGTAGGAGGGTTAAGAAAACACAGATCACTGACGTGTACATTTCATTACCGTATGGAATTTTGAAAATCAACCTTCATCTGTCTGTTTAAGACATGCATCAGTGGATTAAGATGCATAATCCATCGTCATGCCTATACAGGAATTCGCCCAACAAAATTAGAAGCCATTTTTACGGTGGTGCCGCGCTCGCGTGCAGGCTGCCCGCGTTCTTTAATTTGAGTCGCGCGCGCATTTTTGCAAGTTGTAAACACCCCGTTGGTCGACGCTGCGTGGAGCGCTTGCATAAAACACGCACGCGGGCATGGTGCCACACCAGTAAATGCTTCTAATTTTGGTAGCCGGATTAGCCTATAACTGGACATTAACTTTATCTGAAGTTACATGTGCAAGCCACATCTGCACTTGGTATCAACCAGGATTATATTGAAAAACAGATAAAATGGATCAGTGGAATGCATTATGTCAAACTAGTCCTGTACATTTGGTGATTAACTGCTAAGTATGCTACTTTATGCAGTTAGGGACCTAGACACAAAGATAATTGTATGTTTCAACTTACCCTTCCCCTGTTAATGAAATCCTTCAGACGACCGGGCGTAGCCACTAGTAGATGACATCCCTTCGCCACCTGGCTAAGCTGATGGCTAACACTGGTCCCCCCATAGATTACAACCGGATTCAACATAGTTCCACGAGAGAATTTCTTGGCTTCGGAGAAAATCTGGCTGGTTAACTCGCGGGTTGGAGACACAATAATGCACTGGGGCTCCTGGTATTCTGAAAAGGAACTTCCCGTCACTCCATTGTTCAACATGCCGGTGATGATGGGTAGGAGAAAAGCCGCCTAGGAAGACCAAAAAAACACTTGATAGCAACAAAGATAGACTGCCTTTGAAAATCCAATGTTTAATATTATAGCAACACAAGAAAAATGTCTTTCAAATATCATGCTTCATGATTCATCTATCTATTCAGATATGAGCCCTAGAAAAACCTAGAAGTTGTGGGGTTATCAACCCCACTACCGCTGTTCGTAGTCCTGGCTTTTAGTCTTGTGAGTCAATTCTCATAAAAAAAATCTAGAAAGGTACAATAACTTTGATTAACTCTTTACATTAGAAAGTTGAGATTTTGTAACTTTTACGTGTGTACTTGGATGAGTAAGTATACTTCGCGCACACATACAAAGGATTTTTCAGTTGAGATTTTTAATGTACACGGCGCCAGTAAAACATGTTGCATTACATGTAAATCTGATGCACTTTTTGCCGGAATTCATTCAAAAATACAAAATAAGCCTACTCCATTTTGTCAGCTACGTGTTTGCTACAACAAAGTAATGTCTGAGTGTCGTATAAAAACATATGCATGGGACTTCAGAAATCATGTACAAGTTCACATATATGTTCAAGTTACATGTAAACCTGTATTCGCATCCTAGTCGGTCATTTCTGATGGACAATAACTTACCGTTTTGCCTGAGCCAGTCTGTGCACAGGCCATGAGGTCACGTCCACTGCTGATAATCGGAATCCCATACTTCTGGACTGGAGTCGGTTTTGTATATTTGGCCTTAGAAATGTTGATTTTCACTTCAGGCCAAAGATTACTTTCATCAAAGCTGTGGATGCAGCGAGGGGGGTCACGTCCTGATTGTAACGGGACAAAATACAATGCATTCAGAAATATGAATTACCCAAGAAATCACCAACCAATACTTAAGGAGTGTCTCAACATTCCTGTTTTCCTCTGAATTCCTGTTCCTTTCAGTGGTTTCCAACTGTAACGGACGATTCCTGATTAAGCCCAACTCCCTAAGTGGTGTGAAAAATCATAATGAATTGCAGGATTCAGGACATACATAATCAGGAATGCAACACTTCCACACACGGTATAACGCAGTGGGAGATCCAGATTGGAATGGGCAATGTTTTCATTAGACCATTTCAATAACCAAGTAACAGTGACAGAATCAATCTTGTGATATACAAAATGGCCAAAGCCCACTTAAAATTAGGGCGCAAAAAAAACTGACACCAGGCCGGATGACGCCACTGGCCACTGTTTGTGCAGTTTCAATCCATTGTTAGATTATTGTGTATGTCTCCCGTAAAATACCGTGCTCAAGGGGGTTAAAATTCTGCCCGTTTTCTTGTAAGAGCTTATGTTTATGTTTGAAAGTTCTTTAAAAAAAGAAAAAAAAATTTTTTAGAATTATTCTAATTCTCAATTTGTGTAATTTTGTGCTAAACACCAAATTGAGTGGAAAATGTTCCACTGGAATATATGGGTCATTTCGTAAAGTTTGGGTCCAAAAGCGTGACATTTTTTGGTGGCGATGTTACACCTGACCTTTGTAAATTTCCCATCAAGTATCATTAAAATTGACTGCACACTATTTTTTACTTGTTTGGCAGGTACTTGGAGATAGAAGGCATTAAAGAATGTTTCCCAAATTGCAAAAACTTATACATGTCGCTATGTAACAGGGACACCAAAAAGTCACTTTTGGATCCCAAATTTATGGAATGACATATTCCCCAATATTTTGTGAGGTGGCTTCATAGGAATCTTACCAGTTACTTCAACGGGAATGTCATCATATTTGTCAAAGTTGATGCCTTGTTGCATCGAGTTGTAGATCTGCTCTTCATCCTCCGAGGGTGGAGGAGGGATATAAGTGGAAGGGGGTGGGCGGGCTGGAAATATAAAAAGAAACAAACTTATCAATAAATGAGAAACTATTGCCATCACACATTAACTGCATCAAATTAATCTTCACTTTCCTCCTGTCATTTCTCCCCGTACATTCTAATACCTTTTCCCTCTTACACCATCAATCTATAGTAGCAATAACACCTATATCAAAATATATGCAATAAAACTAAAGCAAAGACAACATTACCATCTCCTCCTGATGATTCTGCATTGGGACAATCCCTTGCAAAGTGTCCAGTCTCATGGCACTTGAAACATTCACCTCCTGAAAGATAAAAGATGTCAGACGACAAGATGTCAAGGAAGATGGAAATTCAAACTCAGATCTTCGCCCTACCTGATGTTGTATAGCACTGTAGGAGATTTGATCAACAATGACATCCATTCAATCCACTTTAAAATGAATTTCATTGCACAGTCGCTTATACTTATCTGCCCATCTGTTAAGCCCCATAAAATAAATTCGTTTATCATCCAATTGAATCCAAATTCAGGCGTGCAACATGTAATTAACAAAAATTGAGGAAATTCCCATCTTTACAAGACTTTATACAGTGGTTTTTCAATGGCCTGTGTCAAGTGAAAAATTAGGAAAACAGCTGATCCGAGTAAAAGTTGCATGCCTGCAAATTGATAAGGGTGGCCTGCTTTTTTAGTACGAATCCCACAGGTATGTACACGTGTACATGTTGACTGCACATACAATCGATGCACGTTGCTAAGGTCACAAAAAGGGCGCCACCAGCAACAATGAGAAATTGATGCAATAAATGCCCTTCACTTTCTTGTGTCAATGCCCCTAAACCAAATTTATAAGAAACTGATGTAAAATGTCACTCCAGGACCACTGCAAATATTTTGTCCAGTGTGAAAATTAACTGGACTTGATTTCAGTTTGAGTCAGGCCAAACTAACAGCTAGCACAGTGATTGACCAAACTAGTATTCAAAACATGCTGTAATAATGTACACCCATCATCACCAAATAATGCTGTAAAAAACAAGTAAAGCCATATACCTCCACCTCCAGAACCAGCATTGGGGCAATCTCTGGCCATGTGGCCTGTCTCGTGACACTTGAAACATTCACCACCTAAAAAAAGTATGATCAAGATACAAAAGAATAAAACAATTGTCAGTTTCGAATTGCTTTACAATCATAAAATGAATGGCGTAATTGTAAAACCTTCAACTGCTTACTTTAAATCCCCAGAATGATCTTTAGTCAAAACGAGCCTGTCCGAGACCAAGACCGAGACCAAGGTATCCGAGACCAAGCATCAATAAAAATGTATGGTGTTGAAGTTGATTTCTCTTGTAATGTGCCTAGGAACGCATAGGAACATTTTTTTTTTGATGGCCAATATGAAAAACCGTTTAGCCAAACATGAGGAACCTACAAAATCTAAACAAAAAATACAAAATCCAGGTGATATCATCTTTAACGGGGACCACACATTATTTTTCATTGCGCGAGATAACATAAAACTAAGTACTTGGCTATAAAGTGCGTCACTAACTTATCTGATGTGCAAGGATTAGTCTAGTAATCTATGCCAAAGCAGCCAGTGAAATACGTGGGTTCCATTTTGAATCAGCAAGCTGCACTAACTGGTCTTAATTCCCCAATCTCTTTCTTCAGCATAAAATTCTGTACTTGGGATGTTTAGGTTTGAAATAAAGATTAGACTGTAGCGCTACCTAAGTCAGCTTGCCAATAAACAATTCCATAGAGGGCTCATTTCATAATTTGAACATGGCGTTTATTTATCGTGGGCCAAGCCGGACATCAACTTTTTGTTTGCCCATTTATGCTTTGCATCTTAGACCGCGACTAGCCCTTTCAAGAACGAGACCAGCTCTCTTAAGATCCAAGACCAAAGAAAAAGGTCTTGAGACCTACATCACTGGTGGGTTCACACTTTTACAATGTACTAAGAACAGAAACTTACTCCCACCGCCCCCTCCTGATCCAGCATTGGGACAATCTCTTGCAAAGTGTCCCGTCTCATGACACTTGTAGCATTCACCACCTGAAAGATAAGAGGAAGACATCGTGATTACCTGTAGCTTAAGATGATCATCTGTTAAGTGCCTAACAGATCATTTGATAAGTTAGCAGTCTGTATGTTCCAAAAGTGCATACAGCAATTATCCGAGACCAGTGTTGTAGTACTCGTACCCGAGCACTTTTTCGTACTCATGAAAATGTACTCACATGAAAAAAATTCCATGTACGAGTACTAGTCGTAAAGTACTCTTACTCGTCGTAAAGTACTCTTACTCGTCGTAAAGTACTCTTACTCGTCGTAAAGTACTCTTACTCGTCGTAAAGTACTCTTACTCGTCGTAAAGTACTCGTACTCGTCGTAAAGTACTCGTACTCGTCGTAAAGTACTCGTACTCGTCGTAAAGTACTCGTACTCGTCGTAAAGTACTCGTACTCATCGTAAAGTACTCGTACTCGTCGTAAAGTACTCGTACTCGTCGTAAAGACATAAAGACACCCCTTAAAATATGTTTATATTGGCCTATATCAACTTTTACAGGTAAAAACACCTTTACGACAACATCTCAGGAATTCCAGATTGCAAAAGAGATTCTTTAAAAATTATGAAATCCCGACAAAATCCTGAAATCAGGAAAAATCCCGACAAATTCGCACCCTTCCAGTGCTTGTACAATGCATTAACTCCTGGGAGGGTAAACATTACTACCAAAGTGTCTTGAGACAAGCCCCATGGCCATTTGACTGATCAGCCACAAAATGTATTACCCACAAAAAATGCAAATCTACACACAAAACTACATAAGTAAAGGTGTATACTGTACCTCCACCTCCCCCTCCTGAACCAGCATTGGGGCAATCTCTGGCCATGTGTCCTGTCTCGTGACACTTGAAACATTCGCCGCCTGAAAGATAAGAGAATCAGATCAATGATAAACAGCTTACTGGTCCAGTGTGTAACTCCTACGTGGACAAAGTAATTTCTGAATGAAAAACCAATTTTTTAGCTCACTCTTGTTCCAGTGATTTCCTAGATCAGTAAAAACCTATTTGGTTAGAATCCTGGGTTCTGCTTCATCTACAGATGCTGTTTACAATTCCATATCTAACCTGGCATGACGTTGATAAATGGGTTGACAAGCTGTTATTAAATCAACAATCTTAACTGCAACATTTTAAGTGGGCCTACCTTTGCATAATATTCTTTAATATGTTCTGAAATATCAAGGCTGCTGTATGTCATAAACTGTGATGTCATCAAGCATTATAAAAGTCTTGAGCTTTAAACGTGTTAGGACTTCCATCCTGAAACCTATGCATAGGTTGTTGGCTTGGGTGGTGGGCTTAAGCAGAAATTCATTCTATAATTCCATTGATTTCAATATTTACTGGAAAAACATTGTTAAGCAGTTACAGCAATCAACATTTCACGTACTTCCCCCTCGTCCACCACTGCCACCAGAATCCGCATTGGGACAGTCTCTTGCAAAATGTCCGGTTTCATGGCACTTGTAACATTCGCCACCTCGAAGAAAAGGAGTCAAGTTTAGGGAAGGATTAGCATGAAATATGTTTATTACATGTTTTTGCAATGCACATCATTTTCAAACAAAAAACTACTGAAATATGACAGCTTACTTGACTAAGTAAATAATAGCCTCAAGCGTCCTGTAATTTGTGTACTAATTTCCAGTGATGGTCGGCGGACCATCACTGCAAAAAACTGTTCCCAACATGATTCCCGACGTCTATAAATTGCTCCATTTTGTCTGAAGTAGGGTCAGGAACCAGACTACAAGAACAGCACTTTTTCTTTCTTTTCCCAGCATATATGCACATACATTAAACAGGTCAGTGTTGTGGTATTTGTTATAAAATTAAATTAGAATACCAACCCCAAATCCATTCATTTCGGAAAATTGCAGCAAAACAAATTATACTGCCTTTAAGCAATAATTCATTTGGGAATTCCATTAATTTCCATATTTTCTACAAAATCAGTGGCACATGCAGTTAAGACAGAGCAATAAACATTTCACATACTTCCCCCTCGTCCACTACTGCCACCAGAATCCGCATTGGGACAGTCTCTTGCAAAATGTCCGGTTTCATGGCACTTGTAACATTCGCCACCTGGAAGAAAAGGATTCAAGATTTAGACAGGAGTTTAGGGAAGGATTAGCATGAAATATGTTTATTACATGTTTTTGCAATGCACAACATTTGCAAACAAAAAACTACTGAAATATGACAGCTTACTTGACTAACTAAATAGCCTCAAGCGTCCTGTGAAATCATGGCACTTGGTGTATTGTCATTTTCAAGAAAAGTGGAATTTTTGTTCCAATTTCCAGTGATGGTACATGGTTGCCGGACCATCACTGCAAAAAACTGTTCCCCAACATGATTCCCGACGTCTATAAATAGCTCCATTTTGTCTAAAGTAGGGTCAGGAACCAGACTACAAGAAGATCATTTTTTCTTTCTTTTCCCAGCATCTATGCACATACATTAAACAGGTCAGTGTTGTGGTATTTGTTATAAAATTAAATTAAAATACCAACCCCTAATCCATTCATTTCTGAAAATTGCAGCAAAAAAAAAAGAAGTATACTACTTCTAAGTAGAAATTTATTCGGGAATTCCATTAATTCCATAAATTTCCATATTTTCTTCAAAATCATTGGCACATGCAGTTAAGACACAGCAATCAACATTTCACGTACTTCCCCCTCGTCCACCACTGCCACCAGAATCTGCATTGGGACAGTCTCTTGCAAAATGTCCGGTTTCATGGCACTTGTAACATTCGCCACCTGGAAGTAAAAGACGGAGTTTAGCGAAGGCTTTGCATGAAATAGGTTTGTTACTGTAACTTTCACAATGCATTATTATCTTAAGCATCAGGATTGTAATAATTGTCCACACACAAGCACATTCCATTTGATTTTGATCTACTCCTAGTGAAGGTGATCTACTCACTTCCAGTCTTTCCACCACCTGTTCCTACACCACCGCTCCACCCAGACCCATTAGTCACTGTGAAGGCAAAGGCAGTTATATCAGTATTTATTTGACTGTTTTACAAGCATGTACTGGAGATCAAGACCCTACATATGATTATTCCTGAATGGTCATCATTCCTGATCTCAACTATGGCAGTACATGTACCTCATTAGCCTAACTCTCTAGGTGGTGTGAAAAATCCTATTGAAATTGGAGGATTCAGGACTATTAGGGTTAATGGCCAATCCATGGCATGGTCATCATAAGTGTGTATTATAAATACTCCGAGGTGATTAATCTAGACTAGTGGTCACACATAAAATCAGAAGCTTATCGTACAGTTTGTAAGACAGTTTGACCAGTAATGAATGTCATTTATTTCTAAAATTTAATAAAAAATGTTCACATTACTGATTTTATGGAAACTGTGTGGTTTCTCGTGGCATTGTATAGTGTGTTAGGGCTGTCCCAAATATACCGAATATTCGATCAACCGAATATTCAAATACCATTTTGCCGGTTTGAATATTTAAAAAGATATATATGCACGTACAGATATGACTCTGATGCTATTTTAATAGAAAAGTTACGGCACTTATTGTCAAATGCCGCATTTTTGCCAATCGTGATTTTTTGTGAACGGAGGTTTATTGTTCCAGTCCGTAAAACTCCGATGCAAAAAAAAAAACCGATTGAACGGTCCATAATATCGATCGTCACACGTAAAACACCGGCGTACTTTTACATGCAATTTTTTCTTACCGGCGCGGCATGCAGTGAAAAACTTGATCGGCGAGTATCAATTATCCGGTCAAATCCAGTTTCGATTATTCTACTACTAAATTATTCGAAAATGAACAGCCTTGCAGTGTGTACCGTTTTGACAATCATGAAAAGTTGAAGTGATTTTTAAAAGAATAAACAATATCAAAGAGTGCTCCTAAAAAAGTTTGAACATCATTCCTTCACAGCATTTCCACATTCTGCTACATGAAACATTAAAAAACAGGTCAGATCAAAATGAAAAATGACATATGGTTGTCGGTCACTTCGCCCATTTTCCACTTTGCCCACAACCACTTCACCCACACGCCACGTGCCACTACGCCCATTTACCACTTCGCCCATGTTCGTACGTACGTACGTACATGTGCGTGGGCGAAGTGGCTCGTGGGCGAAGTGGAAAATGGGTGAAGTGACTAAAGCATATATACACAAGTACATAATCTAGTTTAAATTCACAGGCTTATTAGCCCATTCCCTTGGAACAACTATTTTTGATGTCTTCAACAAGGTGGGCCGATATACATTACTCACTTGCACTTGTTCCACTTCCAGATCCCGCACCGCCACTCCATCCAGTGCCATTGGTCACTGAGGCAAAAACATTTATAGAGTTTCACTGGAGAATCAAACTTGATTAATGAGCTTGTAATCATTCCTGGATCTTAACTATCACAGTATACCATTACAGTCACCAGTAGGAGGTGCTCTGGCCTGTAACTGTCATTAAAACAACAATCTTTATCCTCACAGGTAGTATAATAATGCTTGACTCTTGAGCAGATGGACATGGATGTGGGTAGAAGCAAGTATGGTAGAATGCCTTGCCCAAGGACGCAGGCACAATGGAATATTACAGTTTCTTAGAAAGTTTACATTGTTCAATGAACTTCACTTTCTTGGCAGAATAATTTAAGTCTTAACACTTTCACTTCATTATTTTTTAAAGCAATGCATACAAACATGCACTTGTAGCCTAGGATATGCTGAATTTTTCACAACATACCTGTTGAGGAAGATCCAGGGGCGGAGCTTACTGTCGCCCCACTCCATCGCCCTCTTCCACGACCTCTACCGATTCCACCAGCCTAATCATAATCAATTGTATACATGATCATCACGACATGTATGCAAGACAAACATTCATTTGAAGTGATTTGTTGGAGGTCAACACTCGTTTCTCAAAAAAAAAGGGACATAATGGTAGTCTCCAAGACAAAATGAGTTTCGCTCCTTCATTTCACATGCAATTTTCATTTCACAACTAACAACACAGCCGAGATGTGTTGTTCACAAAACATGTTAACTTCCATCGCTTTTTATTGCACAATGCAAACATGTTTTGGGGGCCAAAATGAAATCAGCAACATAATGTTTCCAATTTGAGAACGATCCTTACAATTATATTTATGAACCCTAACGTCCAAGGCATTCATTTGAAGTAAAGTACAATGTACTGCAAATTATTACATAACTTACGCCAGTGTAACCCTCCTATGCAAACATACATCATGAGCCATGTTGTTGTATGGGTCAAAATCAGTCAAGTTGCTTGTTTTTGACCCTACTGCCATAGTACAAAACCACATGTAATCTGATCAGGTCTGTGTAAAAGTATAGCAGGGGAGGTGGAAGGAAATTTTGACTGATTTTGACCTTTTAAATAGTAGGAGGGCTTTAGAGAATGCATACTGCAGTTTACTAAAGTACATTAGTATTTTGTAGCTTTAGGTGAGGTTGGGGGTTAAAAAGTTCTAGCAATTATACTTACTGGTGGCTGCCACTTGCTACCACCTGCAGAAGAAACAACAATTTCAAATGTGAGTGGTTTTCTCCTACGTGATATCACGGGAATTATTTAAGATGTGTATTCTCCTCCAGTAAAGAAACTGATGTCTACTTACACAAATTGAATTTTAAAATATTAACATTTGGATCAGTGGCGTATGCAGCGGGGGGGGGGGGGGGGGGGGGGGGGGGGGGGGGGGGGGGGGCAACTTGAGGCGTCATAACAAAACAAAAGGAAATGTGTTTTTGCGACGGTTCATACGTTGTTTGCCCTCTGATATGCTACTGATTTGAATGGAGGAAGCAGACAATACTTACCAAAGGCACTGGATGAATTTCCATTTGTCAATAAGGCTCCAGAACTACCACCATTCTGGGGAAGGAAGGGAAATACATCTGTACATTGATATTACAATGCACAAAAACAGTTAAAATACATAATTTCCGAAGTAGCACTGTCAGATTTTTATACATGTATATATCACAGGCCTCAAATTTAACGACGATGCCCTTAAGTTTGCCGTGGTGCCCTTCACAAAATCGCACTCTTCACGGCCAGTCTTGCTGTGCCCTTTTCAAAACTGGCCGTAGTGCCCTCATTCAAGTTGCCGGCCCATGCGTACCCACCCGTGCCGACGGGCTGGGCTGGCCTGGCCTTAGCAACGGTGCATGCGGGCCAGATCGGTACAGCTATGTACTACATTTACATGTGGGTAATTTTCAGAGTTGAAGAATAAAAGAAAGCCTTTTGAATGATACAAAACATGAGGGCATTATATGTGATATATTTATGTTTTGTCACCAAGTGTGATGGTGTCCCGGGCTAAATTATGGGGTAATTTTGTGACATAAAAACTTACAAAGTACAAATAGAGTTCAAAGGTTAAAAAATTAAAAAAATTCCAATATTGTACCAATATGTCACATTGTGTCTCAACTTCATGGAATGACCCATGTACGTACAGCTGCTGCATTATGCTTGATATTGACTGGTTTCGATCCCTCCAGCATTTAAATTTCGAATGCAGGGGGCAGAAGCCAGATTTAATCTAAAGCACGTACATGTACGGTACAGCCAAGTTCCATCAGCGACTATTTGCCAACCACTGGTCGATTGTGCCTGGTACCCAGGTTATATTTTGTGCATAGGTTACCAGGCAAAACGATGTTTTTTTTTTGTGTGAAAAATGAACAGTTTTATGCTGTGATGTATTATCATACCGGTGTAAATATCTCCGAGCTCCGCGTCTATGCGATCCACGCTATCTGCACCGCATGCGTGAAAACTCAGTGCCCGAAGACAACGAAGCTAGCAGTCAGTGCATGACTGTACTGGTCTACTGAACGCCATGAACGGAGTCGGGGAACTACACTGTCTGAAGCCACGACGCGTTGTGGACTTTAGTTCAGCCGATCACATGTCTCTTGCATGCACAGCATTGGCGATATGTGTGCACCGTGTAATGTTATATACAGCGTGAATACAAAAATACCCTGGAAAAAAGACCAGCATAGACGCCCTTATGGGGAATTCCCTTCACGTGTGCCAATTTTGCTGGACTGAAGCTTTAATTGAATTGAATTGAAATCACTGCGAGTTCGGCGTCGTATTTTTACGACCGCAGATTTTTCTACGTACATGTAAATAAATGCCTGGATTAGTTTTGCCCATTGTCCTAATTTGTTCTCCATTTCAACAACCAGCAGTGTTCAAATAAAATTTAATAGGGTCGGTTGGTAGGCATAACATGTTAATTTTCTACCTCCATGCTAAAGGTGAGAATAATTAACGCAATACCTGTGTTAGAGGGGTCCCGAAACGAAGTACATGTACACATTTTGAGATGCTTTGTGAGACATATGCCTGATGAATTTTATGTGATACGAGCATTGCAATATGGAAAATAAAATTTACGTATTGTAAAAATAATCAGCTTCCTTCCTATTTCTTTAAAACTGTAAACTTGTATGGTTAAGCCAAAACTCTCGTGTTGTGAATAATCGACCTTTTTATTCAGAACAAAGATAGATACATGATTGATAGCCTATTAATCAGCAAAAGCAATAAACTAAACAAAATATATATGAAACTGCGATCACCATATCACAAACTGCACGCACAGAGTGCCGCGATACGAAAGCAGTCCATGCCGTACAACGCGTGGGCGTGCCCGGCCAACTAACAGCTCCATGCACGGTGCGTCACCGTAACACGTTGGCGAAACGTGGAATTATCCACACAGCCGTTTATTTATTTATTTATTTATTTATTACATTTCTTTACCCAGGGTGTGCCCAAACAGTTTAAAACTGGTTTCCATTGGGGCCCTGCATATTATTAGTTAAAATTGAATATTTACACATTCATACAAAGTATTTAAACAAATACAATAATGTTTACACAAATAAATATATCTTCGGTTAACTTTTCAACTCTCCAGTAGAAGCCTATTGCTGATTTACGGAATGGGCGAAAAACCCGCGAAAAAAAAAACCCTTTTAGGGTGAAAAACAAGGGGAAATTCCCATCCGGCTCCAAAGTATTTTGGCAACCAAGTTTATAACTCCGCAGTTCAGCGTAAATTATACAGAAATATCACTGATAGATGGCTTTACGTAGCTCCGATTTAAATGTACTTAAAGAGTTTATGGTTCTCATTTGTTCAGGCAGATTATTCCATATACTGGCACCACTCACAGCGAAACTTGTCACGTAGCATTCCTTTTTGGCGAAAGGAACTTTCAGTGCCATTTGGGTCGATTGTCGTGTTTCACGAATCACTGTAAGTGGTGTAAACAGATTTGTCATGTACAAAGGAGTCATTTTGTTAAGGCTTTTGAAAACAAAGATAGCCTTTTTGAACTGAACTCTTTCTTTAAAAGGAATCCAATTTAGTCTGGCAAACATATCAGCTGAGGGGGTGAGGGAGGTACATTTAAGGATTATCCGTGCTGCTCTTTTTAGACATTTGTTGAGGGTATTGTCGTGAGATATGTACCTTCCTCCCCACACCGTACAGCAATACTCTAAAGATGGCATAACTAAACTTACAAAGAGTGTGTGCAGGCTGCTTTGGGGAACGTAATCACGAATTCTGTTTAACACACCCAATTTAGACGAAACAGTCTTCCTTACGTATTCAACATGTGTACCCCAACTTAATGTTTCATCAACAACTACACCCAAGCATTTACAAGATTTCACTTTTTCGATAACCTTATCAGCAATGCACACGTTTAGGTCGACGTTGGATATTTTCTGCCTTGAACCAATAAGCATACATTTGGTTTTGTTGGCATTTAATGCTAGTTTGTTTCTTTGGCACCAGTTGTGAATACTAGCAAGAGCTACATTCAAGTTCCTTTCTATTTCGTTAATACTAGAGGAGCTACAAGTTAACGTGGAGTCATCTGCATACATAAATAAGTTGCAATTTTGGGGTATACAGGATGGAAAATCACTACTATAAACAATGAATAAAAGTGGCCCTAAGATCGACCCTTGTGGAACGCCTATGTCTATGGGCAAGACCTTCGATATTGTGCCCTTAATATTTACAGACTGACTACGACCGCCCAGGTACGACTTAAACCAATTAATTCCAGAAGATGACAAATTCAGCTTCTTCAATTTGCCTAGTAGGATTACATGATCCACACAATCAAAAGCTTTACTGAGATCTATGAACACGCTACCTGTAACTTCACCTTGCTCCATAGCCTCAAAACACTTGTTTGTTAAATCGTGTAGAGTGCTTTCAGTTGAGTGCAAGGGTCTAAATCCCGATTGGCAACTAGGTATCAAATTGTTATCATCGAGGTAGCTATATACTGCCGAGTGCACCCATCTTTCTAGAATCTTAGAGATAATTGGCAGTATAGAAATAGGCCGATAATTACCTGTACTACATTTATCTCCTCCCTTGTGAATTGGTGTTACCAAGGCATGTTTCCAATCCTTAGGGTATTGCTCGCATGTTATGGAGAGGTTAAAAATATAAGTTAAAGATTTAGTAATATAAGGGGAAGCAATTTTAATCATTTTAACACTGATGCCATCCGGACCTGTTGCTTTCCCAACCGACATGGATGATATTTGCTTTTGAACGAACTCTTCTGTAATATTAGGTACAGTGCATTCTTCAAGTTCATGTAGAGAATCAACGATAGAGGCGTAGGTATCATTGTTTTCAAGTTCGCCCGATGGGCAATTTCTAGCTGTACGTTTTCCTATTGTAGAAAAGTGTTCATTTAATGTATCAGCAATGTCAGTGGGATCGTCAATATTTTCTCCATTTGGGGAAGTGATAGAATTTGGAGCAATTTTCTGTTTTTTAGGAAGTACCTCCTTTAGTTTTTTCCATAGCATAGATGAATTGCTTTTATTTTCTTCTATGGCTGATGTATAGTATTCGCTCTTCTTAGTGCGGATTTTATTAGTTACATTGTTCCGCAGCTTTTTGTAAGAGTCCCAATCGATCTGTGAGCCTGAGCGTTTTGCGATTTTGTGTGCACGATCCCGCTGTCTCATAAGTTTAAGAATTTCGCAATCGAGCCAAGGTAAAGAGGCACCCCGAATACGTTTAGTTTTGATTGGCGCATGAAAGTTAATAATACGCATAAATATGGAGTGCCATTTGCACCACGCTTCATCAACATCATAAGAGTCCAGTACATCTTGCCATGGTGCATTAAGGAGGTCGTCTTTAAATGCATCATTGTCTATATTTGTGAGACATCGAAAATTTATTGAGCGACCTTTAATTTTTGGCGTTTTCCAACTATGTTGACCATAAACAAGATAATGGTCACTGATTAGGACTGGTAATACACCACATTCCTTTATTAGCTCTGGATGGGAGCTGAAAATGAGATCGATTATTGTTTGAGTGGACTCAGTGACACGTGTTGAGTCATGTATGAGTTGCGCCAATTGGAATAAACCAAAACAAGAAATAATTGGGTTTGAGTTCAAACTATCATCGTCAACTGAAACATCGTAATTAAAGTCCCCAGTTGCAATAATTTCTTTACATTCACAGGAGGCCTTATTAATAATATCACTTAGTTTATCAATGAATTCAACAGAGCTTGAAGGTGGCCTATAAATAGAACTAATAAGCACAGGCTGTCTTTGTTTACACTTAATTTCAACCCATATGCACTCGACATCATCTGTTTCAAGATCCTCACGACGAGTGAAAGTTAAATTGTTTCGGATGTACATGGCAACCCCACCACCATGCCGGTTCCTGTCTTTTCTGACAATGGAAAAATTTGGTAATGTGATTTCATCGTCGGAGATTGAGGCATTGCAGAAAGTTTCATTTAGACAGATGATATCGAATGGATTTGTAGACATTAAAATTTTAAATTGGTCAAATTTGTTTATTAAACTTCTCACATTAAGATGGGCGAATGAGAATCCCCCGGGGCTTCGGTTGTAGATAATGCCATCTGTTAAGTCTATCGTAGATTTTTGCCTTGTGGATTGAGCAGCTCTCTGACCGTTTTTAGGTATTGGTTCCATTCCTGGCTTCGATAGTGTGTCTGGGTTAGTGGCTGACGGAGATGGGTTGGATGCTGTTTTTGACCACGCACATCACTCAACCACTGGTCCACTTCTTGTCGCAATTTGTCGAAAGTTTTGATTAAAACACATCCTGATTTTGACTATCCTTGTTGGTCCGATTCTTTGTTAGTTTTCGCCGGGATTTTATGAACAAATCTTGTCGAGTGGGCCTACGAAGTTCTAGAATCTTTTAGTAATTTGTTGCCTCCAAAGCATGCGTGTCAAAGCATGGTGTTGCATGAATAAACACCCCCCAACAACGGACCCGCTCTGCGCATTGCGCAGGCGCAGACGGTTTTTTCCCCATGATCGAGCCTGTACTTATTTTGCCGCATGCGCACGTACTCCCGGCCGAACATCGACAAGATGTACACGATCTTTGAGTTACGCATAGTTTCACATGTCGGCAAGTACCGCTGCTATATGGGATTCCGGACGCCCGGTCGGCAATTCCTACTATTATGATCGGAAATCGGTATCGTAGAATTAATTTGTCTTCCTCTACCTAATAACATTTTATGGTTTTCGAAAATAGGGTGACCCGAACCGAAGGCATTTTTTTGTTTGGCCCAATTTATTACTGTGTTAAGGGAGTCGTGGTTTGTCTTGGGTATGTCACTGTTGGTTGGGCGCAATCGGTCGATGGGCGCAATCGGTCGATGTGCGCGATCGGTCGATCGTGCTGCGCTATCAGTCGATTCTGACGGATATCTTGGACTTTACTTATTACCTTTCAAAAAAATCCTCTAGAGCCGTGAATTAGAAAGACAATGTGTTCGACTGGTGGCAGCGCGATCGGTCCATAGCGTCACGATCTACCGATAGCGCAGCACGATTTTTTGACGTTTTTGATGGCATTGTTTATGTCGATTCAAAACATCGGATCGGACATCGGCCGATGTTCCAAAAAAAACATCGGCCATCGGATCGGCAGGCAAATCCAACATCGGTTGAACCTTAAATATTACTGAGATTAGAAGATTTTTTATTAACTGTCAGTTTTGGCTATTTCTTGTTTTCAAACTGTCAGTTTTTGTTTTCAAATTCCTAACTTGTTGTGAAATTTTGGTTTATTTTAATATTTGGAATCGGTCTCTACATTAGCTGAGCAGCACATTAGCAGTTCTTAGAAAATAGAAGGCATGACCACAATGCTATCATTTGTTTACCACCATGAACAACATTCCATTTTACGACCACAAAACATGTGCATTTACAATGGTTATTACCTCACCCTGCTTAGTAAGACAAAATGGGCAATTCCACGGGAAAAGGGACAAAGTGAGAAAGTGGAAAATTACTTGTAATTTTTAACTGCAAGAGCTACAATGAAAAATATGAAAACATTTGATATCAAATGAAAGAGGCCAACATGCTTATTCATTTTAATGACCTTACATGTGTTAATCATTATTTTTTCTCAAAAAAACCTCATTTTGGGGTACAATTTTTGGTTTTTTGTTGGTAACAATGCCTAAATGTAGATGATATTTTGGCACCCTTATTTTTGAATTTTCTAATGTATTTTAATATCACCTTATATTTAGGGTATTACTTTTCGTAACTAACCGTAACATAACTAACCATGATTTATTGGCAGTCCTTAAAACTGATAAATAATTTCTCCATGTTTTATGTGAAAACACTTGCCAGTAACCAATCAATGTTAGAGATATTACATTTTCTTTCAGTTGTATCCCACTCGAGGAAACTTTTATGTAAAGACATGAACTTTTCTTCCATGTCCTTTTTTTGTAACGTAACTAACCAAGATTAAAGTTGCCTTTACAATGCACATAACATGTCTGAATGTTTTTAATTATCATTGTGTGATACCTCTAGGTATAGACGTATTAATGGTACCATAATGAAGAATTGATAGGCTTTCATCATAATATAGGAGCCCAAAGAACTGTACAGAGTCACTAAAAATGTAACGTAACTAACCATGGAATTGCCCAAATAAACAATCCTTTGTGTGCTTAGTTCTGAAAATTGGGAAGAACAGGATTACTGAGCAATAAATACAGGTTTGAGTGTTGATGTGTAAAACATGTATAGCAGCTGCATAAAAGTAACTTCCTCCATGATTTCACCAACCAGAACTATCCATCCGATTCAAAAAAGTAGCCAACTTGAATAGCAGAATGACTTGAAATCATGTTACCTTTCACAACAGTTTATAAATAAAATTGGACAAAATCATGCCATCTAAAGCCTTGGTCGAACTGGTAATCCAGGCACATTAATTATTTTCTTAGAGTCAACGGCATTTTTCCTCTGGAAAATATTAATATCTGTCTGAATGCCTAGCGCTGATGTCTGCAATGTTCAGCCAATAAAACTGTGGAGTACCAGATTTGGACTGGCAAAGCTAGCCGTCTGTACTTTGACGTGCATTTGTGCAATTTATTCACAACATGACATATCAAACAGGATCGTACTCTAGTTCTTTTTGTCATGTTTTGTCCGAGCACTTTTGTGACTAATTTCACCAACTGGGACTGTGTACAACTTTGACATTATGCTGCTCATCGACTACTTATATCTCTCTCTCTCCCTCTTGAGGGCGAAATCTTTGGTTGAAAATACCATTCAACAAGCAGTCAGCTGCTTTTTCTGTGTAAGTGGTTTCATGCTTGACTGAACAAAGAATGTGGTACTGGGGGAAGATAAGCCAATAAACAATGTGATAACGAAAGGGTTAAAATGCACAGGGTGGTGCTATTTAGCTTCAACAAGTGTCAACAAATTAAATACAAAAGTTTAGGCTTAACCCTTTCAGCCCCACATTGTTTATTGGCATGCAGCCTGTGGTGCACACATTGTTCACACACTAAGCACTTCACTGTTGACTTTAATCACCATTGGGGCTGAAGCAGGGTATAGTGAAGGGTTAAACAATTAGTTCACAATGTCATTTATTTCCAAACTGTCATTATTATTAGGCATATTAACATGACATCACCCCAGCACAGCGCACCCATAATATACGACGTGATAAGCCGTATAAATGGTACAAGGGACATGTCAGTGTATTATGCGTGCGCCGCGCAGACATCATGTAAGGTCAAGGGGTCACGATTTGAACTCCATGTACACTGACAGCTAAAGGACATGTACTGCGGGTGTCTCTGGGAATTGAAAAGTAAATTTCACTTTTTATCCGGATGGTAAGTGAACTTTAGTACCTCCATCTTAATCATGGAACTCCACTTGTAACCTCAGGTGGCATATCTAGCATTTTGGTGGCCGTTGTAAGGGTGAAATCGGATGGTTTTGAACATAAAAAGTTTGCACGAAATTTTTTTGGGGGGTTTAACTTGATCATATTCTCATTTTGAGGGGATCAAAAGCTGCATGAAAGACTGCTCTACAGTTCAAGGTTAGTTGATATATTCAGGGAAACGGAAGATATCGGCAAGATCTTAAGTTAAACGACCCTAACGTACCCCTATAGAATTCCTTCCAGCTCTAATGGCGAATCTTGAGCCTAGAGCTGGAATTTTCAAGCTACCTTATTGCATGAAAATTTCCTAACAAGAGTCTCAAACCTAACGTTAAAGCCTAAGGTTGTGCACCATGTGTTTATAAAATTCTAAACATGATTTGTCAGACTTGGTTTTTAACCCATTTTGGGGGGCATGGTGGGCATGGTGGGGTAGGCCTATCATTATCAAAGTAAAATCTTTTCCCGCTGTCGCTGGACAACAATCAACATGAACATCGTCGTCAACAAATGTAATTATTAATTCTGCCTAACATCATGAACATTGCCTGCTCTTAAGTCTTACCCAGGTCGTGGTAGTGTTTGTTGGGGTGGTGTCATCATCATCCCAATTTTCTGACATCTTTTCAGGCAATTCGCTTGTTTTAACGCTGCAATAAAAAACCAACACAATTCTTTAGTTTTTATAAATATAACTAGTGTAGTGAATGTATACAGGTTTCCGTGTGCAAGTTTGACACGTGAACTTTAAACTTTAGCTTAACGTTAGAATTAGAAATAGAAGTGCAAGTCAAGTGGTTGGTGGATAATATTCTGAACAAGGAATTTGCTTCAAAATACTAAAACGTAACACTACTGCAAAAGGCTCTCATCAAAGAGCACATGGTGTGGTTAAAAGTATTAAATTAGATCAAGAAAAACTCACCAAAATTCACAAGATTGAACTCTCAAATTTCAACGCTGCTATGTGTGATGTTGGTGCGTGTAGTATATGATGATGCACGTCGTGTCAAATGAAATTGCTCACCCCCACCACGTGCTCATAAGATCGGAAACCAGCCTACAGCTTTAAAAGATATGCTGACAGTGACGGGTCGGAAAATAGACTTTACAAACTGGTACCCGGCCACAGCACAGTACTTAGAGTGTATTGTGTAGGGCTATAGGGAACAGGGAATCGTCTTGGCGCGAACAAAATCAGCTCATTTGAATATGTTTTACCAACTTTTTATGCAGCCAAACTTACTTGGCAATAATTCATTGGAATACAAAACTACAGTATTCACAAATCCTTTTGAGTACTTGATGTTGATCTAAATACATGTATTGCTGTCCAGTCCCCCCTTCCAATGATATCCTCTGCAGGAACATTGTGGAATACATGTAGATACTAGGAATGTTTCTTTTTTTCTAATTTCCAATGCAATCCAAAAGTTTCTACTTACAACAACAAAACCCAGTCATTTAAAAAAAAAAAAAAATGAAAACAACACACCAGCGGACAACCAAAAATAAAAAAATTAAAAACTATTTCCCCCCAACAACCTTTTGGCAGTTCTGCACAAGAAAAACAGAGATGTGCAGCAGCCAGCAGGCACCTCTCCCCACCCCCCCCCCCCCCCCCCCCCTTTAAAAGGGTTCTGCCCCACTTTAGCAGGGGGGGGGGGGTAAATGGCAATATTTTTATCTGAAAAGTTGCTCTTTTCCCGCCCCAAAAATGTTTGGCAAATCTCCAACTCACTAATCTCAGAAGATAAATTATAAACACACAATAAACATCACCTACAAGGAATTTAATAAATTAAGAGATAAGTACAAATATGCAGTAACTATGGACAAAGACTTTATTACTTTTTAATTCACATGTACACCATCTAACAATCATCTATACATCATCTGTATGAAAGTATATATATAACATCAAAGTCTCAATATTGCTCAATTCCTTTCATTAACATTATGCTTAGTCTATTGGGTTTCAAGTGCGGTTATTTTGTGAACATTTGTAACCAAAGTGAAAATATAAACTGCAAATCTGTAATGATTTATGAATCAGAAATGACTGATTTAATACAGGCTGAAAAGTGGATGGGTGGCTGTTTTTGGCCTCAGGTCTTGGTCTAACCGGAGTGGATTTGGATGACTGGAAGAAACTTGCAGTATTTTTCTCTAACATTTTTATAACAAAACCATTATACAAGTCATAATAGTTTAGTGCCATGTAACTCAGATAAGGACTTTTTTATCCTTGTCTAATTTGCACTCTGAAATAGCTTTCTTTAAAAAAAAAGTGCATTCAAAGAAATGACACACACACCACTTAAGCAAACATAAAACCGCTTTTGGTTTTAAGTACATAACTTTCCATATCTGGTGGATAAGAGATTTTTTAAATCCTTAGACTTGCTAGAATCACATGACTGTTTTGTCAGTTTTTACACAAAATGAAGGCAAATGACAGTATCTGGGGAAAGCTTGTCATTGTCAAAAGTCGACAGGAACAAACAGCACCGGTATGATGTCACGTCACTTTGAAAGCCAATTTTTAAAAAACTATTTTGCCAACAATAGAGAAAAATCACTGCTGAGTTGGTTGTTAGGTTTTGAACTACAAAACCAAAAATGTTCCTGTTTGGAAGTCCTATACATACTCTTTTAAATGGATTGATATTCATAAAACCAATGTTCAATCTCGAACACTTTCTAAAGGCAGTGTTTGAGTTCTCATACTCATACCAGAGTACAACTCGACTGGAATTTTTGGCCCAGGACTCTATCATCAATGTAGCCCGTACTCGGCTCTAAATGTAGTCGGAAAACTTAGTACTCGGATTGTAGGATTCGACTCTAACACTGGCTTAGAGTAAACTGACATCCATGGTAACTAAAAGTTGAATCAAAATAATTTTTGTTGAAGAAACTGTTTGCAATCAACTTATGGATTCTTCAATAAGGTATTGAAGTTCACTTTGATTATTCCATTATTCTGAATGCTCAGATTCAACCATGATTTACAAGTCAGAATCCATTGCACAATCAAACAAACCATCAGAACGATCTGTACATTAATTCAAATAACAAATGGCTGTTTCTCCATAAAATGAAATCAATAGTCAACTTATAAATCAGTAAAGTAGCAAAGCAGAGCCTCCACTTGTCATTTCTAATTCTGTTCTTAATATTTACAGTACCTTTACAAATAATTTTATCTTCTCGTACATGTGAGAGATGTATTCATAAAGCTTTTTTTCCTATTCACACAGAATGGTTTTTCTATCTTGTACAGAGAGTGTATTTGTGACATCATTCAAGTTTCATAAATTATTGACTGCGACAAGTGTTTTTGTCTGTATACATAGTCTAAAAGTATCTTTTGGACAGGCAGAATTAATTAAATTGCTAGTATAAAAACAGTGTATTTAGGGCACAGCTGCTAGTTGTGTGCACTTTATGACAAGGATGGGTATCATTCAATATTAATTAAAGGCAAGATAAATAATAAACTGCTAAAAACCATTGTTCATGACACTTTCTTGTTTATTACACTTGACAGGTAACCACACATCAGTTTTGACAGAACACAAAATAATCTGAGCGGAATTATCTGTACACTTATGTCAGATTTTGTAGTTTTGCATCTTCCTGTAATGTAGCACTTACACTGCATTGCTTCTTTCCTCATTTATTGTGAACTGGGTAGGGCCTGAAACCCAATCCAAGGAGAGCCTGAGAAGCAATCATGGTCAGTCTGGTGGAAGACAAGGAAAGAAACTCTACACTGGAGTAATCTTATCATCCGAGGACAGCAAATCCGAGGGGGGAGGGGGTTACAAAAGGCTAAAACACTTGTAGCTTCTACGTCATGGTGCAGAACGTGTCACTGTCTACATCATTATGTAAACAAATATTGGTTGTTTATAAACAAATGTTCGCAATGATTTCCTTATTCGTGGCTAGCATCACTCGCTAGCATCCATCTCAAGAGTCTAGGAATACAAAGTCATCCGTCTCACGCATAGGGGCAATAAGCTGGCCATTCTTGTTGATGTGACGCACTCTGAGATATCGCTCTGGTTTATCTGAGTTGACTGAGGGTTGACTATTCCAGTCATGGCAGCTACCTTCTCTTAGAATGAACATGGGGTAGTCAGTGGAACTAGTACCCCCTCCTGGGCCCTGAACAATCTGTACAGAAAAAGACTAACGAATATATCATTTTCCATCAAATAAAAACATGGCATCACGTCATCAACATAACATCATTATGTCATTAGTTGATGTAGTTTTCAAGCAAGAGATAACTAGAGTGATGAATGTAATCAACACGTCCATATTTCAAAATCCCTAGGTCAGTAAAAGTTTTCCTTATCAGTTGTATTAATTTAGAAAAAAAAACAAGCAGTAGAGATTTTGGCTCCATGTTTAGCCCTATTTATAAGTTTAGTATTTTACTCTTGATGCATAAGATTCCTATCAAATACAACTTATTGTCAGTATCTCAAAAATTGTTTGATTACCGATGTTAAAACTCAGGATTGCAAATTGCAATTTTTAGCCTTTTATAATCCTAATTTAATGAATTATTGGTGATCTTACCGATGGGACGATCTCACAGAACTTGCGGAAGTCTTCCTCTTTACGAAGGTAGAAACCAATTGTACAGCTGGGATCCATCTTACTGATTGCCATCTTTCTTGGTGACATGCAGTGAAACGACTGATGGACAAAAACAACAAATAAATCCAGAATTACAATTCTGCAATATGAATGTAACAGGTGGTCTATCACAGTATCACTTTATACATTGGCATCAAGCATCAGAGCTGGATGGCACCACCTGCACCACTCAAACAAACATTCTTGAAAATGACTAGACTCTGAATGATCACAGACAACCAACCACTAACATGGGGTAGACCTGAAATCACTAAAGAAAAAGTAGCACTGCGCTATTCTGACTAGCAAAATGGCTGCAACACATACAGTACACAGACGTTTGACATTAATAACTGATTTGATAAAGCAAATTCCTGCATGTATACAACTGACAGGTTATTTTACTCAAGAGGTACAATGCATCCTATTTTGGTAACAAGTTTCCTGTCAAAATAATGTTATTTGCGAGAGGACGTTACTTGCAATGTCACATCAAATGTTTCAATACAAGCATACAGGAGTAGCTCTGTGACTTGTACTATGGATAGATAGTAAGTTTACTTAAAATAAAAAAGCATAGTTCTTACAGAAAGTGGAAACTCCCTGGCCCTCATGTCTACAACCGGCTGGCAGTAATGTGGATCAAGATGAATCAACTTTTCCTCTAGAGGAAAGAACAAATTTAACTTGTAAATAAATTTATAGACACAAGTCTAGGTAAGAAAAAACAGAAAATGTGAAATGCGATTCATCAGAATAGGAATCGGGGGAGTGGCCTCTCCCCTTTACTGCCCCTTGGTTTTTTCTTTTTTTGGATCAAGTTATTTTTAATGGCATCAAAGATGTTGACCGATGTCACATTTGTTTAAACCTTTCACGTGGTTCATTCTAATGTATCAGATATATACTTCAGAAAAATACATCTGAAACAAAACTTACGTCATCCAATTGACAAGTCCTTTTTTACTGCAACTGACACAGCATGTTCTGCAGATGTCTTACACATCGAACACTACATGTTGTTCTCAATGAAACTGCTAACATTTCTGGTGACCGAGATGACATAAATCAAACTTTGAACAGCCTACCTTGGAATCCTACGTAGTACAATGAATGCTTGGGTTTTCCACCAATGATCCCAATACAACATTCTAGGGTGAATAAAGCTTGCACTGAGTTGACATAGATTGGATTGACTTCATCTCCACCCAGTCTGACTGGTACAAAGATGACTACAGCACACCATGATGCCGCATCTTCCTTTTTCTTGGACTTGTTACTCTCAGTCATTGAAGCCTCTCCTACTGCTTTCCCTTCGAACATTTTATTGACATCTTGCATCTCAGTCCAACTCCTATCTTCCCTCTGTGAGTCAGTAGAGTGTTTCTCAGGATTTAGGCTGTTATTAGTCCAGAGGGGGCAATGCACTGTTTTTGGTGTTGTAGATGCAATGGGGGAATGACTAGATACTGATAATGCCTTGAGATGGGCTATGTTTGACTCTGCGGAAGTATCAGCCACTGCAGTTGAAATTGTTGGATACGGTGGTAGTGCGTCTACTGCCGTGTTTAACCCCCCATTTCGTTGATCATTTCTTGGAATGTCTGAATGACTTGATTGTTGGGGTGTAGTCTGTTGAATGGACTTGTATCCTTCATGAGAGGTCCCGTTTAAAGTATGAGCATCAAGCGCTGAGTCGCTGATTGTAGCTGATGTGGAAGGAGTATCAGCAGCTGGCAGTGAGGACTCAGCAGGAAACTGATGGGTGGAGTTTGGAGGATGAGATACAGGAGATGAGAGGGGGGAGGATGTTAAGCCGTGGTCACTGTACACCGGTTGCAGGGAACCAGGTTGTTTCCTCTTACACAGGTTAATTACATCCTCCTTATAGACTGCAACGAAGATGAAACAATTCAACACGAATTTGAAATCTTCATTTTCATAAATCTCGCCCACTCTCTAAAGGTATCTTATTCAATATCTTTCAGCATTTTCAGAGTCTGCCAAGAAATTTTTCAGTTTGTTATAGATGTAAATCTCTATCTGCTAAATATTTACTTCTTAGTGCCAGATATAGAAATGTGTTGTTCCTTTCCTCTTGTAGTCTTAAACTGTGGGTTTACAAATTATTTGCTTTTAACTTAAAATAAAGAACTTACTTGTGCAATCCTGGGCGACATAGACACAGACTTGTTCAAGGAGAGGATTCAGATCCATGGCCTGGTCCATAGCTTCCCTACAGATTCACACAATTATAGACAAACGGGCAACTATATGTAGTATTCAGCTGTGAAGGATGGAGAACTCACCATGTATAACAAAGGCATCTGACTGAGATGATGATGTAATCTATTCTGTAGCATAATTTGATATACATTACAATCAGGGTCATACTCCATAGTTTGAACATTAAGCTGAAGATTACAAACAAGTGTCATATGATTACTACTGTCATTACAACTAAAACTATAACTGGGGTATATAAGACAGCAGGGCTATTAATAGACTGAGGGGATGAGTCAGTATTACTTGGATATTACGTGTATATTGAAAAACTTGGCACAGACACAAATCTGTCACTTTCGTGATGACCAATAGATGAAGTGTTGACAATCTACCGTGACTCACTTGAAGATGTGTGCTACGGAAGCAGGTCCATACCAATCTCCAGCCTTCTTGCCTGTGCTCTTGCCGATCTCAACCAGTTGATGTAAGGAGAAGGGACTCATGTCATCTGGCTGATCACCAAACCATCTGACTATCTCATGATGGTAGCGTTGCTCCTCTGGAGTCTGCTCATTGTAGTAGTTCCAATCTGCAGATGAAAAAAAATGATTACTGCTGCTGATTATACGCCTTAAAGTTAAATATTAAACTGAATTTGAATTCACAAACTTTATTTGCTTAAAACCACACATGCAGGCACATCTTTGTAGGCTATGATCTGTTGGTTAGTCAGTCTCATGTGTAGCAGGACAATCATCAGAGGTTCTCTGTGCTTCAATCCTTGACATTTTAATACCGCAATTGCAAACCAGTGTTATGTGTATGACAGAACATGTTAAGTCATCCTAAAATGTCATTGCACGGCCATTCTGCATGCGTTTCCTACACGTGTCTTTACACGTCAACTGAAAGAGCATTGCTTTATGTGTACATGTACTTGCATACTTAGTTTATGAACATACATTTATTTCTTGCATTTATCTACCACTGTCAGGATCAACATGACAATCTAATAATTATTTGATCAAATATCAAGCAGATTACATAATTTTGGTCTGACTACAGCAGCCAGTCATACATATGATTAGTTTTTAACAATCAGTAAAGATCAGGCATTCACATACTCATCATGTCATTCCCTTATTTAAATGCACATCACTTACCATATGTAATTCTTATTCTGAAAAAGATAATAATAATAATAATAATAACAAGTACATGCATTTTATAACAAGCATTGTGCCAGAGTCTTACCCCTGCCAAGGAAATGTTGAACCAGAGCTTGTGCAAGCATCATCTGGCCGCTACGAAGCATACATCCCCAGCCACAGTCAGAAGTATACGATGAGCCCGCTAGTTGAGGAAATTCTCTCCGATAAGTCAACCAGATCCTTGATGAGAACTCTCTCTTAAAGAGCTCCACTGCTGGTGATTTGACTGCATCTAAACCAGGTAACCGTTCATCTACATCTGTTTGGGATCATAAGAAACAGTTACTCTTGGAATTTTGAGAAGCCACTTTGTGAGTTTCTTACGTCATTCCTACAGTGACCTGCAAACTCTATTCACAGAAGATTTAGCATGTGCTCCGATCCAATTTACTTTGTCTTCTAAGTTGGAGTGGTCATAAAATCTATAAATTAAAAAAAATTGCTTCAACCCTAATACTTTCAACTGTTTTGTCTTAGCATACGTGTGTGTATTTGTCTTGAGTACATTCAGTGAGTTACTGTATATTTAGTGCTTTCAACTTTACAGACACTTTTTGCAGCAGCATGTCATAACTGGTGCTGATAATTAACTATCAGGAAGTATCACATCCGCATTCCCTCCGTTCACACTTAAAATTTGGTGTTTAGGGAATAGACCGATTACTTCCCGACTGACTGTATATATGATGCAAATTCAGGGAATGCATCCAATAATGTGTCATGATCTACATGTAACAGTGTGAATCACTGCAAAATCCAGCGGATATACTAATTTAATCGTCAAAGGCCTAAATAATTAAAGATTTCACTTTCAGCAGCAATTAAAGGTTCATGACAAGTGCATGTTGCTACTACAAACATGTACATGTACCTTAATTGGGTATTTGTGTAGCACATGCATTTTTTTTAAACTTCAGTGGGTAACAAATTGGGCAGATCATGCTTTTGGCAACATGATGGCTACTACTGTACATGCAGAATGTTTTTAATATGACCATGAAATTTCCACAACAGTCAGTGTCACCGACATCCCAAAATTTGTGAGGAATCAAGTTGTGAAGTTGTGAAAAATGCGAGTTACAGTTTAAGAGAAGCCAAGTTTTTGCAAAAAGTAACAATTTCTTTTGAGAAACCAAATTCAAGTGAGAAGTAGCCTATTTGAGATGTACTGTTTTTGTGAGGAACCCAATTTATGAGGAGCTGAATTTGTGATGTACGATCTGTGCTTGTTACAAGGTAACACATTTTTTAGCTACAATTTGCAAAGGGGTAAAGTGAAGATATTGCTTTGACTCACCTTCTAATCTGTTTTGGAAACTCTTTCCAAGAATCCAGATTGGCTTGACCAGACTGAAGGCTGTTCTTGTTTTCACTGTCCATCCTGCCATATTAACCACAAAAGAGAAACAAACAAATGACAACATACATGTAGGGTGCTACTGTGGGTTCGAATCCAGCAAGTTCACCATGCTGACCATTGCGTGGAGCCCTCAAGCAAGGCATTTCACCACTCTTGCTTTGATAAGGATAAACCTGTCAGTGTAGAATTTGTTAATTTACCTTGTAAAGCTAAGTTTGCACTCAACTATTGATGATTTTTTTTTTCTTTTTTTTTTCGATTCTGCTTTTTGTATAATTCAAAGACTTAAAACTAAAAATGACAGCCTGGGAAAGGTAATTTTCCCAAGTCTAGTTAATACTTTTACTAGCCTATAGTACTACTACTACTAGGTAGATTTTGTTGGCAACTTGGCGTAGCTAATTTGTCATGTCATGGTGCTTCCATGAGCTGCACTCATTGTTAGGTTCAGTTTTTGATGACAATCATGGTAGATGTTATTGTTACCGTAGTCTCAGTAACATGCAATGCTAAGATCTGACCACTGGACATTTTGTGATCTTCTCCGAGTAGAATTTCACAAAATATATGGTACGGTATTCCAGAGGTCGCAGGTTCAAATCCCGCTTCTGCCAGTTTTCTTTGTTCACTTTGAAAAAATATAAGTGACTCTCCTTCAATACAGGTTTATGTGTACCTGTTATTATCAAATTATTATATTTTTGGGGAGGTGGGGGTGAACATGATTTTGTTTATTGTGCTGCTGATTGCAATTTCACAACTGTTCAATGAATTTGTATTTAACATTGTACACGCACAACCATTATAAAAGCGTTATCAGCCACAATAAAAGCTTTGTGGATGATTATCCTTGTCCACGAAGTCTTAAAAAATAGAAATTAAACAAAAAGCTCTGTGAAACATTTATGTTACGTAAATCCAATTCCATGGCTTACGTTATGCATCGTTTCATAAAATCTGCATCCAGTGCACTTCTGTGTACATGTACCTCAGCCTGAAATCTGCAACTTAAAACAGACTTACCATTCTTCGCCTTCAACCCATAAAACAATTCAGAGAAGAGAAAACTGCTCATGAAATAATTCCTGCAGACAAACACCACTTGCTTCTTCCCACTACGTGCCACCTCAACAACTCGGTGAAGTCTTCTTTGTGGCATTCCGTACAAAGTCCTCACTTCACGATTATTAACGTATCTTGATGTAGTGGAGTCTAACTTCTGTCCAAATTGAGTCTGATGGACTAAACCATGTCAGCAAAATGAGCCAAACTGTTCATTTGAAATTCTGATTCAAGTTTTATAGTTTCAGTTGTAGTTGCAGTCAGTTTTTCCACACACAATGCACAACAGGAAACAGTTTTTACATGTACTATGACTTGTTGGAACTTTATCTTTCCTGTATGTGTGTCATCTCTTCAGAAACAGAAAGTACCATGCATTAATAATAATAGAAATACATGGTTCAGTTCTAAGAACTCTCGTGCTTGCTACAATTCTTACATTGAATAGCCATCCAGCTTATATCTGAGGAAACTTCATCAAAGTGTAGATACATGTATCTGACTTTCAGGAAAAAGGCTGGGAATGAACCGTATAAATGGTTTCACATTTTTTCCTTTGTAAACTTTGAAGGTTGAACATAACCTCCAGGTTCTCAGTTCTCAATACAGCCTTCATTTATTGAAAGGCTACATCCCCAAAATAATAAAATTCCACACGACTTGGTCGCCAAAATTCATACAGGCTCCAAAGAAGTCACTTGAAGGCAATGAGTCGCATGAACATACTGTCATGTGTCGACAAAGAAGTCCTTCCATAAAACCAAGAAATGCAGCCAAGGAAACCAACCATACAATGTACATTTCTTAAACTATCCATACCATAATTCACCCAAGATACACATGTAGTACATTCATGCACAAGATTCAGGATATCTCTGAGCAAATCCAATCCTTCAAAGGATAACTTAAAGATGATTTGAAGACTTCAAACTGTAGTGCCCTTTCAGCAAGACTTGCGTACATTTGTTTGGTGGTGCTGGTCTACATGTACACGTATACAAGTACGATGACATCACACACACGCACACACTAATAAGCACATGCTGGGGTGCATATCAGCCAAGTCAGGGCCAGGCATTTGCTGCCTTCCTGTGGTAAACTCCTTTTATACGACGGAAGATAAAGGAAATCTACTTAATAACATATAGTTCATGGTGAGTAACAAAGCAAGGCAGCTTTGCATGTTTCATGAGGTAAGGCCATGCTGTAATTCCGTCTTGTTGCTAGCACGAAACATCTCTCTTTTCTCACATTTTAAATATGCCAAATAAAAACTCGGGGTAAAACTGGTAAAAATTAATAATACAATTTTACACTTTATGATTTCTCAATTTATGATTTCTCAACTTTATGATTTCTCTTCTTCTGTGTTTTATTTAAACAAAAACCCTTCTTTTTTGCTATTTTTGGCATCTGCAACTCTCCAAAAAAGCTTTTATTCTAGGTTGCTTTGTGCATCTAATGCATGCACACAAAGATATACCCGAATTATTGTTGGGTCGCAAATAATTCGATATAATACGATATAATAACTAAACGATATAATAACTAAACGTGGTTGAGGTTTTTCATTTGATGTCTCTTTAAAAAGTGTATAACTTTCTTTAAATACTTTTAAGAGTCTATTGTCAATTCATGCAAATAATAGGACTTTTTAAAAAGTTTAATTTTGTAGCCCGACATGAACTTTGTACAATGCATTAATGACAAACTCACTGTTTTCCACTAAAGGACCACAGAAATGATAAAGCAGTTGCACAGGTAGAGACACAAACTTTTGTCCAATGGAACTTTTAAGACCAATGGAAATGACACACTGTCCCACTTCCTGATCCAATTTAAGAAATGTGGATGACGTCTGAATGACAAACTCACATGTTTTCATTCACCAGACTCCCACCGAGATTAGTTAACATAATGTGTCCATGGGATGTCTGAACAACAAATTGAATAATTAGGCAATTAATCAGATCTTTTCAGGGGTTTTTATTTGGGGGGGACAATGTAATCAAAAATAGATGGACAGGTGCAGAGTTCAGAGATTAATAGAGAAATGGGAGACTCAAAGAAAACAAATGAAGGTCTTTTAATCATTTTGGTCTGTCTGGAAGTGAAATTTCAACAAGGAACACCTGTACTGTACTGTTCATTGTTCTATTTTAGACCTGCAATGAGAATGTTTGCCATGATCGCTACCAGGATTGTTTTCTTCAAACATTACTTTACCTCTGTAGGTAATGGATTAACCAGTTCGCATCGGATGACGTGTATGTACACGTACTCAGCGAGGCAAGGGTCCAGCGGAAATATCTGTCAGCGACCGGCTCGCAGTGAGCGAGGCCAGGGTATGCTACCCACAGATAAAGGCCTGAACCCGTCTGGCACCCAGGCTCGTGAAAAATAATCCCGGCGTGAAGTGGTTAAAATGTTGCACCCCAGCAACAAACATTAGTACTACATATTAATACATACTTTATTTGGGGTGAAGTACCAAATACTGAAAATTACTACAAGCATTGTACACAAATAGGTGAGAGTACTGCATACTACAGTTTACTACCAGTAGTATTTGTAGCTTTATGTGAGGTTAGGGTTAAAACTAAGTGATGGCCCCATCTTTACTATGTCAATAAAGTCCAAGGAGGGCGTGGCTACAGTTATTGGACCACCAATTGTTTTGTTGATGATGATGTTGTTTTTTGGTTACTGTTTTTTGTGTGATCCTTTCTTAATGATTAGATGTGCTTTATTTTATGTTAAATCTCAGGCAGATGGGCAGATACACCAGATACTTGTAATTAAATTAAGATCAAGCAGTTTGATCTTCCTTAACAAAATTACACCCGCCCCCAATAATAAAACGCAACAGAACAATACAAAACAGAACGAGTCCCATGCGCGTGCAGCCTCAAATCGGACCGACACGACCGTTGTACCACTCACGAAACAGTCGCCGGAATAAACAGGTTGTCGCGCGGTGCATGCGGGCGCTGCACATCAGGGTGACGTCATGCAAGGTCGAGGGGTCACTATTTGAACTCCAAGAAAGCGAAAAGACATGTTCTGCGGGGGTCTCTGGGAATTAAACGGTAAATTTCACTTTTTATTTGGATGTTAAGTAAACCTTGGTACATTCATCTGATCATGGAACTCCACTTGTTCAGATGGTGGCGTATCTAGTATTTTGGTGGCCGTTGTTAGGTTGAATTCTGATTTTTTTGTTTTGGATTTTAGACGTATTGAATTAATGAATAGAAAATCGTCAAACGCTGCCTTGGACCCTACTATCGCCAGATCATGTCCAAATGTTAAAAAAGGCGATAAAGGGTCCAAGTTACTCGGACTACCACTGTGTACAGTGCAAACAATTCTTTAACATTCACACATAAAATATATGCTTATGGTAGTTGAGCATGAGTGCTGGCTATCATCTGATCTTCACTGTACATTGTATTTTGTGTGTACCCCTCAAACACCCTGTGCAGAGTGCAGCAAGGTCAAGCTGTCACCAGATGCACTGTGCTGTGTCTGGCCAGGGTTAGGGTTAATTAAACTGCAGTGAAATGAGGGAAGGGAATTGACAGGAATGTCATCTTACCATATCTGACATTGTTCCACATTGAGAGAATTTTGGTCTTCATTTTCTCTGCAGAGATGTCTTCAACATCCTCATCAGTATCATGCTGTACTACCTGGTCAGCTGACAGCATTGCATCATCAGATGCTGATCGCACAAATGGCCTTACTTGCCCTTTGTCACTTGCCTCTTTATATTTCATAACAGAAGCTCGGTCGGTAGAGTTACTACGGAAATGTTGACTGTCTGACATTGACCCTTGTCGTGATCGGCTGTGGCTATGTGTCCGATGAGATCGTAATGTCTTCTCATTCTCAGCTTGTCCAGCCTTTGAGGTGGAATCGAAAGTTATTGATTCTTTGCTGTGAGTGTGAGTTGGTCCTGATTTCATTTTGAGATGGGATTTTTTGGTTGTTAAACTTGCATCAGATTTACTTCCACTGTTGGAAGGAGTCATCATGTTGAGTGTTTTGAAATCCTTCCAAATCTTCCCAAAATGTGTGTTCAATGAGTGTCGTGAACTCTGTTCCTTCTGCTGGCTAGTAGTAGTAGCCGTAGTAGGAGTAGGACTAACGTTAGAAATTAACGACTCCGAGGCTGAATTAACTTCTTTCTGACGAAGATCTTCGCTCACTGGTCTTTTTGATTTGGAGCTGGAATGCTTTTGATATAATTTTTCTCGACGAGGTTTGAGAGTTTCTTGACTTACGTTGCCCATGTCATAACTCGTCATCACTGACTGCTGTGTAGGTTCATCACTGCTCCCATTCTGACACTTGTTGTCAGCGGCACCACTCTCTTCATTGACCGCCGCACGCGACCGCTGCTTACCGTCAATCACGGTGTCGTTCAAATCCATAATCTCTGCAAATGTCTGCCTGGTACTTTTCCAGAAGTCTGACATTGGTTTATTTAGGAATTCCATAACTCTACTGGTGACATTTCAGCTTTTTATCTAGAACTGATGTCCAAAACAAGGTCATAGGGGGGGGGGGGGAATCTAAACGGTACATTTGTACATAAAAATTGTTAGCTGTCATACGGTGGCGGCCATGTTGGATTCAGAAGTTCCTGATCATAGAAAGATCATGTGACATCATCGTAGCACGCATACAGTACACGCGGCGCGGGGGACGGACGTATGTTTGTACAATCCAAACGTAAACCCCACCCATCCCAGGCCCACCCCCCACCTAGACCCCGCAACAATTAAACAGTGTGAATTAAAACTATCCATCATGATTTAACTGAAGCAAATAATGGTATGCAGGGGGCGGGGTGAGGGGGGGGGGGGGGGGTGATGGACAAACTCCCTGGGGAGGAGGACCGTGGACTGAATGCGTAGGCGGCGGGGGAGGAGTTTGCCCAAAAGGGACTCGATCGGAGGTATTCTTTCGGGGAGAACTCATTTTCCAGAAATCTGATGTGGGTAGGCGTCAAAGACCAAAGCCCAACCACCCAGGGAAAAAAAGAAACACTGAATTAATAATTTCTGTTTACTTTTCGAGTAATAAAGATTGCAATCGTGCGGTATTTAGTTTGTAACCTTGTTGATTTGTATGAGGGGCTGTATCGTCACGATCATAGCAGGCTTGCGGCCGGCTGTACACTGAATCCCGAACTGATGAACGCAGATGAACCCAGTAACTGCAAACAATACCACACGACCGCACGCTGACCTACAGGGCGCGCGCGCGCTGACCTACAGGGCTCGCGCGCGCTGACCTACAGGGCTCGCGCGCGCTGACCTACAGGGCTCGCGCGCGCTGACCCACAGGGCGCGCGCGCCAGATCAGATTACAATTGCAATGACTGCTGCATGCATGATCCAGTAGTTATGATACATACTGCATGTACAAGTATTTTGTATGTGTTTGTGCCACCACAAATATACGATAGGCCTACAGTCGAACATAGTCCGTGCCACCCAACCGCCGGCCAAACGCCAAAATGTACCATGACAGAACCAAACGAAAATAAGTAAATAAGTAAATCTGTATTTATAATTGTAAAATAAATAATGTGCCAGCCCCTTCATATACAAAAATAAAGTTGTAGGCCTATGTATCGAAATAAATTTTGACTAAAATCGGCTGTGCGTGCAATGATGAGCAATGATCAAAGTAAAACGGCTATACTGATGGCGATATTGAGTCCACGACCTCGTGTTACATTTGACGGCAGTTACATCATAAGAGTTATTTCAACACTATCAAATAATAAACACAATAATAACAGTTATTACCAATAAATAATATACGCCAATGAAATGTATTCTGGATTGTTCATCCCGCACCCGCACTTTGCTGAACAGCGCCCTCCATTGACTGTAGATCTCAAGCATACATTTTGTAACAATTTCCAGACGAAGGTTTTTCATATGTGCATTTGTACGTTGTTTTGACACATTTTGGGGATCAATAACATCCCATCACCCATTGCCATCTGTATTTTGCGCCTTCGTAAGCATTGCCTGTAAGTTTCTGATATTTCTTACCCTATATTTTGGGATATATGAGGTATTTTGGGGGCGATTTAGGATTCAACTTTTCATGTAAATGTGCGTTATATAGACTTGCATACCGATACACATAAACGATATAGCCACGTTTATATAGACATGCTCTAGTTATTCCCACATTTATACACACTTTATTCAAGGCATAATTCATAGATACATGTGTTGAGTAAGAGACTGTGTACGTTATGTGTTCATTTGATAGTTATTGGGCATAAACTCTCTTAATAGTGCATTTTGAGATTATGCATTATTTTCCATTTTCCAGTCATCATTGTGCATGTATTTCGAGCCATACTAGTTACTGTATTTTCCAACTATTTGTTATACAGTTTCACTCCTTGTTCGTTGACGTCACTCCTGTGTGGCTGAATAAAACACTGGAGCTTGGAGGCTATTTCCTGACTCCCATATCGTCTTTGAATGGAGTTTGGCTGGCTGTCTAATTTTGGTTAGATACACCTCAAGGAGGACAGTACAGTGAAAAGGCAAGTAACCAGCTGGCCTTATATTCAACTACGGCAGTGGAACTAGGCACAGCACAACTGTGAATCATCATCATGGAAGACACCAGATATGATGACCGAGCATCCCAGACAAGTTCAAAGGTCACACGTTCATCTTCGTCAGCCACTAGTGAAGCGGCTAGGGCTCGTGCCAAGGCAGAGGCAGCACGTGTCCGTGCATCATACGCCGAGAAAGAGGCAAAGATAAAAGTGGAAAGTGCTGAAAGAGATGCTAAAATGAGACTGGAAAGGGCTAAATTAGATGCTGAGTTAGGAGCATTGAATCTTCAGAGAGACGCAGCAGCAGCCTTGGCTCAGGCCGAGGCCTTGGAGGCAGCAGTGGAATTTGAAACTGGGGCATCTCGCATCAACACTAGCATGCCCCTAACACAAAAAGACATTGCTGAACGCACAGGCGAATTCGTGCAGCAACAAGCCGACCTGCACACCAGTTATTCGTCAATGCCAGTCCTGGAACCAGAGTACGACAACATGAGGCCTAACTCGCCGCCCCGTCCTGACCACACCCGAGTCACACCCGACGGCGACCCATTGACCTACCCTGACGAACAGCACAGCGTAAAGTCAAGAAAAACGCAGACATCAATCTCCAACCCTAACTCAACACTTCCCAAGCCGACACATACATGTTCATGTACACCCACCAACGGCGCCCCAGAGTCACCGAACGACGTACACTGTTCAGATGCCAAAGCTCATGACGAGTCCAGTAATTGTCAAGTTCAGCCTAATTCCCCTCTGCAAAATACGGCGTCAGGAAACCAAAGTCAAGCTCCTGTCGTCAACGATTTTGCGAGGTACTTAGCACGGCGTGAACTAGTCAACACAGGGCTCACGCAATTTGACGACCGACCAGAGAGCTTCAGGGCATGGCAGTCATCGTTCACCAATGCTACCAATGACCTAGGCCTCACAGCGAGTGAGGAACTGGATCTGCTAACGAAGTGGCTGGGCAAGGAGTCCTCACAACACGTTAGAAGAATCCGCTCCGTACACATCGATGACCCAGGTGCAGCATTGAAAAAGGCCTGGGACAGACTGAAAGAGTGCTACGCCTCACCAGAAGTACTCGAGAACGCCCTCTTCAAGAAATTGGACAACTTCCCCAGAATCTCCAGCAGAGACTACCTCAGGCTAAGGGAACTCGGAGATCTCCTGATGGAAGTGCAGTCTGCAAAAGAAGATGGATACCTACCCGGTCTTGCCTACCTGGACACCGCTCGTGGTGTCAACCCTATAGTGGAGAAATTACCACACGGCCTGCAGGAGAGATGGATCACCAAGGGGTCGAGGTACAAAAATGAACATCACATGTGCTTTCCCCCATTCTCCTTCTTCACAGAATTCATTTGCAGCGAAGCCAAAACTAGAAACGACCCTAGTTTCGCCTTCTCCAGCAGCACCAGTGGTCCAGCGAGGAGCGAGAGACCCACCGTGAGAAACACGACTACAAGAACCCCTATATCTGTGCACAAGACGGACATCTCCACAGTAACCAACACAAACGCAGACGCTACTGCAAGGAAAGAAGATGGTCCTGGTAAAAGCTGCCCCATCCACCACAAACCACATCCGCTCAGAAAGTGCAGAGGTTTTAGAGCTAAACCCATCAACGAGCGTAGGGCCTACCTCAGAGAGAATGGAATATGCTTCAAGTGCTGCGCATCATCATCTCATCTCGCAAAGGATTGTACGATAGTAGTCAAATGCAACGAGTGTGACAGCGATCGCCACAACGGAGCTATGCACCCGGGTCCGGCCCCCTGGACACCAAAGGTCTCCATGCCTGCACCACAGCAAGGCGGGGAGGAAGATGTCAACCCTGCCATCGCACCTGCAGTCAGCGCCCAATGCACTGAGGTATGCGGCAAGGGCCTAACGGCACGATCCTGCTCCAAAATATGCTTGGTGAAAGTGTATCCACAAAGGCGGCCTGAAGCAGCAGTCAAGATGTACGCCATACTTGATGACCAGAGTAACCGGTCATTGGCAAGGTCAGACTTTTTTGATCTGTTTAGTATCGAGGGTAGCCCATCACCCTACTCGCTGAGAACATGTGCTGGAATCACGGAAATGGCAGGGAGAAAGGCTGACGGTTTCAAGATCGAAGCAGTGAATGGAGGAGTAAGCCTGCCCCTCCCTCCGCTCATCGAGTGCAACGAAATCCTCGACAACAGATCCGAAATACCAACACCTGAGGCTGCTCTACACAACCCCCACCTGGAGTCTGTGGCAGCCCACATCCCGAAGCTGGATCCGAGCGCCCAAATCCTTCTGATGCTTGGAAGAGACATCCTCAGAGTACATAAGGTGCGACAGCAGATCAACGGACCCCACAATGCCCCCTTCGCCCAACGACTTGACTTGGGCTGGGTTCTGGTGGGTGAGGTTTGCCTGGGAAACGCACACAAGCCAAGCGTGAGCAGCTTCAAAACAAACCTGCTAGTGACTGGACAACCCTCCCTTCTATCTCCATGCCCGAGTCACATTCACCTCAGAGAGAAGATGAGCTACGGCGGGGAGCAACACGATGGTTCATCCCACGCGTTGAACGGAAACCCAGTCGAAAAAACATCCTACGATAAACTTGGGCACGAGGTGTTCCGAACAAGTGGTGATGACAACAAGCCCACTCTCTCCATCGAAGACGCAATCTTCCTGAAGACTATGAATGCAGAAGTCCGCAGAGACGACACAAACAGCTGGGTGGCACCCCTCCCATTCAGAACGCCCAGACGTTTTCTCCCTAACAACCGGCAACATGCGCTCACTCGTCTCAACTCTCTGCGTCGCAGCTTAGACAAGAAGCCCGAGATGAAAGAGCAGTTCATCGCCTTCATGAAGAAGATATTCGAGAATGACCATGCAGAGCTAGCCCCCCCACTGAAAGAAGGAGAGGAGTGTTGGTACTTGCCGACCTTCGGAGTCTACCACCCTCAAAAGCCAGGCCAAATTAGGGTGGTCTTCGACTCGAGCGCACAATACGACGGCGTCTCGCTGAATAATGTGCTGCTCACCGGCCCAGACCTGAATAACAGCCTCCTGGGAGTCCTGGTCCGCTTCAGGAAAGAACCAGTAGCAATTATTGCAGACATTCAACAGATGTTCCACTGCTTCATAGTGAGAGAGGACCACAGAAACTATCTGAGATTCCTGTGGTACAGAGACAACGACACGACAAAGGATGTCGTTGAATACCGAATGAAAGTCCACGTATTTGGTAACAGCCCTTCTCCTGCAGTAGCCATATACGGTCTCCAGCGAGCTGCCAGAGAAGGTGAGCACGACCACGGCGCAGACACAAGGGAGTTCGTGGTGAGACATTTCTACGTCGATGACGGACTCAAATCTCTGCCCACAGACGTGGAGGCTATCGACTTGCTGCGGAGAACCCAAGCGTCGCTGGCAGAATCCAACCTACGGCTGCACAAAATCGCTTCAAACAGCACCAGTGTGATGGAGGCGTTTTCCCCAGACGATCATGCCAAGGGCACGAAGGACTTAGGCCTCGGAGGTGAATCTCAACCCGTGCAACGAAGTCTTGGACTGTGTTGGGAAACGGCAACAGACACATTCACGTTCAGAGTATCAGCCGATGACAAACCGTTCACACGACGTGGAGTCCTGTCAACGGTAAACAGCCTCTTCGATCCTCTCGGCCTGGTAGCTCCAGTTACTGTACAAGGCAGAGCTCTACTGCGGGAACTCACCACAGACACTTGTAGCTGGGACACACCACTCCCCAAAGAGAGGCTGAAAGAATGGGAAGCATGGAGGGATTCACTTCAAGAGTTGAAGCAGCTTCACATCCCTCGCACCTATGCATCAAAATCCCTCACGAAGTTACAGCACACCGAGTTGTGTGTGTTTTCAGATGCGTCCATCAAAGCCATTGCTGCTGTGGCCTATCTCAGAACCATCGATGAAAGCGGACAAGCTGAAGTGGGCTTCATTCTGGGAAAAGCCAAGTTAACCCCTCAGTCTCAGCCCACCATACCACGGCTCGAACTGTGCGCCGCAGTTCTGGCAGTGGAGATGGCAGAACTCATCCTAGATGAAATTGACCTCAAACCAGAAGCTGTGAAGTTCTACTGCGACAGTAAAGTTGTCCTCGGGTACATATACAACGAAACAAAACGTTTCTATGTGTATGTGCACAACAGAGTCCAGCGCATTCGACAGTCAACACGACCAGATCAGTGGCACTACGTTCCAACAGAAGACAATCCAGCTGACCACGCTTCAAGGGCTGTTCCAGCGTCCAAGCTCTCAAGTACGCCATGGTTCACGGGTCCGGCCTTCCTGCGTAAGCCTGACCCAGTTCACACAGAGGAACAAGATCCCTTCAAGCTGGTCACTCCCGACTTGGATGTAGATGTTCGTCCTGAGGTGAGAAGTTTCGTCACCCAGACCAAAGTGAGACAGCTTACGTCAGAACGCTTTGAACGCTTCTCGAACTGGGACTCACTCTTGAGAGGAGTTGCACTACTCATTCATGTCGCTCGCTCTTACAAGACTGATTTAACAAGCCAGACAACCAAATGCAGAGGTTGGCATCAGTGCAGTAAACCCCGCACTCCAGACGAGTTTGCTCAAGCTAAGAGTGTCATCATCAAGTCAGTCCAAAGAAAGGTTTACTCCGAGGAGTTCACCATCCTCGAGCAGAAAAGAGATATCCCCAACATCAGTTCGCTCTCAAAGCTGAATCCAAATGTGGAAGACGGGTTCATCAAAGTGGGAGGCCGTCTGAGACATGCACAGCTGGATGGCGGCGAGAAAAATCCCATCATCCTACCAGGACTCACCAGAAGTACTCGAGAACGCCCTCTTCAAGAAATTGGACAACTTCCCCAGAATCTCCAGCAGAGACTACCTCAGGCTAAGGGAACTCGGAGATCTCCTGATGGAAGTGCAGTCTGCAAAAGAAGATGGATACCTACCCGGTCTTGCCTACCTGGACACCGCTCGTGGTGTCAACCCTATAGTGGAGAAATTACCACACGGCCTGCAGGAGAGATGGATCACCAAGGGGTCGAGGTACAAAAATGAACATCACATGTGCTTTCCCCCATTCTCCTTCTTCACAGAATTCATTTGCAGCGAAGCCAAAACTAGAAACGACCCTAGTTTCGCCTTCTCCAGCAGCACCAGTGGTCCAGCGAGGAGCGAGAGACCCACCGTGAGAAACACGACTACAAGAACCCCTATATCTGTGCACAAGACGGACATCTCCACAGTAACCAACACAAACGCAGACGCTACTGCAAGGAAAGAAGATGGTCCTGGTAAAAGCTGCCCCATCCACCACAAACCACATCCGCTCAGAAAGTGCAGAGGTTTTAGAGCTAAACCCATCAACGAGCGTAGGGCCTACCTCAGAGAGAATGGAATATGCTTCAAGTGCTGCGCATCATCATCTCATCTCGCAAAGGATTGTACGATAGTAGTCAAATGCAACGAGTGTGACAGCGATCGCCACAACGGAGCTATGCACCCGGGTCCGGCCCCCTGGACACCAAAGGTCTCCATGCCTGCACCACAGCAAGGCGGGGAGGAAGATGTCAACCCTGCCATCGCACCTGCAGTCAGCGCCCAATGCACTGAGGTATGCGGCAAGGGCCTAACGGCACGATCCTGCTCCAAAATATGCTTGGTGAAAGTGTATCCACAAAGGCGGCCTGAAGCAGCAGTCAAGATGTACGCCATACTTGATGACCAGAGTAACCGGTCATTGGCAAGGTCAGACTTTTTTGATCTGTTTAGTATCGAGGGTAGCCCATCACCCTACTCGCTGAGAACATGTGCTGGAATCACGGAAATGGCAGGGAGAAAGGCTGACGGTTTCAAGATCGAAGCAGTGAATGGAGGAGTAAGCCTGCCCCTCCCTCCGCTCATCGAGTGCAACGAAATCCTCGACAACAGATCCGAAATACCAACACCTGAGGCTGCTCTACACAACCCCCACCTGGAGTCTGTGGCAGCCCACATCCCGAAGCTGGATCCGAGCGCCCAAATCCTTCTGATGCTTGGAAGAGACATCCTCAGAGTACATAAGGTGCGACAGCAGATCAACGGACCCCACAATGCCCCCTTCGCCCAACGACTTGACTTGGGCTGGGTTCTGGTGGGTGAGGTTTGCCTGGGAAACGCACACAAGCCAAGCGTGAGCAGCTTCAAAACAAACCTGCTAGTGACTGGACAACCCTCCCTTCTATCTCCATGCCCGAGTCACATTCACCTCAGAGAGAAGATGAGCTACGGCGGGGAGCAACACGATGGTTCATCCCACGCGTTGAACGGAAACCCAGTCGAAAAAACATCCTACGATAAACTTGGGCACGAGGTGTTCCGAACAAGTGGTGATGACAACAAGCCCACTCTCTCCATCGAAGACGCAATCTTCCTGAAGACTATGAATGCAGAAGTCCGCAGAGACGACACAAACAGCTGGGTGGCACCCCTCCCATTCAGAACGCCCAGACGTTTTCTCCCTAACAACCGGCAACATGCGCTCACTCGTCTCAACTCTCTGCGTCGCAGCTTAGACAAGAAGCCCGAGATGAAAGAGCAGTTCATCGCCTTCATGAAGAAGATATTCGAGAATGACCATGCAGAGCTAGCCCCCCCACTGAAAGAAGGAGAGGAGTGTTGGTACTTGCCGACCTTCGGAGTCTACCACCCTCAAAAGCCAGGCCAAATTAGGGTGGTCTTCGACTCGAGCGCACAATACGACGGCGTCTCGCTGAATAATGTGCTGCTCACCGGCCCAGACCTGAATAACAGCCTCCTGGGAGTCCTGGTCCGCTTCAGGAAAGAACCAGTAGCAATTATTGCAGACATTCAACAGATGTTCCACTGCTTCATAGTGAGAGAGGACCACAGAAACTATCTGAGATTCCTGTGGTACAGAGACAACGACACGACAAAGGATGTCGTTGAATACCGAATGAAAGTCCACGTATTTGGTAACAGCCCTTCTCCTGCAGTAGCCATATACGGTCTCCAGCGAGCTGCCAGAGAAGGTGAGCACGACCACGGCGCAGACACAAGGGAGTTCGTGGTGAGACATTTCTACGTCGATGACGGACTCAAATCTCTGCCCACAGACGTGGAGGCTATCGACTTGCTGCGGAGAACCCAAGCGTCGCTGGCAGAATCCAACCTACGGCTGCACAAAATCGCTTCAAACAGCACCAGTGTGATGGAGGCGTTTTCCCCAGACGATCATGCCAAGGGCACGAAGGACTTAGGCCTCGGAGGTGAATCTCAACCCGTGCAACGAAGTCTTGGACTGTGTTGGGAAACGGCAACAGACACATTCACGTTCAGAGTATCAGCCGATGACAAACCGTTCACACGACGTGGAGTCCTGTCAACGGTAAACAGCCTCTTCGATCCTCTCGGCCTGGTAGCTCCAGTTACTGTACAAGGCAGAGCTCTACTGCGGGAACTCACCACAGACACTTGTAGCTGGGACACACCACTCCCCGAAGAGAGGCTGAAAGAATGGGAAGCATGGAGGGATTCACTTCAAGAGTTGAAGCAGCTTCACATCCCTCGCACCTATGCATCAAAATCCCTCACGAAGTTACAGCACACCGAGTTGTGTGTGTTTTCAGATGCGTCCATCAAAGCCATTGCTGCTGTGGCCTATCTCAGAACCATCGATGAAAGCGGACAAGCTGAAGTGGGCTTCATTCTGGGAAAAGCCAAGTTAACCCCTCAGTCTCAGCCCACCATACCACGGCTCGAACTGTGCGCCGCAGTTCTGGCAGTGGAGATGGCAGAACTCATCCTAGATGAAATTGACCTCAAACCAGAAGCTGTGAAGTTCTACTGCGACAGTAAAGTTGTCCTCGGGTACATATACAACGAAACAAAACGTTTCTATGTGTATGTGCACAACAGAGTCCAGCGCATTCGACAGTCAACACGACCAGATCAGTGGCACTACGTTCCAACAGAAGACAATCCAGCTGACCACGCTTCAAGGGCTGTTCCAGCGTCCAAGCTCTCAAGTACGCCATGGTTCACGGGTCCGGCCTTCCTGCGTAAGCCTGACCCAGTTCACACAGAGGAACAAGATCCCTTCAAGCTGGTCACTCCCGACTTGGATGTAGATGTTCGTCCTGAGGTGAGAAGTTTCGTCACCCAGACCAAAGTGAGACAGCTTACGTCAGAACGCTTTGAACGCTTCTCGAACTGGGACTCACTCTTGAGAGGAGTTGCACTACTCATTCATGTCGCTCGCTCTTACAAGACTGATTTAACAAGCCAGACAACCAAATGCAGAGGTTGGCATCAGTGCAGTAAACCCCGCACTCCAGACGAGTTTGCTCAAGCTAAGAGTGTCATCATCAAGTCAGTCCAAAGAAAGGTTTACTCCGAGGAGTTCACCATCCTCGAGCAGAAAAGAGATATCCCCAACATCAGTTCGCTCTCAAAGCTGAATCCAAATGTGGAAGACGGGTTCATCAAAGTGGGAGGCCGTCTGAGACATGCACAGCTGGATGGCGGCGAGAAAAATCCCATCATCCTACCAGGACGCAACCACGTTTCCACGCTGCTAGTACGACACTACCATGAGAAGGTGAAACACCAAGGTCGCCACTTTACTGAAGGAGCCATCAGAGCGTCAGGCCTATGGATAATCGGTGGTAAGAGGCTCATCAACTCCATCCTACACAAGTGTGTGACATGCAAGAAGCTCCGCGGGAAAATGGTGGAACAGAAGATGGCAGATTTACCACCTGAGCGACTGAACACATCACCACCATTCACATATGTGGGCTTAGATGTCTTTGGCCCATGGACAGTCGTTGCACGCCGTACCAGAGGAGGCCAGGCTCAAAGCAAGCGCTGGGCAATCCTGTTCACCTGCATGAGCATGAGAGCAGTGCACATCGAGGTCATAGAGTCCATGGACGCTTCAAGTTGCATCAACGCGCTCAGGAGGTTCTTCGCTATCCGTGGACCGGCAAAACAGCTGAGATCGGACTGTGGAACAAATTTCATCGGAGCCTGTAACGAGCTGAAACTCGGAAAGAAACAGCAGCAGGAGACTGATGTCCAACGCTACCTCAGTGAGCAAGGCTGCACCTGGGAATTCAACCCACCTCACTCCTCACACATGGGAGGCGTTTGGGAGCGCATAATTGGAGTAGCACGAAGAATCCTCGACTCCATGCTGCTGCAGAGTAAATCGTCCCACTTCTCGCATGAAGTCCTGTGCACCTTCATGGCCGAAGTTACAGCCATCATCAATGCCAGACCTCTCGTTCCAGTCTCCACCGATCCCGACTCGCCATTCATCTTGACGCCTGCGATGCTACTTACCCAGAAAGTTGGTGCACCCGCTCCTCCCGGAGACTTCACCGACAAAGACCTCTTCAAGAGCCAGTGGAGACAGGTGCAGAGCCTTGCCAGTATGTTCTGGTCCCGCTGGAGCCGTGAGTACCTCCCCACCTTACAGAGCCGACGAAAGTGGAAGGAAGCTCATCGCAACCTCCAAGAGGGAGATCTTGTCCTCTTGAAAGACAAGCAAGTTGCCCGCAATGAGTGGCCACTGGGACTAGTCACTTCCGCCGTTGTGAGCGATGATGGGAAGGTCCGCACCGTAGAAGTCAAGGTCACTGCACGAGGCACCACCAAGAAGTTTGTAAGGCCCATCTCGGAGGTAGTACTCCTCTTGCCTAAAGAGAACTAACTATGTACATGTATGTTGAACAGTGACATCTTAATGATGCCAGGCGGGGAGTATTCTGGATTGTTCATCCCGCACCCGCACTTTGCTGAACAGCGCCCTCCATTGACTGTAGATCTCAAGCATACATTTTGTAACAATTTCCAGACGAAGGTTTTTCATATGTGCATTTGTACGTTGTTTTGACACATTTTGGGGATCAATAACATCCCATCACCCATTGCCATCTGTATTTTGCGCCTTCGTAAGCATTGCCTGTAAGTTTCTGATATTTCTTACCCTATATTTTGGGATATATGAGGTATTTTGGGGGCGATTTAGGATTCAACTTTTCATGTAAATGTGCGTTATATAGACTTGCATACCGATACACATAAACGATATAGCCACGTTTATATAGACATGCTCTAGTTATTCCCACATTTATACACACTTTATTCAAGGCATAATTCATAGATACATGTGTTGAGTAAGAGACTGTGTACGTTATGTGTTCATTTGATAGTTATTGGGCATAAACTCTCTTAATAGTGCATTTTGAGATTATGCATTATTTTCCATTTTCCAGTCATCATTGTGCATGTATTTCGAGCCATACTAGTTACTGTATTTTCCAACTATTTGTTATACAGTTTCACTCCTTGTTCGTTGACGTCACTCCTGTGTGGCTGAATAAAACACTGGAGCTTGGAGGCTATTTCCTGACTCCCATATCGTCTTTGAATGGAGTTTGGCTGGCTGTCTAATTTTGGTTAGATACACCTCAAGGAGGACAGTACAAAATGAGATTTCACCAGTGGCGAGTAAATTCGTGTCGAAAAGTGGGGATGATTATTGAATTTGTCAACGAAGTACTGCATCTTGAACTGTTCTCAACGGGGGATAGGGGCCTACCCCCGCCCCAAACACCGCTTGAAATTTAAAACATCACTTTGTGTACAATTTACCCTTTTTTAAATTTGTTTACGAAACAAACAAAAATTCAAATCGGCGGGCCCCTGAACTCCTTCCTCGTGTTTACGCCACTGGCGCACAGATCCCCACATCACTATGATAAAGATGACTACCGAAGAAACAAAGAAATAAACACCCCGACAAATATTCAAACAACCCTAATTTTCACCTGTTTTGCACGAATTATTCGCTTATTACTTTTTATGACATGAACAATTCACATACCGAGTACATGGATCGAATGTACTGTACATGTAATGTATGTACTGTACATGTTGACTATACATTACATGTAGACTTGATGTGCGGAAATATTGTTTCACACAGCGAGTTGTTGACAAGTGCCAGTGGAATAGCGACCAAGTGAAGTTGTTTCAGCTCCATCTATCCAAAAAATGTACTTCTAAGTTCTAGATCTTAATTTTTGTTTTCGCTGCTAAAGAACTGTCTGCAGCCACTACCCCTCTTTTAGTAGCATGATAATTTTGTTATTGAAGTGACTGGTCAAAATAAGCCTGAAGCTTTTTATCGACCTAAGTTTACAAGCAAGATACAAACAAGATAATCCAAATGAATGTACACATAATACATAGAATACGGATACCCCGCCTGTGGGACTTTGTGTACAAAATTTAGCGCAAACTGTCCCACAGCGCGCGACAAGACACGTTGCAGTTTTGCTGTGCACATTTACATGGACAAGCACCCCGTGTGCCGAGTCGTCCTCTCTGGCAAGAGTTTCGGCATGTACATTGTACATGTTATAGGTTCTCCAGCGTAAGGTTCTACTTCTATATCGCCAACCTCCAATTCCATGCAACTTTCAGACAAATATTCCATGGCACTTGTGTACATGTGAATGAAATTTTATAAAATAAACAGATCATCGGAAATTTGAACGTTTTTTCTAATAATCTTACTCAGCTCCATGCTCTTAGAGAACTGGGTGCCACGATGTGTGCTACTTGTTTATTAGCATGTGTGTACACGTATGTGTATGTGTGTACGCATCTGGACATGCGTGCGTGTTCCAGGGGGTGTAGTTTCCAAAAGCCAATTCTCAGAACAGCCACAACAAACGGATGGAGGTTAAAAATAGCACATAACCGAAATAAAGCGCAAGGGGGCGCACTCCAATATTTGATTCGTTAACGCGAGATGGCGCGACGATACATGCCCCTCATGCTCCTGTACACTGTGGCACGTTCTTCATCATGTTTAGTTCAAGTAGTCTGCTATCACCAATTCCATGACCACGAGCGTGCATGATGAGGGGTCTACATATATACATATATGCGTGCTACTGGTTTTCTATATATCTATGGATTTTGTCACACTATAGTGAAAGTGATGTTCCTAAAATTTCAGGAGAAAGTTTTGTTTTATCGGTAATGGACTTTTGAAGTTTCCCAAACTTAGGAAGATCCTTTTTGTTTGCCAAATTCGCTATGGACTCATCAACAGTTGACAAGGATGATGAAGTCAATAATGATAATGAATGGAGGTGGGGGGGTGGAGTGGTATGGTGGCCCAACTCGTTACTTCCAGCGCTACTCGCGTTCAGATAATTATATGGTTACACCCCTATGTTCCGACACTCCTATGTTCCGACACCCCTTTGTTCCGACACATATACGTATGTTCGGACACATATACGTATGTTCCTTCACCCTACCATAATGGGTATTGAGTGACCATCCCACTGTTTGTCATCTCTTCCAAATACTGTGAGAAAAAATAATTTGTTCCCCGCTAGCTATTGACTTATCTGTGTTATTCCTGTGTTATAAGGCCCTCTTAAAAAATAAAATTAAAATAAAATTATGGGCTCAATTTGTTGTCTGAGTGAGGAGAAAATAGTGAAAAACCTGCACATTTTTAGCATTTAAACACATTGTTCTTAATTTCGGTTGTTACAGCCGTAATGAAAATCGGGGTCTCCAAACTCTACTTTCTCGAATTTGACAGCATCCCAGAGAGAAATATTTCTATGGGAAAATGGTACTGGCGTGAACTTAGACTGATACGGAGAATTGTCTTCATGAGTTTGAATTTAATGTCGTTTCACACACATTATAGTGCTAACGTGGGTAGTGCGTCAGAAGTTTACGCTGTCAATATGATTCCGATGCACGATTGTGCAGCATTAAAATTTATCCAATCAAAATACTTCTAATTCTATGCCTTTAAATGTCCATCATTAAAATCTAAGCATGTTTAAATCTCTCGCTTCTGATTGGTTAACGCTAACCTCGTTTCGCGCAATCCGACTGGTTGCATTTTAATTATAACTTAAAATACAATTAATAAATCACGCTCACGGCGCAACCTAATACTACAGAGATTTTGTTTTTACCTTCACCAAAGTTATATAAAGTGTTCTCACTCTATCAAAAGATCTAAAGACTATTTACAAATTTGGTTTTAAAATCAGATCTGTATTGAAATTTGTGCCATTGTAATGCATTGTTTGGAATCGTTTAAATCGTAATCTCTTGATGTTACAGAGGTTACATAAGAATTCTACTAAAATTACAAGTTTGGATATGAATAAGAAATGCTGTAATACAAGTTAGTGTTTTTATTCTCTGGCTTTAAGGCATACGGAGGCTTGATTTCTCACCTCAAAAATGCTAAAGGCTCAGAGCTTCCGCTTTAGGGGGCTCCGCACCCTGGACACCCGTTGTTTTATGGGGAATCCGGTCCTTTTCAGTAAGGGAAAAATCGGAGGCGGTGTTGTCCTTTTTCTGCCCCGCTACTTGCAAGGATTAAACTAGAATAGGCCTAAGTATCAGAAGAGACTTGACGATTCAAATTAGACAACAAACAAACAAGGAATGTGTTGACAAACACAGTTTTTGCACACAAGAAAAGTACAGTCCACTATAAATAAAGAATTTATTATTATTTCTTGCTAACTGATGTATAAAGCGCAGAATGTCCTTCTTCCGCGAGCGTCGATTCTTTTTTTACGGTGAGACAGCCATGATTATACAACACCTGAATAAATCCCCGCCATCCGATTGGTGGAGAGTCGATCACGTGCATTGAATTATTCGACCCATCACACGACGCGAACCCGCCCCGCCCAATACGTTCTATATCACATGGGTCTATCACATGGTGCGCGCGCATTGATAGAACCCAAAAACTTTTCTAATTTCACGGTCACTAGGTGGCGCTACAACAACAGCGCTGTCATTCACGCAACATGGCGGCCGAGTTACTCGAACTGCCGAGGTTTGTTCTCCTTAAATAGACGACGAAATATTGGAACTTGTAAGCAATGCTGACGCTCCAAATACAAAGAGACAAATCAAATATGCAGTGAAACGATTAGATGAATTTGCTAGACACGCAGGAACAACAATTGAAGCTTTAACTAATTCGGAACTTGACAATTTTTTGTCCCGGTTTTAATGCGGGACTGAGAAAGGAAAACGGCACGTTGTACACAAAGACATCCATGCATGCAATCCGCTATTGACTTCACCGTGAAACATTTTTTTACAATTCTGAACAGTTTTTAACTTGAATAAAATGCATTGAAAGTGTTCCCCCAGCTATCAGTGTTACTACATATTTCTTACATTTATGTAAGCACCAGTTTACAAGTTACCAATCAGATGACGAGAATTTATTCAGGCGTTGTATAAAACAAATAATGAATGTTTCACATTCGTGCGATGGAAAGAATAATTTCATTCGGTGACAGATGGCATGTTCTATTCCACTCGGCTTCGCCTCGTGGAATAGAACATGCCATCTGTCACCTCATGAAATTATTCTTACCATCACATTCATAAACATTCATTATTTGTATAATGTTGGCCCTCCTGTCACCAACATACCAGTCTTAACAGGCCCTTATTTTCGGGTGTCGGAACATATATAGGGCTGTCGAAACATAGGTTGAGTTGTCGGAAGGTAGGGGTGTCGGAACATAGGGACGTCGGAACATAGGTGTGTCGGAACATAGGTCGAGTTGTCAGAACATAGGGGTGTCGGAACATAAGGCTGTTACCAGATAATACATTGTCAGCGGAGCCATTCCCCCTCCCCTTTTTCCACCTGGGAGAATTCTCCCCCCGACTCCACCTTGGCTACTTTTGGCAGTTCCGCACATAGCAGCCAATCAACTGCTAAGTGTTCCACCGCACCTGTATATATAGACGCCCTTACTCACACAAATTATTAGTGAATTAAATTCTACAACCTGTAACAGCCAATAGGCACACCTTTCCCCGACAATAACAAAAAAGGTTTCAACCTCTTCCCCGCCCGTCGGAAATTGCGATAAAGCGATGGAGCTACCTTCTCTCTGCGAGGGCGCCCTAGGCTTGGCAGAATGGTCTATTTTTTCCATTCGGTCCGATTTTTGTTGGTGGTGGGGCAATCAAACGGTATGTGGATCCGAAAAATACGGAGGATATAATACAATAACAATAATAATAAATAAAATATAAATAAATGTAACATGGAACATTTCTTTATAATGGTTTCTTCAGGCTTTGAGCTTGTGACATATCAGAAATGAGAATAAAAAACTCAACAAGGGGTACCTTAGAAAATATACAAACAATATCAATTCTGACATTTCAAAGCAATCCAATTGATAAAAATAAAATAGCCCGATGTCGAAAAGCTTTATTCATTTCAGAACATGCACATTTATATATATTTGATCTTAATCACTTAAAACTTTACAACCTTTTACAGCATTATTATATCTGAAAACATGTCGTCAGTGTTAAATCATGAGAAACTGCTAAATGTTCATACTAGTAAACGCTAGGCCTACTATGGCAAACTATGGAAACCAATGAAGAAATAATAGTGGCTAAATACATGTAGTTATTGAATTTATACATTCAGTGGAATGCTTTTTGATACTTCACACACAAACTGTGACTTCTTATTGATAAAGTTATGCTGCATCGATTTCCACTTTAAGAGAAGACATTGAACTTTTTCCAAAGAGCTCAAATCACCAAAGCATACATGTACATGTATATAAAAATGCATAATGTCAGTAAAGCGAGTGAAATGTGTTTATACAAAGTAAATGTTAAAACTAAGTTTTACTCAAAAAAGCTTTTGTATGAATTTGCAGATGGTAACAAGCCAAATGGCATTTTCTTTGATTACCTAAACATTTATGAACCTTGTCAAATTCATTGTATTGGTAAAGAAATACATCTATCTATTTTCACATTTTTTTCCCCCAGTTATTCACTTTGAACCTACTGCAGTACTTCACTGGCTGTTGCCAATTATAAAATTGTCCCTACATATCTTGCTGGAATATTATTCAAATCAAGTTTATCAAATTTAGCCAAACAAAGAAACATATATTTGTTTGTTTATGTTTCCGAGTGAGGTATGAAAATAACAATGTACAAGGTTTGAAGTAATTGCATTTAATAACAAGTAATCAGATCCACTAAATGAGCCAGAACTAGCATATGCCATTTGTTTTAGTTCAAAGTTCAAACACTTTGCAGTAATAATAGAATTGTTCAGGTTTTTACACCATTAATGTCCCAATCTGCCAAATAAGCTGCATCAAAATGATATGCTAAATAAATTGTGTACACATTTGTATGTTTAATATTTTAAAATTACTCATTTGCAGGATCCAGTGTACTTGAATTGTATAACATTCATTTCTGTATGATATATTTCAGTGAAGGACTTTTTCTCACTAGGTGAACAAACAATCAGTGCCACAGCACACATACAGAAGGAATGTATTGACAAAACAGACAAATAGGATTTTCATATCTGATCTGTACAAAAATATTGTGAAGTATTGCATTTTTTCTATTTCGATTTTAACATTTCAGTTTATTTGTAATAGTTAAAACGTCAAATAATTTGGAAAAAATTACATATAGGACTACTAAAATGCATAAGTTCTTAGATAAAATCTATCTCAACAAGTCTTACACATTTCATGCAGTCATCTTATGAAAATAAGATATTATTTCGGTTGAGTTTAGAATGAGACAGTCATCTGAAAAAATTTCCCTCCCAAATTTGAAATGAACCTTTCTTTAACTGAAACCCTCATTCTGTGCTGGACCTATAAGCCTGTGCACTCAATGACAGTGTCCATTGAGAGGGGGACCATCAGTATTACAACAGAGTTTTGCTTTCAAAAACAGCAAACGCTAGCAATACAGAAGCGTTAGAAAGCTGTATCCTCTGTGCTTTGATTATTCGGCAGTGGTAGATACACAGACGTAGTACTATCAGGCTCTGCTCGGAGAATCCGTTCAAGACTTGTCATCTGCATCAAAGTAACATTGACATCACTAGTCACACTCTGTTTCGGAACCAGGCAATCGTCCAACACCTCTTCATCACTTTTATTTCCATCCTGATGACCAGCAGCATCCTTCCAGTATCCACCAGTAGTGGCATTATTCAGGTTATAGTTCACCGTCTGTACTTCAGGTAAATGAGTGGAATCATATAATGGGTTGGTGAACCCCGGACTGTCCTGTCTGGTAAGCCCCACTCCCGGGTACCCACCCCCTGGGTAGATGGTAGGTGAATTGGACTGGGCTTTAGGATTGGTTAATCCTGGTTGGTCATCATGGTGAATAACACCGCCAAAGATGTTAGCAGCTGCAAAGGCAAACCCACCAATCGTACTGTTCTCTGGGACAAGCTGAACTGTGCACATATCTGTCAAACAAAACACAGTGCAGGCATTTTTTGACAAATTTCTCTTCAGTTACGAAAAGAAGAATTTCATAGCTGTCAGACATTTCTTTATGAGCATCTAACTTTCACCATGACATCATATCAACACATTCACAGCTGGGTAATGTAGGAAAAGTGTACTGTATAAATCTATCAATAGTGTCATGCTTTTTGAGATTGTACAAGTTTGCTTTAGAAAGCCTAACTTTGAAAATTTTCCATGCAACACTTATTAAACGTAGTGTACACGATTGGTAATCCTCCAATTTTTATTTTACTGAATTATTACGAAATGCCTTACTAGACTAAGTTAATAGTAGTCTCAATTATCCTGTGAAATGATAGCACCAGGTGTGCTGTCGTTGTCAAGAAAAGTGGAAATATATTATCGTTTGAAAACTGCCCTGTAGCCTTTAGTCAAAGCGCGTGTGGCTACCCGGACGAGTGGCGCGCCCCGGACATGCTGGCATTTGGGGCGCGTCACGTGTCCAGGTAGCTACGCGCACCTTGACTAAAGGCTATTATCCGCCTGACGGTTGAAAACGAGCGCTATTTTTCTCTCGTTTTTGTTGGCCATCCAACAACGCAAAACTTTGAACAGGTCAGTGGAACGATATTTCCTATAAAAATTCTAACCCCCAAATCCGCCCATTTCTGAAAATTGCAACAATGACCAATCATGTACAATACCTTTAAAGTCATAAGATGTCAGTTTCTGAAATATTATCTCAGTACATGAAATGATGAAAAAATCTACTGATTATTCAGTGCAAACTGTTCTTCACGTTCACTGAGTTGAAGGTTTTTAGAAAAACATTTTTCCAGTCTAAATTAGGAAAATGATAAGGATGTCGCTAGTCTTAGAGCAATGATAAAAAAAAATAGTTACAAGTTACCTGGAGACACAACAACTTGATTGCCATCTGGCAGGCTTCCGGTGGGCATATTAATGACGTGTGTAGTCAATCCCATTGCTGCATCTTGTTGGCCGTCTTCCATACCTGTGGTCTGCTCCTTGGCAAAGTTGATAAATACCTGCCACAATTGAACACATATTGTCAGATTCTTAGTACAGAACAGTGGATTGTTGTATCAGTGAGAAAAAAAATTGCAAAAAATATTTACTGGCAAAAGTAATTTCTGAGAACAATAGCAGAATGCTCATAGCAACAGACTAGTGGAGACCATCACAAGACCATGCACAAGACCAGCTTGTAACAGGCACAATTAAGTAACAGGCATAAACCATGACAAAGGAATGCTTTTATTACAGTTCATTTGAATAGCTTAAGACTTGAATTAAGACTGAAGGTCTTGTGCTGGTCTTGTGCTGATCTTGCAAGGTCTTGTGTGGTCTTGTGATGGTCTCGACTACATCACTGCATAGCAAACAGTCTTTATTCAATAACAGCCAAGTTTTCTGAGGTAAAAAGTAAAGCTGACTTCCAAACGCCATGAATAGACGGCAACCAAATCGGAACCAACCTGGTCTAAGGTAGTCTGGCTGACAGAGTAGTCTTCAATACAAAGTCGCTGTTTATTGGCATCAAATGCACCAAACAACTTGGCTAAAGATGCACTCGCTGAAGGCATCTGATACTCCAACATGTTGAAATGACGCTCACGAAGAACAGTGAATGGGAAAGTCTCGGCTACAAAAACCATGACAGGCTCCATGAGGGGCGGGTCTCCACCCACACGGATAGAGATTGTGTAGCCATCACCAAATCTAGTATAAGATGGTCATTAAAGACAAATCATTCTAAGGTAGGCCAAGGGTATACAACTTATTGTAATTCTGTGACTATTACTACTGATGAGTGGTATCACTATGAACATCTTCATCCCTTAAAAATTCGTTAAAGAGCCACTTTTCCCTTAATTTACCGTGAGCCAAAATTGTCACGGTTTTTTCAACATATTAGGGAGATTAGGAGTCCGTGAAAACACCCTTAGAAAAGTCCTTTGTTTAGCCGTCCGTGAAAATCCGGTGACTTCAGCCACTAGCCATGCCAGTGCCAGATTGTGTACCGTTAGGTTTTTCACGGTGTTGTGGAATCCGTGAAAACTCCCGCATTATAATCTTGTGGTTGAGATTGGCAAGTCTGCTGCCTGGCCCTCCAGATAAGTGTTTAGAATGTTTACAATGGAGAGTTTATTGACTCCAGGTTTGAGCTTGCCCAACCGACCGAGCGCGCTATTAATTGTTGCCAAGAAAATACGTCTTATGAATATACATGAACACGGAAGGCTAATACTGCATTCAGAACTTGCAAACCTTGCATGCTTGTCGGGATGGCGAGTAACACAATCTGGAGGGTTTTTCGAGGGAAAAAAATGAACAACGAAACGCTAACGTAAAGCGTTGAGGCATACTTTTTTGCGTTGTCATTGTGTTGTCATAGGCCTATATATTGTAAAAGTATTTATTAAATAACAATTTAATTGCTCATTACGTATTATCTGTAAAAGAAAAAAAGCTGTAGAAGGTCCTCCGTTCTTGCCCAATAATAACACAGTATGGTACTACACAGCGGGATGCAATTGCGGGGGACGTATTAAGCCATGAACCCCAAACATGGCGGGCAGCGCCGGCACTCTGCCCTTAACTTTGCAGTGAAATCACCACATAACATGAGACAGGCGATCTATTTATAGTCTACAAAAATGGTGTATTTCCTATCCATGGTAGCAGCTTGAAAATGATAATTTTCACCTAAATTTGACCAAATTATTCCGATTGTATTGCAAAGAAGTTGTTTTCAAAACTTAAACTATTGTTGTTACCCTTTTGGTTACCCCCGGTGTAATTGTCATAATTTGACCCTTAAAACTTCTCAAAATGTGGTTTTTTGTACACTAAGCTATATTTAAATCTATGCAAATTAGTGGGCGTATCCATTTCAACCGTTCATTGAGAAATGCTTCTTTGCACTTGGGGCTGCTCGCACGTGGTTCGTGCCTCCTGCCTGTAGCTCTAAATAAATCAGCTGATTCTCATCTCGCGGAATGATGACTCTTGGTACGTATCTACACAATTCGCTGGTACCCGTCGCTAGTCTAATGGGCGGGCTGAAATAAAATATCCTCCACCCCAAGAGCCCTGAAACCTTTTAAAGTGATTGACAGCTCAACTTTTGCCAGGTATAGATTATTTATACATTGTAATACTATGTAACAAAATGTATACAATGGGTTTAGCTCCAGAGGTTCTTTGTGTAGGCCGCCCCTGGACTGCAAAGCCTGCGAAAATAAAACAAAAAATATTCCATGCCAACCACACGCGGCATCTGGCCTGGGAAGTACCGGTACATTTATCCAGCGGGCATTATCACCAGCGAGGTGATGGAGAGATCGAAGTATTGCACAAATCCAGCCAGGTGGAGCTCGACTACCAGTATTTGAAAGTCATCCTGAAGGTTTCATTAAAAATATTAAAAATTGTCCAAAAGGGGAACAAGGGAAATTCTCTGGTCACATCGAACATACCGATTATTATATAACGTACTAGTGGCCTTCTATTTTTTTTTTCTTATCTGACGAAATCTTGTGGTTAAAAACTCTAGAAGTTTTAGCCAACATTTTGTTTTCGGTTCGGGATCATTCTTTTAAAATGCTAATTCAATTACAAAAATAAATATGTGATTCAGCAACTCGCAGAAAAATAAATAGGGGAGAAAACTATTTTTTTGGGTTTAAGTATAAGTTTAGAATAATGGACAAGCTGTCAGTAAATCTGGGATAAGATGAAAAATATATTAAAACGTTCTAAATAAAGTATACAATCAGCGTACTCTGCTGACTCTGCAGACCCCGCAGACAGCACTTCATTGTAATAAGAAAGGGGCCTATTGTTAAGCAGTTTCATTCACATGCAAATTACCACCTCAGCTCTGGCTGGTGGCGGGAACCATGAAAAGGCTTTGATCCAGATATCCGCAGACTAAGCTTAGACTACGCTGTTTCCCAATATTGATGGCGGGCCATAATATATTGTTTGAAGATGATATAAAAAAAACTAGTTACGAAAAAATCAAATTGCGCCGGCGCCACGTTTCGGAATCTATCACCAAATTCTGATTTGACCTGAACTTATTGTAAGTCTAAAAAATGAAAGTCTCACACATTGGATTTGAACACACAAATACAATCTATTCAAGACTTACAGAAAGCTCCCTGCTTGTTTACTTGTTCCACCAGCAAAAGTGTTTACATTGTACTAGGGGTCGTAAAGGTCAAGGCAGTTACCTAATACCGTTATCTTAATTGAAACACCGTGAAATCTTCAGGGTGGTAGATGTTGTTTACCGTTATGTATGACCGATGATAATCCTCAGTGGCCAGGGTCATTAAAAAACCGTGAAAAAACCCTTACGGGATTAGTGCAATAAGCCCCAGGTAAATATCCGTGAAACATCCCTTAGGGATTTATTTCACGGAAAAGTGGACTTTTAATGGGAATTTAAGGGATTAGATGTTCATAGTGTATGGACAGCAACGATTGTGTTCTTTGGATTTGTGACTAGTAATATCAGCAATAAGGTATCATCATTCAGTTGATCACGGAACTTTTTATGTCTTTGAGACACGCTGCATTTTCTGCCTTTCTCCAGTCACTTTTAATGAAAATAATGTGTACATTTATAAAGCACACATATCCACCATGATCATGTTGATCAAGACGATGCATTATTATACCCCTGCTCATCAGGCTCATCCATCATTTCTGAAACCTTCCCAGCTGCAAGTTAAGCACACTGGGCTTATCATTGCCGAGTTGATCAGTATTGCAAGCCATTCACATTGATCAGCCCAAAAACCTCACATTCATGTAGTACGATTACCTGATTGAAAAAACACCTGTCTACATTAAACAGACATTCTGTAGCAGAAAAGGCAAGAAATGATGGCAAATGGACTTTATACTTTGATTTGAGACGCTGTGTGCTACCGATGCACTTGAATCGTCCATTGACCATGATGGCAACTCGTGTGCACAGTGCCTCACATTCCTCCATACTACAACAAATAAAAAGGAAAAACACATGATGTCAGCAGAGTCAACATAAAGACACAATTGAAGATTCAGGTTCATAGGAATTAAAGAGGAAAGGGGCAATGACAGACTCATTCCATTACCTCTATCCCTGTATTCACCAATTCACAAATCCAAACACATGATTCATGCACCCTGCACCAGAACAATTACAGTGATGAAGCATTACATCTATTGTACAAAATAATGGTGACATTCCAACAGTCCAAACTGTGTGGGTTCGGGAGTATTCAACCGTGCATTTGAATTTGTGCATAGGAAGAGATAGAAGACAAGGGACAAAACAGACACAACTTGACTGAATGAGTTTTCACCTGTGAGATGTGAGTATAACCGAGTGTCCTTCCTTGATGATACTTGTGATGCGATTCCAGAGGAAACGACGGGCCTTAGGATCCATCCCTGCAGTGGGTTCATCCTATCAAGAAAGAACATCAACACTCATTTACAACTAAATTTGTAAACAAGAGAATACAAAATTACTTGGGAATTTTTGTCTTAACTACTTTTATACACTCAAAATAAAACTGCTAACACCTCTTATTAATGTCCATTATTAAACTTGACCATCATAACCCCAAAAAGTTGCAACTCTGCTTCTAAAAAGACAATTTGTTGTTTCTACATTTCTTACTTACCAAGAATACAAGCTCTGGGTCTCCTATGAGTGCTATGGCTGTTGATAACTTCCTCTTGTTACCCCCGCTGTATGTTCCTGCTACACGCTTAGCATACATGGACAAACCTAACTTTTTGATGCCCCACAGTACCACCTGGTGTAAAAAAAAATCATATGATTAATCGATAATAAAGTAGAAAGAAATATCAAATAACATAATGTATCAAAACGACATGACAAAAAAATCCTGTAAATCTGGATTAGCAATACCACACCACAATCACCAACTTGAGCAATGTAAACTGCAGTACATGTATGATATACATGTATTTCTTGATAGAGTCTTGCATGGGTTAACAGACTGATAGACCAATTCATTAAACCCTGCCACCCTCAGTGTTTTAACCAATCTCAGCTGCACGTGCCACTCATACAAGCACGTCAGATTTATGTTGGACTTTTTTATGTATATTTGCAGGTGTGATTGGTCAAGGGGCGTGGCTTATGGACCAATCTACTGGAGAACAACCAAATAATGAATACAACAGAATAACAAATGGCTCAGCCTGTCTTGAAGACTCTGAATCTCCTTCTACTCCATAAAGAGAATCCCTAAGTCTTTCATAAAGCAATATATGCATATATCAGACAATCTATGCTTTAATTGTATCAATGACATTAAAACAAGACGTCCCTGTACGACTTACCTTCTTGATATCAGCTTCAGGCACCCCTCTAAGTCGTGCATAGAATGCCAAGTGTTCTTCTGCTGTCAGGAGTTCATTGAGAGCATCAAACTGAGGGCAATAGCCGATATTGTGACGAACTCGCTTCATGTCTTTAAGAATGCTGAAGCCTTTAACATAAGCAGAGCCCGATGTGACCTGTGTATCTCCAGTCAGCATCTTAAAGGTAGTTGTCTTCCCGGCACCATTCACACCCAAAAGACCGAAACACTATCACAATGAGAAGACAAAGAAGCCAATCTCTTAAATGTTGTCTTATGAATTGGAAAAAGCTTGGAGACAAAATGTACCTGCTTCAATATTTAAAATCTTAAATCTAAAAAGAAACAATTGGCTCAGAAGAGACAGGGTTTATAAATCCTTTCTACTCTAAGCTGACAAAACTTGCTCTTTACAACCACTTGAAGTCATTTTATTTACCTCTCCATATGGAATGCCAACACACATCCTATCAACTGCAGTGAAGATCCCACGACTCGCGTTGTAATCCTGAAAGAAGATGCATACTGCTCTCAATAACTTCTAAAGGTTGCAGCTGCTATCGTGATGGATAGCAACTGGATTACAATACAGAAGCTGACAAGAGGGATCGTCAGTGATCGATATTGGTGGCAGGATTGTGATAACAAGGGGTAAATTCAGTATCGGGTGGGTAAAGGAATGCGGTTGGGGTAGACTGCCTTCCTATTAGGAAGGTTGTGAAACTATGAATGGCTTGGGGCAGGTTGAAGGTGGTTAAAAGTTAAATTGAAGAAGAAAAATAACTTGTAGGGTTGGTTGTAGACAGGAGTGGGGTTCAGTGTCAGTGTGTTCAGAATTAACCGCTCTATTAAGGTTATAGCCCCTTGACGTAAATTGACTAATCACAGCTGTGACTATTCTGACAATAGTCTGACATGCATTACTGATGTATGGCGTGCACTGCTGTGATAATGTACCAGTCTAATGAGGCTGGGGCAGAAGAAGGTGCCTCTTAATGTGGGTTGAAAATGAATTGGTATTCAGTGGGTGAGCTTAACCCTTACGTCACCGAATACTACAAAATACAACTTGAGTAAACTGTAGTATGCAGTACTATTACCACACTGGCCTATGAGAAATGAGTAGTATTTTGTAGTACAGTGTACTGTACCCCCCAAGTAAATGCCTAGGACGTTAAGGGTTAATAGAAGGTAGAGAAAGAGTGAAGGTTGGTGGTTCACATTGTGGGTTGGGATTCAGTGGGTGAGTTAGAAGGTAGAGAAAGAGTGAAGGTTGGTGGTTCACATTGTGGGTTGGGATTCAGTGGGCGAGTTGGAAGGTAGAGAAAGAGTGAAGGTTGGTGGTTCACATTGTGGGTTGGGATTCAGTGGGCGAGTTGGAAGGTAGAGAAAGAGTGAAGGTTGGTGGTTCACATTGTGGGTTGGGATTCAGTGGGCGAGTTGGAAGGTAGAGAAAGAGTGAAGGTTGGTGGTTCACATTGTGGGTTGGGATTCAGTGGGCGAGTTGGAAGGTAGAGAAAGAGTGAAGGTTGGTGGTTCACATTGTGGGTTGGGATTCAGTGGGCGAGTTGGAAGGTAGAGAAAGAGTAGATGTTGATGATTCCCACTGACTGACCTTGGTAAGATTCTCCACCCTAACGACGTCATCATTAGCTGCTCCAGATAGCACTCGATGCCTCTCACGAACAACATCATCATCTTCAAGAGCTAGTGGAATATGCTCAGATTCAATGTGTCTGATCAAGGAAAAAAAAAGTGTAGTGGAAAATTAGAGAGCCAAAAGAACCCAAATAGCAACTTATTGTTTGTAATATGTTTCGATGTATAAAACGCACACAAATGAAAAAGCATTATACATGTAGCAATCGATTCACATGGGGTACTAGCTGTCTAACACATACTGGATACTTTTACAATCTTTAATTTCTTATTTGATATGGAATTAATTGAGAGCAGTAACAACATGAAAACAAACTGTGTATATCTTGACTTATATAGATATACATAAAATGAACATAATTATACCCCAATTGTTGGTTTTAATATGGTATACAACCTTCCCAACATTTAAATTGAAACAAACCTCGGTTTGAAGAAAAACTTGTTTTCGATGAGCAGCGTTAGGACAAAGAAAACAATGCCAGTGATGCCCAAGACAAAGATGTTACGTCCAACTTGGTCCCATTCCAATGGGTTGACATATTCCATCTCGATCCCTAGTACATACAGCAAACATGTAATCAAAGCCGGGCATAGAATCACAGGACTTCTCAGTAGACACAACGTTGCAAACTCACACTTGAAACTTGAAATTCAGGTAGAAACCATATAGTGACACTGGTAGATGTTAACAATGTGAGAAAGTTATTCATAAATGTCACTGTAATATAAGCCATAAATGAGATTCTTGCCAATGAAGATATCTGCAAGATTGTCAACCCTCACTTGCTATGGAGGTCTCTCGATTATTCAGACTTGCAACTCTAATCCAAAACAAGCTGTCAGGTTACTGCTGACAATATGCTCTGAATAAAATCATTGAAGACCTTGAAGAACATTTTACCACTTATTTTGCATATACTTCACTGATCTCTATATAAACTGGATAGCTTATTGGCCATTGCGCGCTGTACAAGCAACTAAGCCAGCACCCGCCATTCTACCACTCCCAATTTACCACTGTTCGTTATGTAAGGAGAACGAGGATAAAAGGAAACCCTGGGGACAAGGTTAGAAAACCTGTTGTATTGGGAGTGATAACATGGCGGACGGTGGCCTCAACTCAAACAGCCAATGCGCTATCCAGTTTACATAGAGATCAGTGATATACTTGCTTATCTTGTCGTTTCCTTACCTACTTCAGCATAAAGCGTACTCTCGAGATAGCTGACTGACATATGAACCAAGCCGTTACCAAGGCAAAATGGCGGGAAAATGAGAAACAGCTGCTTTATTGCATCGTTGGTTGAACTCTGAAATCACAAATGTTTCGAAAGAAAATTAAAATACATAATGTAGTTTGAAACAGAACTGTAACTAGTTTACTTTTATTTTAAATAAACACTGAAAATAAAATAAATCAATTAACCCTAACAGTCCTGAATCCTACACTTTCAATACAATTTTTCATACCACCTAGGGAGTTTGGGTTTAATAATGAAGTGCCTATATATAGTGCTAGACACAAAAGGAGTTCTCGTTATGAAGTCAGATTTGTTTGCTGCCTGCAGTGATGACTTTTAGACAAATGGTACCAGCGGACTAGAGGGAACGTGATAAAAATAGCTCTCAAAAGTCACTTTTTTTTTATGGCAGAAATAATTGCTGTTTTATTATACGCAATCTACATAAAACTACAAAATGACGCAGACTTCATTCAGCAATCAACAGTATGCGCAGAGGGCGTGCCACCTTGGGGAACATACCTGATCTTTTCCTCCAAGATACTGTAAGATAAACGTTGTCATCATGGTCAGAATACCAAGCAGCATGTTAGCACAAGCCACTGACAGATAGGCTGTGCTAGGGGCTGAGAAGACGAATGATGCAGGATAAGTCATCGGTGTGATAGCCCACCTGTACAAAGAAAACAGTGTGTTAGCCAAAATAATATCCAGACTAGACAGTAATCCATGACTAGCTACATACACTATGACTAGCTAAAACAACTCTATTGAATGAACATGACAGAGAATATTTGTGGTGAATTGCACAAATGTCTTTTATTTATTTGACTAATTTATGCAACAGGTTTACTCCAGATGAGATTTGACGACGGGCAGAGCATACTGTCCGAAACGTTGAGTTACCTCCGTTTTTTTTTTTCAGAACCACACAAACTCACAAAAGAGATTTAATATACAAGGTGCTACCGCAAACTAGTTACCTTAAAAATTCTTTTAAAAAATGACAGGGTCTCCTGCCTGGTTGATATCTGTGGATTGTATTCTATGGCATTATTTTGTTCATTATAACCTTAATAGCAGAATCTGAACTAAAACTTGTTCAGTGCATTTTCAGTGCATTTTTCTTGACATTCTTAAATTCTGCACCTAAGTTTTCCAGACTTACCCGTACATAAGCAGTAGTAGGACTGTTGCCGGCGCAGCCTCTTTACTTATAAAAGCATATTTCTTGAAACCCACAAACACCACGATTGTCAAAAAAGCCGGCAACAGGTAGTTCATCTGTCAAATTTATTCAGAAAATAAACGAATTGTATAAGTAAACCATCTGAATGTTGCATTAACACCAGTTTATACTCAATACTTTCGAAGAGAATATAAGAGTTTACATATCCCTGGGGTGAGATCAAAACCAATAACTTTCTGCTCACCAGTGCAGATGTCTTAACTCATATACCGAGTTTGCCTGTGTCAGCTGACCAACTGAACCAGTGGCCGTAACTGGGTGAAATTTCGAGGGGGGGGGGGGGGGTGTTTGCCTGGGGTGCACACATTTTTTTCAAGGGGGCACTATGAACTGCAGCTTGTGTAATTTCTTGTACATTTCAAGATTTCAAATGAGGGGGCACATGTTGGGATGTCAGCTAGGGATGCACGGATGTCAGCTGTGGGGGGGGGGGGGGGGGGGCACGGATGTCAGCTGGGGACACATTCCCCCATGCATGCCCCCCTCCCCTCCCACCTTAGTTATGCCACTGGACATTACCACAACTGAACATGTAACTACACTCCATTTTTTGATCTACAGTCAATGTATCATATTTAAATTTGACAAAGTAAAATTTCAAGATCAGTGTTTAATGTGAAACAATTGACTCACCAGATCCCAGATCAATGTTGCCACCCAGTAGGTTGTCGGGCTGATTCCACTGACGATCTGAAGATGTTTGGACTTAGACTGACGCTCTGTTATCAGGAAAACGACAAAGCTGGCCGGGACGAAGGCTAGCGCAAACACCACAAATATGGCTGTAGACATGATGATGGGCAATTGTTTCCTAAGTAAAAGAATGACGGCAAAATAAATGAGTGGTTATCATAAGGAAGATGAGATTTACTTTAAAGATAGTGGTGAAACAGATTGTCGCGTACTAATCATAACTCTCTCTTGTATTTGACCTGTTGTCATATCGATGGTGGAGGGAAGTTGCTAATAAAATGCTTTACTCACATAACTCTCTCTTGCATTTGATCTATGGTCTAGGGTGGGGTGAGGGATGGGGTGATGAGGGTGGGGTGAGGGATGGGGTGATGAGGGGTGGGGTGAGGGATGGGGTGAGGGGTGGGGTGAGGGATGGGGTGAGGGGTGGGGTGAGGGATGGGGTGATGGATGGGGTGAGGGGTTGGGTGAGGGGTGGGGTGAGGGATGGGGTGGTGAGGGGTGGGGTGAGGGATGGGGTGATGGATGGGGTGATGGATGGGGTGATGGATGGGGTGAGGGGTTGGGTGAGGGGTGGGGTGAGGGATGGGGTGGGGTGAGGGATGGGTTGGGTGAGGGGTGGGGTATGGGGTGAGGGATGGGGTGATGGATGGGGTGATGGATGGGGTGAGGGGTTGGGTGAGGGGTGGGGTGAGAGGTGATGAGGGGTGGGGAGTGTAGGCTGTAATGCCATACTCACATAACTCTGTCTTGTATTTGATCTGTAGTCATATTAATGGGATAGTTGTAGGCTGTAATGCCATACTCACATAACTCTGTCTTGTATTTGATCTGTAGTCATATTAATGGGATAGTTGTAGGCTGTAATGCCATACTTACATAACTCTGTCTTGTATTTGATCTGTAGTCATATTAATGGGATAGTTGTTGGCTGTAATGCCATACTTACATAACTCTGTCTTGTATTTGATCTGTAGTCATATTAATGGATAGTTGTAGGCTGTAATGCCATACTTACATAACTCTGTCTTGTATTTGATCTGTAGTCATATTAATGGGATAGTTGTAGGCTGTAATGCCATACTCACATAACTCTGTCTTGTATTTGATCTGTAGTCATATTAATGGGATAGTTGTAGGCTGTAATGCCATACTTACATAACTCTGTCTTGTATTTGATCTGTAGTCATATTAATGGGATAGTTGTAGGCTGTAATGCCATACTTACATAACTCTGTCTTGTATTTGATCTGTAGTCATATTAATGGGATAGTTGTAGGCTGTAATGCCATACTTACATAACTCTGTCTTGTATTTGATCTGTAGTCATATTAATGGGATAGTTGTAGGCTGTAATGCCATACTTACATAACTCTGTCTTGTATTTGATCTGTAGTCATATTAATGGGATAGTTGTAGGCTGTAATGCCATACTTACATAACTCTGTCTTGTATTTGATCTGTAGTCATATTAATGGGATAGTTGTAGGCTGTAATGCCATACTTACATAACTCTGTCTTGTATTTGATCTGTAGTCATATTAATGGGATAGTTGTAGGCTGTAATGCCATACTTACATAACTCTGTCTTGTATTTGATCTGTAGTCATATTAATGGGATAGTTGTAGGCTGTAATGCCATACTTACATAACTCTGTCTTGTATTTGATCTGTAGTCATATTAATGGGATAGTTGTAGGCTGTAATGCCATACTTACATAACTCTGTCTTGTATTTGATCTGTAGTCATATTAATGGGATAGTTGTAGGCTGTAATGCCATACTTACATAACTCTGTCTTGTATTTGATCTGTAGTCATATTAATGGGATAGTTGTAGGCTGTAATGCCATACTTACATAACTCTGTCTTGTATTTGATCTGTAGTCATATTAATGGGATAGTTGTAGGCTGTAATGCCATACTTACATAACTCTGTCTTGTATTTGATCTGTAGTCATATTAATGGGATAGTTGTAGGCTGTAATGCCATACTTACATAACTCTGTCTTGTATTTGATCTGTAGTCATATTAATGGGATAGTTGTAGGCTGTAATGCCATACTCACATAACTCTGTCTTGTATTTGATCTGTAGTCATATTAATGGGATAGTTGTAGGCTGTAATGCCATACTCACATAACTCTGTCTTGTATTTGATCTGTAGTCATATTAATGGGATAGTTGTAGGCTGTAATGCCATACTTACATAACTCTGTCTTGTATTTGATCTGTAGTCATATTAATGGGATAGTTGTAGGCTGTAATGCCATACTTACATAACTCTGTCTTGTATTTGATCTGTAGTCATATTAATGGGATAGTTGTAGGCTGTAATGCCATACTGATCTCGCTCTGATTCCTCCAGGTTACCACGGAACAGCATGTTGTTAGCTACATTGACAAAGGCTGGTAAAGCATGATAACCAGTGTTGTCCCACCATACCTTTAAAGGGATGTAGATACATTTATATGTGAGTTCAATATTTATTGGTAAAAAGGTGTCTAAGCAGGTCTTCAATGGTTTGTTGAATTGTTTTCTGCTATATATTTTTACCTGTTCATCTGTTTTGTATCATTTTATTAATATTAGGAATCCTTATCAGTGTTCACTTAGGATAATAAAGTTTTGAATTGAGGTAAGACATACAAGGAATGAAATTTCAGTTTTTAAAATGTCGAAGAATAAGTCTGTGAGAGCTTCTGGCAGGATTGCTAACCTGACTTATTTTATTCGTCAAACAATCCACAAGGGAAACTGACTTGGTAAATTTGAATACATTTTCAAAGTGAACAAAGAAAACTGGCAGGAGCGGAATTCGAACCTGCGACCTCCGGGACACCGTACCGGAGGTTGCAGGTTCGAATCCCGCTCTTGCCAGTTAGTTTTTTTTCACTTTGAAACTGACTTATTTTATTTTAGAAAGAAACAAAGAGTAATACTGACCTTGACATTCTTGAAGCGTGCTAACGAGAGCAGGACAGCATAAATCTCCTTTAATGTATAGTTCGAGGGTAGCATGTCCTGCTGAATTGTGCAATAATAAAATTAAACTCAACAATTAACAAGCCAATACACACCTCACAGAAACAATGAGTAAACAATAGTGCACAGAATTCAAAACTGCTGTTCAAACAGACCAAATTATGCATCTACAATCACTATAATATCAATCAAATGATGACTGCGTGTAAATATACAACCAGCTATGCTAATTATAACAAACTCACATCTGGCTGATCCGTGACGCTTGCCCTAAATCCTACAGATTGGATCTGAGATTTATCAAATGGATTCTGCCAGTTGCCCATCCAATCCGTCAGGATCTCTTCACTTATATTTAGGGTAAGAGGAGCCATTTCATCTGTCTCTAGGAAACTCACTCCTCCAAACCTGTTGGGAACAATATCAATTTATCAGGACTTTTTATTCAAACAAGGCAGTTAGCCAAAGAGGATCAGTCTATATACTATTCTATTTCTTATCCTGGGCTGAACAAGGAAACCACTGCAATCTATAATCCAACATATTTCTCTTCCTATTTTAATTACTACGCTTTTCAGTTAAATTAATTACAAATTGTGTAAAATATGTTCCTTTTAAAATACTCAATTAATTTTTCTCCAATTCTGCCCCTAAAATCAGTGAAAACCACCTTAATAATATTTTACATAGAGTGACATAATTCAACATATTTTGTGTGTACAAGTATGATCTTTTACGTCAAACTAGGTGGATGTTTTTGTTTAATCTTACCTGTGCCATACGTATTCCAACGTGGTTGTCTTAATGAACCAACTGATGTCCATAGTGGTGTCATTCTGGAGAAAGTCTGTTGTCGGGACAGTTCTCGTTGGAGGATGGGGGCCCTCTGCACCTTCAGAACATGTTTCAAAGCCTTGGCCATCACAGGAACATGTCAGTTCACCATTTTCATATTTCTCCAGGAGAGCTAGGTTCATAAGCTTAGTCTTCCACTTAGTGGATACGTCTGGCTCACAAATATAGCCGCTGCAATTAAACAAATATATCATTCATAATTCCTTTAATTGCCTACAATTTAAATACCAAAGACATGTTCCTTTATTTCTTTTTAATAATTAGTCCATACTATTTAAAATTATAAGCATTTGATAAATTTCATAATCCCTGATCAAACATTTAACCAAAGTTACTCCGTGAAACAAAACTGACAACATTGGGTGGGGCCTTCAAGTCTCCCCAAAAACCCTGGGATGGGACTCTTGGTACGCATGGAATCCCAGCTCCCTATAAAGCATACATGCTTCCATCACAAACGAATAACGCAAGTATTATGGTCCCTGGTATGGGCAACTGGAAAGAAATCTAAACAGAACCAAGGTACCTAGCTAAGAGTGAGTTCAGATTCTTCATTTACTAATAGTGTACCAAAGCGTCATGTCTTTTGCCACTGTTCTGGCTGATGACATGCACGTTCAGGCGCTGATGTCTTTATGCACTTCCGAGGATAAGAGGAGAAAGGAAATACAAAGAAACCTTTCAGTCCTCGCAAGTCAAGTCTTTTGTAGAAATCGGTCCTCGCAAGTAGAAATACGTGCTAAGTCTATGGGGTTGGGTTATATTAAAGGAACAATAGGAAACACGAAGCATTGTCCTCGGAAGTATTGGGAAAGTACGACTACATGTATATGCACAAAACTGTGTGTGTGAACCAGAAATACCATCATCACTTCGGTACTCTATAAGTATTTATTCCTTATTCTGAACCAAGCAACCTACTCTTTCACAAACGGGTTGTCCTCCATACATCTAGTACCAATGCCTGGGTTGTCTTGCGCAATGCTTGATTCCATTGCTGCTGCCAGATCACTCCCTACGTCGTCATTGCTGTAGTAGATGTAGTTTGGGGTACCAGTTAGCCAGGGTACCAGTGGTAGTTTGAATCCCTCAGACGATGCCGGTATTATTAAGGTGAAGATCACTGAAATGCAGACAAAGGCAACAGGCAGAACAACCTGGGGAAATAATACACGATTAATGGTATTTAGTTTATTGAGGCGAGGACAGACAGAATATAGAGAGGTTTAGCAGCATGTTTTACGTAAAGTAACACGTGAACGCGAACGCGAAAATTTTGTGTACTTTTGCCGACATCATCACTTCCAGCATATTGTTACTCACGTACGTGAATTTCATACAGACGTCAAATACTTGAAAATGGTGAGTTCTTGTCGGGTCATAATGTGAGTAATTGCCAGTGTTGTAGTCGAGTACCTTTTTCCCGAGTACCAAGTACTGCCGAGTACTTAGATTGCCGAGTACCATTCAAGTCCGAGTACTTTACCAACCGAGTACAGGTCTCCGAGTACAAGTACTTGTACTTCCGAGTACGAGTACGAGTCCGAGTACTTGTATTTCCGAGTACGAGTACGAGTCCGATATGCTACACAGCTCAGACATACAGACATGAAAGGTAATTTAATACAGTGCATTTAAAGTCCAAAGCCTTCATTTATTTCGGGCCCTTGGATTCCTCAGACTAAAAACAAAAAACACAAGTACAACACGCATTCAAATGGCTGAGAAAATTTCAACATTTATAAGTAAAGCTTTGATGTAGTTTTGTGCACCAACAGTATCGCTACTGGTTCGTTCACAAAAGCTTTTTTTATGCCGTTTGGAAACATGAATGTTAAATAAATTTTCCAAACCGGTGTCTTGTGTCATTATTTTAGTCAGTAATATGCAAGTTTCCAACACAGAAAAAACACCCTCTCCTTCCTGGAAAAAAACATGCCACTTCCCGACATGACATCACTAACTGCGCAACAGTCAACATTAAACCGCCATCTTGAATTGCCTCATTATGTATTCATAATGCTAGCTGCATCCTTCTTCAATAAGTAGCAATAACTACCAATGCTACCAATTGCACTGTCATGACTTCTGCAAGAATCCTAAACACTCCCTTTTGATTGTTTGACTGACCTGGGCAAGGAATCCCTTCTTGCTACGTCTGAAGTGATGAAATCTCTTGACCATGAGTGCATAGAACTGTCTGCGTATCAGGTGGAACCCATGAACCTCATGACCAGTCAAATTCATTGCAGAAAGCTCAATGTTTTCAGCATCTGGCATGCGTACATTGGCAACAGCGACTACAAGAGAAAAATGTGGGGAAATATCAGGATTATTTCACACATACAAAATAAGTCAGTGTGGCATATTACATCATTTAATAGCTACTCTGCAAAATAACAACAAGCATCTCATCAGGAGAGCAAACATTCCTATTCCAATTGGAACAGGATGTTACCGGTTGGAACGGGATGTTACCAGTTGGATCAGGGGATGTTACTATCTGGAATTTCGGTTGGAAAGAAATCTTTTGACAAACTTCTGACAGACCAAACAAAAATGCAAATAAAAATATGTATCATTGATTGACACTTCACTTAGCACAATAGTATTTCTGTGGGTATAAACAGTCAGTCAATAAATCAGCAGTTTCCAGATGGACATGAATGAGCACTGACAATGGAAATAAGAAAAGACTGGTACCTTCTGCATGTAAAGCCAGCTGCAAGGAGACATGTAGATGTATGTACAGTGAAGGTCTTGATGATGAAACCAGTCTGCAGAGCAATGTGTGATTATGATCATGATGAAGAAATAGAAATGGTTTGAATTACATGGCACTTTGCTGATGACGTACATTTTCTCTGCTATTACCCTTGTCTCCAAGTTACAACACTGGTTTTGGGACAACATAAACCAAAGGAGAGAAGACAAGACAAAAGTGATATTTGAGAGAAATGAAGCAATGATGGACTCCATGCACCTCCAGGATAAACTGAATTTTACAAAATAATAATGCAGCAGGGATGAAGTGTACAGTAAGCCAACACATCAGGTATACCTAGCAGTGCTAATGTTATGGTCAGCATGAGAGTATAACAATCTAACTGAAAACATTTGCAGAATATAATGTTTATGTTGCAAACATATGATACAGGGCTATAGTCCAGTCCTGATCTGAGTCCAGTGCAAAAACAGAAATCTGGATTTGACTAGAGCCCCGGCTCAATCATACACTTGCAGCTGGATTCCAAAGTGATCTTTCAATATTTTATAGTCTTCGAATCACGACTTGGCTGAGTCCAAACTCACCGCATCTAGACATGACTCCAGGACCATAACGATATTACAAAAGTTCTTTAGAATCCAGGTGCAAGTCTACGTTCAAGCCAGGGCTGTAGTTGAGTCCAGATTATGGCTTTTTAAAAATTATTATTCTGGACTCCAATGGACTTATAAGTACACATTCACTGTTTTTGCATTGGACTCGGATCGAGACTAGATTATAACCCCGACAGGACAAAGGCATGATTTAATGTATCCACAATCTAACGACAACAAAGAGGGCGAACACAGTTTGTACGGTCAGGATTCTGCTTACAAAAAAACTGATTCAGAATGCATCAGTAATTGTCCTCCTATTTTCCTCTCCTTTGATGCCTGATGACTGACCCAGGGAAAAGGTACTTATAAGCATTAAGCATTTCCAGGGGGTGACTAGAGCTGCTTAAGAAGTTGCTAAAGCACAAACAATCTCAGGTTACTAGCCAAAACTCCATGTGATTGTTTCGCTAACAAACAACAGCTTCATATCAGTTACAAGCAATATACATCACATGATGACGTGGTTTTACTTTAAAAAAAAAAAAAAAAGTTCTTTTGGTGCTTCAGCAAATTTGTGTGCTTAAGCAGCTCTATGAAATTGGCCACAGGTCAGACTGCGAATAACCACAAAGGAGGGGTAGGGATGGATACTGATGATAATTATAAGAAGATTGGGGGGAAAATCATAACAGATTTGTCCTTGGCGTTTCAAGATATAAAACAAAACCATGCTAATTCTAATGGATATGCACAAAGACAAAACTAACTGACAAGATGATAAGAACTAACCATTGGTCTGTTGGATCTTGGCAGCTTCGCGGTTTGCCTGGCGTGAGACTTGTCGGCTCATTTTGTGACTGATTTGTCGATGCATCTTGGGCCGACCAGCTTGCCGACTCATTTGGCGATTCAACTTTTGACTGGTCTTGTAATTGCTTCGCTGATTGGTTTCTTGGTTTGTTTCTTGGCTTGTTTCTTGGCTGGAGCTGTTGTTTTCTTCCGTATCATCAAGGTTGATGCTGTGTAAGCTGCGGGTATCTCCTTCATGTTCCACGGCCTCTGGATGCTCAACTTCTGTTATTATACACCAAGTATAAAAAACTCAACATCACCAAACTGAACTCAGTCTGAGCATAGAGGTGAATTTAGGGGAACAAATTTCAGAAAGAAATTATTCTGCACAGTAAAGGGATTTCAAATATGTTCATAGCATGAATTACACAAGATTTATGAAAAGACACTACTTTCGTTGACAAGACAGGGTAACATGACCATATAACGTACTACCTGCTTTCATTTATTCCAATTAAAAAACACTACTTAATAATTTACTGGAAGTATTCAACCCATCCTACCATCATCATCGATCAGAGAGTTGCTCTGTCGTGCTTTTACACTTCTTTGACGTCTCTCCTTGATACTGACACTCTGGGCAGGTAGTTCATAACTCCGCCTCTTCAGACTACCCCGCCCCATAAATGGGCGGGGCAAGAGACCATTATCAGTGCCCTGTGTTGTTTCAGCTTGAGAGAAGACTCCAACATCATCTGTGACAGAAAGAAACACCTGAGAGAGACAAGATACAACATTTCAACATAAGGCAAACTTATAATCTCAAATCAACTTTGCAAGAAAAACTAGACATTTCTGAGTAATGGGGATTCCACTGACCTCTTCCAAGGAGGTGTCAGAGATGCCAAAATTGGTGATGTAAAGCTGATCTTTAAACATCTCAAGTTCTTTGAAGAGGAATTCTAGCGCGCCTTCTTGAGTAGCCGCAGATGGAAGTATGTAGGAGAGTTCGGTGCCAAGGTTTTCACAGAGTGAAGCAGAGGGAATGTAACTCTGAATAAAGCTGGTCACAGTAGATTCTTGACACGAGCCACAATCTGATGCAGTAACAAAAACACACAGTTGGAATCATGTAGCTCTTTTTATTCATAATCATACCACATAAACCATGGACTGAGTTATTCAGTTTTTTATCTATAGTTCTTGAATGTGTGTGTTGTTTTTTGATTTACCTGGAATTTCAATGGGTGGCTTCTCTTTCTTGGGAAGTAAGTCATGATCATCTGGTTCCAGAGCTACTTTCATCTGTCAATGAAAAGAACAAATCCTGAAAACCCTCTGTGCATTCACCTATTGTAGAAGAACTGCTCGAACACTGCTTGTCAAACAATGTCCAATCAGATCAACAGTGAGTGAGTAGACGTGGACAAAAGTTACCGTGCACATATCCATAGACTTGCCTAAGGGGCATGGCTACGCATCAGTGAGTGACAGGTCAACCGCCCTGTGGGTATTTATACATAATGAATGTTGCTACTATGTAACCTCTACAGAATGGCTGCATCAATCAACAAAAGGATTTCTAACACGTCTCAAAAATATATCACTACAATTTTCACTGATACAAAAATCATTAAAATAGCAGCATCTCGTCTCTAGACATCTGGATTATATTTTAATACACATTCTGTAAAGCATTCATGACTTTGGACCTAATGGAGATTTTTGTAATTGCCATTATAAAATGTACCTCAGAGGGCTCGACAAGATCCAAATCCATCTCTTTCTTTCTGTCGTCATGGTGATTCATCATGGCTCCAGTGACAAGATCTGGACCAACAGAGAAGCTAGCACTGAGGGCTGGGTTGGTGAGAACTGGGGAGACAGGGACGTCATCTCCTGGTATGCGCTTGTTGAGAACAAGATAATAACCGTTGCCAAAGCGACTTTTAAGAAACAACGAGGATCCTGAACATCGAAGCTGGCCAACTGAGATGATAGCAATACGATCACCAAGGACATCTGCTTCATCCATATGGTGTGTAGACATGATGATAGTCCGGCCTTTAATCAATAACAAAAACCAATTAATTATAAGTTGCACCTGTTTCATGGATTGAGGTCTACTATGTCATAAACAAAGTTAAAATGCTATGTCATTGAGGCATGAATTCGAAGTAGGTACAGTAATATTCTATTTATCTTCAAATGCTACCTCTATGACCTGGCCTTCAATCTAATCTATGTGAAATCTAATGTATAAATAGAGTTTTTAGTTTGGTGGTTCTCCTTGAATATTTGTCTTGCGTTTTCCTCCCACCTAATTAAAACTAAGAGTGTGTTATCTTTTCATCACAGATGTCATCAGGTCTGCTAGCTACAGGTTCTTAGTGCGGTCCTTCGATGGACTGAACCAAGAAATACACATACCCTCTTTATACTGGCCGAGCAGTTCCCAAATCTCTCTCCTGGCATAGGGGTCAACTCCAGCTGTTGGTTCATCCAATATCACCATCTTGGAACCGGCCACAAATGCAATGGCGATGGACAGCTTTCGTTTCATCCCACCTAGTGAATGGAAGCCCAGAACAAAAAATATAAGCATAATTCCTCAGACTTAAAAAATTTGAGAAATATTATGCACCTATCAATTGCTTCCCCCACCCCTCCCCCTGGGCTGCCCCACCCAAGATGTGGGGATTGTCACTTTTGAAGTGACAAAATCCCCACCCCTGGGGCAAAATTTTAGTGACAATCCCCGACATACATGGGTGGGGCACCCCCACCTCATGGTTTTGAACTTCTGATGATGTGGAAACAATGGCAAAATTAGTGACCAAAATCCCCACCCTGGGGCTTGAAAAACGTGACCAAACCCCCACATAAGACCTGGGGCATTACAAACAATAGGCTATGGAACACAATGTCCAACTTAGTCGGGGGTTTACATAACTTTTGACAAAAGCCCGGCCTCTAATGTACAACAGAATGCTAGATGAATGCCTACTCATGTTCGTCTTACCAGACAGATTTTCCACCAACTCATTCCTCTTGTGTTGCAGACGCAGATGCTTTAACATCTGTTCCATTTCTATCGCTATCTCTTTATTTGATGCGCCCTTCACCCTCGCATAGAACCACAGATGCTCTGCTACAGTTAAACTAAAAAGACAAACATTAAATAAATTGAAATAAGTTAAGGGATGTAAAACACTTATTAAAAATGCCACAAAAAAGAATCTCTCTTTACAACTTAATCCTGCTAACATGTTGATCATTTAAACTTCCATGAACATTAAAATAATGCTGCAAAGATTGAATTCTGTTATTAAATGTTGGAGTGGAATGAGTGCAATGCTTACTAGTCAAAGAGGACGTTGTGCTGTGGACACATGCCAAGACTCTTACGGATCTGACTGATGTCTTTCAAGATGTCTTTGCCATAGATGTAAGCCGTGCCGGCCGTGGGAGGAAACAATCCAGTCAGAATGGACCTTCAGGAAAAGAGAAGAACAGTTAAACTGTGTCATCCCAAGGGGCGATGTAGGATTTTCAGAAGGGGCAAACATTTGAGAACAAAGCTTTCACAATTCTTTGCGTAGCCCTAGGTTGGAAAACAATATGGAGGGTGGGGGAGGTTCATCCCCCACATCTGACTAATAAAACTCTGCAGTTTGTCACTCACATTGTAGTTGTCTTTCCTGCTCCATTATGGCCAAGGAATGAAGTGATTTGTCCCTCATAGAAGTTGATGCTGAGATTGTTGACTGCCAGTTTCTTCCCGGTCTTGTAGACTTTGTACATGTTGCAGATGGAGGCCCCAAGCTTCAGATGAGTTGGTTCTGGCTCAAAATCAGAGTTTTCTGATTGGTGGAAAAACAAAACAAATTACCGGGCATCAACAAAAGTACACCCATGATATTCAATGGGAATTCAAAAAGAGAGAAGAGATGTAATTAAAACAACTTGCTTTTACCTGTTGGCAGGTCACTGCTGGATTCTAACAACTCTTCCTCGACAGCATCAACAGTCTGCGAACCACACCAGTAAGATCGTTGGAATGGGAAGTAGAAGGGGCGGGGTATTCCGTAGGCGCCTGTAGAAATGAGTTATAAGAGGGTACAAACTCTGAAAGATCTGGCTAAAGCAATCTACACAAATGAGTAACATAATGGCAGACAGAAATGTGAAGGGTCGGTTGTTTCACAGGAACTAAACCTATAGGAATGAGTTACATGATAATACTAGAGGTTGGAAATTTGAAGGGGTGGGGGGTACCTGTACCTTATGACAGGGTGTCAAACTATGAGGGGCAGGGTACCTTTCCAAACAAATTACCTGATCAAGAAGGTGTAAAACTTCAAGGAATGCATTCCATACAAGCGACATTTTTTATCAGTGATACTAGTTAAGGTTTCTTCTCTTTCCGACATAATTCTTAGCAATGAATCAAAAGCTCATTCATTTCTACAACCTGTTCACAGGCTCGATGGCTGAAGCTGCAAAAAATCATTTTTTTTTATAAAACATTTGGTTTCGTAGGTTTTGAAGGACAGACAAAACATACCTGGAAAAACTCCCTCAATATACCAGGTCAAAAGCATATAGAGAATGGTATCAAACCACAGCATTCCCATGATTTCAAGGAACGTCATAGACTCTCCGCTTGATCTAGGGGTTTCATTTATGTTCCACCATTGTATCCCAGTTGATTGGACCTCAAATTGGCGGAGGTGCTGACTACCGTATCCAAATGCTATAGTGTTGGACAGGCACTGCAACGACAAAAACATCCATTCAATATATTCAGTACACAAAATAGGGCATGTCTTCTGAAGACACTCCTTTAAGATTTGCCTAACTGTATGGATAGTCAATTGGAGTCAATTTACATGGGTCAGTCTTTGAGGCTATATCCATTTTCCTGTTAAACTGAGGGGAGGGACAGCACAGCACTTCTCAGCAGGAACAAGTGAGAAATGTCCAAAATATAATTCCCTGTAGTCATACCAAAACTTTAACACATTTTGCACATACAAGAGGTCTAATTTTCCAACATGACGGTAGCTAGTCTGGAAGTGTTTTTCTTTAACTGTCAAAATTCAAAGCGAACTAGCAACTCATACTACAGGTATAAGCATTTTCTAAACATTCTCCATTCAACTTCTCTTTGTACCACTTACACTGGACAGGCATTTCACTATAGCTAATACAGACAAGAAGGTAATTTGAATAAAATTTCCACATCAAAATTTGAACAATTTGTACACGTGACCTGCAAAGACTTGGTCTTGCTGGTTCTAGCACCTTCTTTTCCAATACACCGATCCAGTAAGCCCCGCCCATTACGCAATTAACACGTGTTCCTCTCCAATGGCACAATGCATGTTCCAGCCGCGCGTGTCAAATGCGCGTGCACGCATGTCAGACTTTTTTGCACGCATGTCGGACATAAACCACAAATGTGATTGGTCAGAACACCATCGGGCGACGCTCACTGGATAGGTCTATTGACCGGGCAGCATGATAAGTAGAAATGAGATTGAAACAACAATTTACATTTACAACAATCTTACTTCCTTGCCTTGCATCTTTATGAGAAAGTTCTTAGCAACTGCAATTCTTTCTTACCAAGACAAATTTAGCAGGTAGAGGTATCTTGGAGTCCCAGGCATAAGCCATACTGTAGGGTACATAGGTCAGAAAGAAGATAACAGCACCACAAGCTGCAGACAAGTTGGCTTTGGAGAAGAACGTACTAACCAGGAAACAGAATGTGATAGTAGACATACTGAAGGACACCAGCATGAGCAGAAGTACCGAAGAGTCGGTATTTATTGTGAGATTGCCCACCTGAGAAACAACATAAAGACAACACATTATCAACAGACAGCCATTTAAATATGTGCAGCACATTGGCTCTTTCTATGAGAAATGCATAGGGACAACAATAGAGATGACCCAGTCCCAAGGGTGAGGTGAGTTGGTCTCACCGACGGTGGAAGTTACCGCGCCTGGGTCATCTACAGGTCTGAAAATTTCTCTATTTAGATATGGGTCCAGGAAAACCGTAAGGGTGGTTAATAGATTACCAATTCAAAACGTCTCCAACCCTACCACCTCTGATTGTAACTCTTTACCTAGTGGCTTAATCCTTGGATTGGGTGATTAAAAAAGTCAATAATGACCTTGATGATGAGTTGTGACCAATAATTTGGAGACAACATTAAGACAATCTTTGACATTCCAAATTGATCCAAGTTGATCCAGTTATGTATGTCATCCAGATCCAGCTCAGGAAATATCAAAGTGATCTATGGAGACTGGTCCAAGCCACATTTTGCCTGTTTCCCCACGGATCAAAATCTGTACCCTCCCTAGGGGGACAACACTGGTGAAGGTGCTTGAGGTAATCATACAAAATTAAAGAGACAGATCAACAATGTACCTTCAGAACCAGGACGAGCAAGCAACTGCTGATGAACATGACCACGAAGCTGTTGATGAACCAGGACACCCAGTGCACGCCGTTACCCATACCCATCACCTTCATCACTTCCTTCAGACGGAGCTCCTTCTCCAAGACGATGCATTTAATGTTCATTGAAACTGAGAAGACCCAGGATAGGACCATCAAGAGCGGCAGTACAGCACCCATTGCATTGATGAAGCTGATGGAGGGAGGAGATAATCATTGTGGATACAAGTTATTAGACCACAGTTTGGGTCATATACAAGGTCATCATCATGGTCATCTCCAGATTATAAGAAAAAGCTGTTCAATGTACAGTTCTTCACAAGTCTCTTCTTAACTTTGGGGTGTTTAAATCAACCTCCTTAACTTCTTTTTAAAAATTGTATGGGTATCGTCCAACACAAGGCCAAAAGGCCATTCAAGGTGTGGGCTACAAAAGACAAGAAAACACAGAAATCACGGTGATAAATGGTAAAATCAATCAATTGCTACTTACAAGTCTTTCGAATAGCAGGGGTAAGGAGCCTCCTGGATATAGGTTCCTGCTCCAACATCTTTCTTCCTGAGAGAGGCTTTGATGATGCCTTGCTCAAGCATGTCTTGAAGAAACACAAAGCCGCCAGTGATGTACTGTCCATAACTGAAAACGTTGCTCATTGGTGATGGATACCAGAAACTACAAACAGAAAACAAAGATGTTTCAAAATCAGATATCTCAGATGGTAGCTAAAGACAATGACAAATGGGACATGATTTACAGGCAAACAATCAATTCCCTAAAAAAATGAATGTTGTTAATGGTGAGAATAAAATGGACAGAGAAAAGAACAACTGAAACGGTCCTACAAGATATGAAAATATTGAAGATGTACACAGGTTCAGTGTGATCAGTTTTTTTTTATGAAAGTCGCCCAGCCAGCCACTCTCGGTGCAGAGCTGCAAACAGGTGGCAGGAATGGCCACATTTTGGGTTGCTAACCCTTCTACACTTATTAGTGCATATGTATTCCAGTACGTTCAGTCAGACGAGTGCAGAGAGGTTACATTCACTTACGATTCTTTGTATTTGTCTGTTGTTCGCACCCTACTGCTGTCCATACGTAGTTGATACACGACATGGGGTGGAATGGTGTCATTGTCAATTGAGCTATTAAAACGTTCAAATACTGCGCCTAAATGGAAGGGGGAAACAGCTCACAAATTATTTTACTGAATCACTACATGTCTCTGTAAAATAAGCACACAAATCAGGCCTAGTATCCCATTAAAAAAATTAACGGAAATTTTTTTAAACAGATATTAACATAGTTTTCCCCTACTATTTTCAATAATTTAAATCTGCAACTGAAACCGAGGACTCCTTAAAATCAATGAAGCCAGAAGATACCCATGGAGAGAAGACGGAGAAATGCTGTTTTATTCAGGCAGTTGATGGAAGGAAAACTAAGATAAGAATAAGAAAAGAATTAAGAACGAGTTGTGCGATAAAGTTCTTTTCAGCACCCATACCTCTCGTTAGTTGAGATAAACACATGGTGTTACCGCAAACCGAAACGATATCGATATTCCACCATGCAAAGCCTCAAAACTTATAAATTAAGAACTCCTTTCCCTTGTCAGTCCAAGAGAGATCGAAACCTGGGTCACAGGGTGGTATAGTACGTCTGCAACAAACTGACCCACATATCAGGTGGAAAATATCCTCTTCAAGATGCTTGGGTTAGTGCCAACTTTTGGAATATTAGACAGGGAATGAAACTAATTGGAACTGATCAACTGGAATAAAGCTAGAAACACTGACCTCCCCAGAATGTCTTATTTCCCTGCAGCATATTGGCAGCTTCTTTGAATTCATCCACAGAGTTATACCCCTTGAGTTTGTCAAGATTCACACACTGTCAAGAGAAAGGCAAATATATATAGGTAAGAATTCTAATGGATTTCTAACCAACTGCTCCACATGTGGATGACACTGTTCAAAGACAATCATGAAACGGATAATCTATGCACCCAAAACATTCAATTCCATCTGTGTTGTACCCAAGAACACAATGTTTGAAAAGTAAAGCTAAGATTGCAAAAACTGTAATTTGTGTCCATTGAAAGCATTCATACCCTTCTCCAGTCATTATTGGCTAGTTTAACCGGGTCATTCAATTTAATTTGATTAAATTTAATTCAATTCAAATCAAATAAATTCAAACACTTCCTGGTGATTCATAAATCACATTTGTTTCCTGTGCAATTAAGCATAAGTATTTATAATAAAATAATATCCAATAAAAAGCAAATAAACAAAAACCCCAAACCACTATAAAAATACAAAAAAGAAATATGCAACTTCACTTTTAATTCAAATAACACATTTTTTTGTTTACAATTTCATTCCTTCAATCCTTTGTTGCCTAAGTATGCAGTATACACATTCTCTTAAACTGAACACGACACTTACTTTGAGAATGGCAATAGTTGAATTTGCAAATACATCAATAGCATCAATGGCAGCTAGCCAAGAGTCAGTCACATTGTTTTCTCTCTTGTTGTTTTCAGCATCAAGAAGAAGCTTTTTTAACCAAAGGAAATCTGCCGAGGAATTGGTTTGTAGTAATTCCTCCAACTTCAGAATCAGATCAGGATTCTCGTTGAATTCCTGTAATGTGTTACACATTAGTTTATTAATTCTATCCAATACTCAATAATTCAATATTTATTGTACAAACTTGATACAAAATAGATCTAGGAAATTTGCTGTGACATAACAAAATGGTTTGTGATTCACTATGTCTCTTTAATATAATTCCCCCTCTACGGGTAAAGGAATATTTTCAAGTTTATTTTCTACTTTCAGTCATTTTTATGGAAAGATCCACGGCAACAAACACCACTTCTCATTTCAATATTGATGCAATTTGAGATCATGGACAATTAATCAGTGGAAAAACCGATATTGTACACATTATTTCATTGCAAGGACTCACAGTCGAAATTGATTGTCCCAGTCTAGCATTTTGGAAAGAGGAACTTCCATTGTTTGGAAGAAAATATTGTTTACTTAATTTCACAGACTATAATGTGTCATGTATACGAACGGGCAGTTTACTTACATTGATTAAGTCAATAGAAGGGTTGGTCAGGATGAAGTTACGAAGCATTGGAGAATATTCCAGCCATTTGTAAGTAAGATCCCTGAACATTCTTATTGATCTAAGGGGTTGTTCTGCCTGCAATAAAACATTAAATATGCAAATGTGGACTTTATAGGGCAATGTAGCTCAGTTGGTACGGTACAGTAACCCGGAGGTCGCAGGTTTGAATCCCGCTCCTGCCAGTTTCTTTGTTCACTTTGAAAATAAGGTAGCAAGTTAGAATGCAGGTTTACATGAAGTTTATGCGTGAAAAACATGATCGGCGAGTATCGAATATTCAAATATTCGATCAAACCCAGTTTCAAATAATCAAATGCTAAATTATTCGAAAATGAACAGCCCTAATTGGGACCCAAGATACAAGGCACTATACCCCTGTTAAACGACAAACTAATCATTATTCCTGGAAGCTTAATACTGATGATCCGAGCCAATGCAAAATAAAAAAAATTTTAAAACAACGAGCTGAAATCTGGACTTGACTGAAGCCCTAACTCAATGTAGACTTGAAGCTCTATTACAAATGGTCCTCAAGACATACTTGGACTTGATGAGTCTGAGAATTTTTAGAATCCAGCTTCAAGTCTACGTTCAAGCCATGGCTCTAATCAAGTCCAGATTTCAGCTTGTTTTTTTAATCGGGAGTTGACTACAACCTTGAAATGTATATACAGTCTCAATAAAGCAATTTGAGCACTGTAAGTCCTTTAAAATTTCATTACTCTTAACACTGCCCTGCCAGAATCCAATTCTCTTCGGGATGGCAACTTGTTCAGACAGCATGATTGTCTGAATGGATTTGAACCACAGTACTCCAAATAAACATACCTCCTTCATAATCCTCTTAGTTGCCATGGTATCTGGAGTGTATAGAATATATCCTTGTACCATTGGCTTCAGAAAATCCCAAACAAGCTTGCCCGTCTGTGTAGACTTTATTTGTTGTATCCACTCACAGTCTTCTGCAAAGGAAAACACAGAATGGAAAATATCAAAACTTTGATGAGAAGCTTAAAAAACATAACTGAGCAAAAAAATAATAAAAGCACCCAACTTGTATGAAAGGAAAAAGGAACAAAGAACAAAGGCATGTATATATCAACTATGGATCTCCGACAAGTTTACACAAATTGTAGTGAACTGATTACAGCTGTCAAACAATAGTAACTCTGACATAAATATACTGAGTCGGGACACAGTGTGAATCTACAGACACTAATCTAGTGGTAACATCAAGAAAACGACAAGACCATTTTGAAAAGAAATGTTTCAGAGTTGCAATGGAGAATGTTATCCTGTTGGTTGGCATTTGGATGCAATAACATACCTCCAGGAGGTTCCAAGTCCTCATCAGGATCATTACCGTCTCTCTTGCTCCTACCAGCTCTAGCTAGACGTTGTTGAATCACATCAGACGACCGTTTCAAATCAAATCCAAAGCCATTATCTAAATCTTCTCCCCCAAAGGAGACGTTGAAATTGGTCAAGTTGCCAATGCTGCCACAGATTAACCGGTTGGTATCATTATCCTCGAAGATTGCATTGATATCATCAACAAGTTCGTTAAAGCTGTCCAGCTGTGAAACCTGAAACAAAATTTAAACAAATAGAACATATATCACTGGGGCTGTTCATTTTCGAATAATTTAGTATTCGAGTATTCGAAACTGGGTTTGACCGAATATTCGAATATTTGATACTCGCCGATCAAGTTTTTCAGTGCATGCCGCACCGGTAACAAAAAATTGCACGTAAAAGCACGCTGGTGTTTTACATATGGCAATTGATATTATGGACCATTCAAATGGCATTTGTTTTCATGACGGGAACAATACGGATGGGAACAATAAACCTCCGTCCACAAAAAGTTATAACTTTTCTATTAAAATAGCATCAGAGTCATATCTGTACGCGCATATATATCTTTTCGAATATTCGAACTGGCAAAATGGTATTCTAATATTCGCTTGACGATCGAATATCGAATATTCGGTATATTCGGGACAGCCCTATATATCACTCCAGATTGTTCATGAGGTTATAATCACATTTTAAACAATTTGTCAACAATTGCAACTATATCGAGTATACAAAGGATTATGTCACTAAGTCAATCATGTGTATGTGAGTCTGAGCAGGTATGAGCTCAAAAGTAAGTACTAGAAATTAAAGGTTCAGTGACTGTGAATAAGCAAAATGAGTACGATTTATCATTTTTTCAAGGAAATTTGAATCACCATTTAAATTATTGCTGGTTAATATATCACCAAAAATTATTACAGAAACACAAAGTTAATACAATGCAAAATGTTTGATTCCTTTATCACAGCAAAATTTCTTCACAAATAAAGATGTAAATAGGAGTAAATAAAACAATTGTAGGGCTGTGCTGAATGAACCAAATACTCAAATATTAAATCATGTATGAGATATCCAAATAGGTTTTCCGGACTAAAATATTATAAAATCTGCAGGGGCCCAGAAGAAGAATCGCCATAATGTTTTCTTCAAAGAAGTTGCAGTTTATTATTTTTTTTCTGATTGGCACAAGTATTTTGCGACTGGTGCATGTAATTTTCTGATTGGCACATTTTTAATATACAAATACTCAGTTAAACCCAAGTTCAAATACCATGAATACTAAACTAATATAAATGCACAGACCTACAAATGTCCAAACAAATCTGGAAGTCTTACCTGGCGTGCAAGAGAAATCATTAATGTCAGCGTCTTCCTGTACCACTCCTTCTCTTGTGTTCCATTCAGCTGTGATCAAATATAAAGCATACAATTTTGAGTTAGCATAGGGTCAATAAAAAAAGGGAAATGTACCCACAGAGAAAGTACAGGTCTCATACAGTAAGAATCTTGCCGGCTTGTAAAGCACTTGACTTTTATGTTTACTGAAAATTCAGTGGTGTCATGCTAACGCAAAGCTGACGTGATCGGCAAATTACTTCAAATGAGCTGTACTCATAGTGGTTTTGGATTATTCATCAGCACGTCAGCTCTTCATCAATATGTTGCCAATCACTTTGTTATCTCTCCAACATTTCTAGTACAATTTCAAGCACACAATCTGAAAGTCCAAATAACTTACTGCATTCCACAGTGCCGGATAATTGATCAAAGACTGGATTTCCCGAGACAATTTGTCCAAGTTGGTGTCTGACATGTTGCAGAGTGTTTCACTGAGTTCATCAATCTGGGCAGGGTCTGTGGTTGTGACATAATCTTCAAGGAGTGTAGTGTTGCAGACAGTATCCCGCATGTCACGCCCCTCAAGCAAAAGTAACAACTACATATGGAAACAGATACCATGCAGTTAACCAACGCCTGTTACATATGGTTATAAGTAAAAGTGAAGAAGGTTAACTGAAGAAAAGCTTCAGTGTCAAAATTTCACATCAGTCATACAATGCCACAACTTTCTCTTGCAGTGCAGAGTTGTAATCGAGTCAGTCACAAGTCAATCACAAGTCAGATCACAAGTCAATCACAAGTCAGCTTACAAGCTACATGCGATGAACAATAACAAAGGAATACTTTTGTTATATAGTGTGTTTGAATAGCTTGTTACATGGCTTGAGACCAGAATTGTGATGACTCGATTAACAACTCTGTTGCAGTAACACCAAATATGAGCCAGCCCATGACCTTTGGTAAAATGCTGCATGTAATTAAATGGGTGCATTAATCACTGGGCAATCTTACTACACAAAATAAATTATGATGTGTGTGTGTCTGTGTGTTCTTACATTAGTCTCCTTACGTGGTACCGGGAAGAAAGGGTAGCAATGGGGACAATGGTACCCCACGAGGGAGTCTTTAGAAATCGAGGTACCTCACAAAGGTACCTCACAAAGGCTATGGGTTTTGAGATTTCAATAGGGACAAAGGAAAATAGGAGGAAAGTAAAGTCCACAATAGAGGTACCGGCCCGTATATGGATGCATATGTGAGGATGTGTGAGTTTGTTTTTGCATAGGGTCCTTTAACAATAGAGGACAATAGGGTCCCCAGTTCAGTAGGGTCCCTGTTTGAAAATCGTGTACAAAACCAATGAGGGCCCTGGCCAAAAAGTTAAAGTATGAACAATAGGACAATAGGAGGTCCCCGATTGAAGGGGTTTATACACTTGTGTGAGTATGTAAATACCGGCAATCGTGGACGAGGGACAAAATAGTTAGGGTGTAGACAAAGGGTCCACGATTGACCGAACGTCCACAAATAAAATTCGTGTACAAAACATATGGGAGGCCTTATGAAAAAGTTAAGAGTACAAACAAAAGAGGGACAATAGGGAGTCCGTGATTGTCGGTATTTACACACTTGTGTGGGTGGGTGGGGGAGATGCAAACATTGAGCAAAGATGAGGCCTTGCACATTGGGAAGTACAAGTACTACTCACCACTTTAGGATTGTCAATGGAATCAGCTAGGAGTTGTGCATCTTCCTTTGAGACATCCAACTCTTCTTGTATAAACTCAACCAATGCTGTCTTATTGGTCAGAAGATCATATGTTGGTAAGCCTGCCAAGATCAAATAGGAAAATAGGACAGGAAATTATACAGTCAATTAATTTGATTACAAGTTAAACAAGGCTTACTGCAAGCAGTACTTGGATGGGAGATGACGCCAAATATTGCATGCACTAGCATGCCTGGCAATAATCAGTGCACTTGGGCTATGACAGTCATCTCCAATGGGTCACGTCCTTTGGATGGGAAAGATCCCAGTTTGCTCGACAGTCTCTGGTCTCCTCAACATGATCCTATGGCTACCATCTACAAATCAAAGCTTTTTAACAATCTGCGTTTCTCCTAATTTATTGTTTTATAAATTGGTTGATAAATATCTTATGCTGCTGCTCTGGGTATATATAATTTATAGATTCCAAATTAATTTGGCATAACAGCTGGCATCAAATTTTGAAATGACCACAATTATGAAGGGAAAGAATAATTTGGAATATTTTGAATTGTAGACAACAGGAAAGCCAACAAGCTAGAACCCTGTAACCCTAACGTCCTAGGCATTCACTTGGGGTACAGTAAACTTTACTACAAAATACTACTCAATTCTCATAGGCCAGTGTAGTAACAGTACTGTATACTACAGTTTACTCAAGTAGTATTTTGTAATATTCGGTGACGTTAGGGTTAAAATAACAAATTATCCCAAGTGAAATCAACATGTAGATGTTTACCAGTGTACTTCTGTATTTGACTGATTAGTGATTTCAGATCAAGAGGATTCCGCCCACCACCACCTGGAAACTGCACAAGGAAGAAAAGATGAAGATATCACTGAATCCAAGAAAACTATATAACGTATGATCAGTCAGAAAATTTAAAATGTGGAAATAAACATTCTAGTCCTGCATGAGTATCATGAACATACTCCCATAATCATGCATAAAGTACATGTCTTTGCATAAGGACAAGCAAATCATGATGTATATCATGTACACAGCTACTCCCCCTTTGCCCAGCACATCATAATACTGGAAAATATGACTCAAAAACTATACAAATTAAAAATGTAATAGGTCTTGGCTTATAACAATATTATCAATGTTCTCATCAGTGTGTAAGAAAGTCTGAATATTTTACCTGTGACGTAGGAAAGAACTGGTTGAAATCAATCTGACTGGTCAGAAGCTGACCGAGTTTCAAAAAATCCTCATCAGTCAGATTACACAACTCTCTCTGCATCTCGTCGAGTGTGGTCTGATTATCAACGTTGAAGATCTTCTGCAGTTGAGCCTTATCACATGATGCATCTTGAAGAGTCTCAGGGTTCATCAGGGCAAGGACCTGGATAAAAGACACATCACAACAGAATCAAGATTGGTGTAGAGGTACTTTCCTCGCCTTCCACCACTGTGATCCCGGTTCGAATCCCAGCTGGGATCAACATGTGGATTGGGTTTTCAGTCCCTGCCTGATTCCGTGGGTTTTCTCCAGAATTATTCTCTGGGGTTTTCCTCCCACGTCTAAAACTGTAACTTCCTTCCTCATCTTCTATCAGGGACCCCACTGGAAATAAGTCGAAAGACTTTCGTGGGCTATCCCGGCTGAATACCGAATAATAAATAAATAAAAAATAAATAAATAAGAGGATGCTGAGAAATTATGATGATGGCCAAATTTCATAGCACCAAGTTATTATTCCTAACAAATGATCCAATATTTACTGTCTTTGTTCAACTTGCCTGGGCACGTTTCTTAGATAGGATGCCATTTTCTGCTTCTTCCCATTTAGTGTATCACCTTACTTCTTGGAATTGGACCTTACAATGGGATTCACCATTAGAAACCTGTTCAAGAATTCTAAACTATCTTGGAAGATGCTTTCTTATTGTAAGACTTGGCAGTAGATTTATTGTAATAACACTTTTGCCAATCCACTGAGCCAGCATTAAACCAACTTTTTAGTATTGACAACAACCCCCTGTGAGTCTGGGTACAACTTGTGCGCAAGCCACATGATGAAAAGATCCACCCTTATTCCTCGTTTTTAGCTCCTTCCAAGCTACAACCATTCCTTGATTATATCTTCTTCTCTAACCTCTTCTGGGGTCATCTCGGAGTCTAGTATTGCTTGTGCTACTGCTGGTGACAGCTGAAGGTCCTCAGTCAAAAATCTTTTGACTTTATCTGGGTCTCTGAGATAATTGATGAGCGACTGTGAGCCTTGGAAGAAAATAGAAATTGTTTCAATTATTTCACACCTAAATGAATATTAGTAAATAAGTACGACTTTGGATTGTTACAACAAAAACCATTGAATGTTTGTTAATAAAAGCCTCAGGCAATCACTTGGTGAGATTGCACATGAACATCTTTACAAAACTCTACTGTACTTCATTTCATACTTCTTAATAGTATGCTAAAGGTAAAATCTTTCAATGTCCGTGTTTTATCTACCATAATATCATTTATCTCAATGCATGCACGGATTGTGCATGGGATCAAGGTACATTCTTATGTATTTCAACCTGAACACAGTTCAGTATGTTAATTATTACAGTCAGGTTAACAATTCAAGCAATTTATACATTTACCAGCTTCAATTTTAGCTCTTGTTTTTATAACAATTCTTCTTTTATATCGCTTGCAAGTCCACACATACAGATTACATGTAGATTCTATTTTTATTTGAAAGTCATTCGACAAAACCTCTAATAGTTGGCCCTTTACAATACTGTATGAAGAAAAGTTGTTTGTTATCAAATGCATAGGATGTACACAAATGGCTCATTTATTGCATACAAACATTTGGTGTAATCAAAGTTAATTACTTTGATCTGAATGTTCACATAAAGTTGAATAACGTCTCTCAGTAAAACAAATACAAACCCTAGTTTAAACTATATGATACCCTGTAATATACATATGCTGGTACTGGTTATGAGCAGTTTAAAAAGCACTGGTCTTTAAGTATAGATATTCTTAATGGAAAGCACCAGTCTACCTGCATACAAAAAACGCCAAAGTGGATCTGGAGCATTAAATTATGACCTGGGCCCAATTTCATAGCGCTGCTTAACGGTAAGCAAAAAAGTTGTGCTAACTTTAGCAGGACAATTTGCTTAAAAGCATTGCCGCATTTCATGGCCAAGTCGTGCTAACGCTTGCGCGTGCATGGATATTTATATTGTTGCGTCACTAATTTAAGCAAATTCTGCTTCCGAAATTAACGGGCTCTTCGCTGTGCTTACTGCTTACAGTCTCTATGAAATGGGGACGAGGGTTCCGTTTCACAGAAAATCGTGTGTTAAGCAGCGCTATGAAATCAGGCCAAGATCTGTGAAATGAGCCTTCCAGGATTTGTATTCGGAGTCAGAGTACAAGTCAGTTGTGTTGAGTCTCAGTAAAGGTTCATGTTATGTAGTTTCTCATTTTTAACAAAGCTTGTTTAATGTTTTCTACAATTACATTTTTACAACTTTGTAAACAATAAAAGTATTAAATATATCTCAGAAACCAAATGTTATATTGCGACCTAATTCATACCAACTTAAAGGGACACATTGCTTTGGATTTTGTGATTTGGGCTATAAAACTGAAATGGATATGGCTGGAAAGTTTTTTTAAAAGTAGAATATAAAGATTCACATAACTATCCCTTGAAATTGTCTGGTTTTTGTTTAAAGGAAACATGATTTAGGATTTATATTGCATTATTCCTGCTTAAAACAATAAAGTATTATCCTGACAATGATATTTTGTGTCCAGAGACAATTATTTCCCAGATTAAATATGAGAAAAAAATTCCTGAAAATGTTTGTCCAAGCTACTCCGCCCCCTGAGTGGGGGGACCCTCAATAACATAAGTGTGTGACGTAGACCGAGGCACATTACATATTCTGCTCGAGCCGGCCCCATTCATCACGCGTATGCATTGAGTGTACATTCTTCGTCCAAAATCTAAGTAAAATATAGTGTTTTTCGGCAATGCCGACAAGGTGTGTGGCTGCTGGATGGGTGCAGCAAAATCACAAAGGCTGGTGTAAGCCTTCATTTATTTCCAACTGATGCGAAATATCAAAGAATTTGGACGGCGAAAGTGAAGGTGACAAGAGCGTTATGTAGCGACCACTTTGACTACCGTCGTGTTTCGATACTAGTATTTTCAAATCATGGGATGACCATTAAACATATGCTCAAGTCCACTGCCATCCCAACAAAGTTCCCAGATGTGAGGAGCCTTCGCTAAAAGGTAAAAAAATCAGGGCAAGTTTGATGTTAGTTGCTGCAACTTACGAAATTGCACGTGTAGACCTAGTGTACGTGTGTATACGATGTACATGGGTCATTTACCGGGTCCAGTCGATCCATGAATTTCGGTGCCTCGGTCTACGTCACGAACAGCGCCCTCAATTTGAGTCTCAAGAAATTCCAAAAAGGGGGGGTTAATTTTTGGGCGGCAAATAATCACACTAAAACTTCACTTGAACCAGTTTGGCTTCTAATTCACATTTAATACATATAAATGAATTTATTCATGAAAAAATATGTGATCCGGCCAGTTTGAGAAGCATGTTTCCTTTAATTTTGTGACAAATAACGGTCCGCCATTTTGTAGAACCAAATGTTTGACTCCACAAAATGGCGGACCATGTTCACCAGTCGTATTTCCAGTCAGCTGGTTGAAGTACGTTCTGTTGATCTATATTGATGTACTGTGGCACGCGGCGCGCAGCACTGGCGATATGTGTCGCGAGGTAGAGAATGGTACCTGGCGATCATCTGATAGGTTTACAAGGCCACTGGCTGCGGCGCCAGCCTAAAAACTCTTACAGCGTATTTTGTGCATTATTTAGACGGTGGTATTACTACTGGAAATAAGTCTATGTTTCGCGGGTCAGATGTCAGGGATCAGAGGCCAATTTTTTGTTTTGTAATCACTACTCACTAATTACAACACATTATACATGTTTTTTTGCATGAACAACTCTTATAAAAGATAAGGAACATTTCCAAACAGCAAAATGTCATGACATTTGAAGGCAATGTGTCCCTTTAAAGCAAGTCTTTTCACTTTTGCCATGTTCACTATAGGCCTTATCATTTTAATTTTAAAACATACACAAGTTTTCATGCTTGAAAATTTCAAAAATGATGCCATCAGCTACAGCAATATGAGCCAATATTTCTTTAGAAAAAAAAGACAAAGGTACATTTATATATGTTTTAAATTGGCAATAAATCTGAAATGTACATATCCAGTATTTCACGGCCATCCAACTTTTTCATCTTGCAAACAGTGAAACCACACAGATCACTACTCCATCAATTTATAATCATTAATTCATAAATGCCTCAGCGAGTTTCACTATACCTATTGGTCGAGAGCCCATCACGTGGGTGTGTTTAAACGGTTGATTAAACACGGCTGGAAGTTGATTAAACATGGCGCGTCATAACCAGCTGTTCTCAGCCGATACGCGACAGGGAGAGCATAGTAGGTGCGCCCACAAGATGTACTGAACTTCATAATGTAAGACAACGCTAATGCAAGTGTATAAAACACTGCATCTCGTACGTGTGCGTACGCGCACGCGACAGACAGGCGCGGAGCGCCTTCACGCGCTCACAAGGTCGATACATACGCATGTGTTTTGTAGTACTGAGCAAATGGGAGAAAAAGGGGGGTGAAAACGCTTCGCTTTGTCCTTTTTATGGGAGGTTTTTTCATTTTCCATAAGAAGGCATTTAGAATGCCGATAAAAATGTGATGACCCGGTCTTAGTTTACCAGTCAATAATAACCTCGGTCCATTACCAGCAGTCACGCCCCTCCTCGGTTATTATTGACGTGGTAAAGACCGGGTCATCACACTTTTATCCCCTTATTAATGACATAATTTTTTTTTGTGCATACATTCGTCAGCAACAGATGATGATGCCTGGGTGGCGTCTACTTTGGTATTTACAGAGAGTCACTAGACTTCAACCTTTATCATACAAAGACAAGAATGGCTACATTGGTACAAACTGGCACATGACCATTACAGGTACACACCAATGACACGTACCATCCTCGCCAGAAACTCACTATACGGTAAACTACATTGCAGACAGGTTTGACCCTCTGTGGGGAAGGTAGGTCATCCAGTTAATGATTGCCTAGATTTGATTAGGCCTTGTTAGTGACTCAGAAAAGAATTCAAGTGTCATGACAAATTGAAGGGAAGGGAATATTTGATTAGTATTATGAATGTTCGATGGTTTCTCTGGAGATATTACAATCAGCTGCGCTGAAATTCTCATGAGTCTGATGAAGCACCTGTCCACATAAAGTACTTTGACCCGTATTGTCCACATTGTTTTCACCCAAAAAAATGTCTTTTACCATGCATTATCATTTTTCCTTCAGGCTAAATTCTATATTTCTGCTAACATGTACAGAATAATTCCCAATTATTTCTAGCACTCTTTTTACTTTCAACTATTTTTCAAAACAGCTTCTTTTATTACTTCCTTCTTGTTACCTTAAGCATATGCAAATGAATCCATTATTCCTACTAAGACTCTTCCAAGTTACAGGATGGAAAGCCAATGTCACTTTGATCGCTGACTTCATTTGGAAAACACTACGCATAAATGTCCATACTCCACAGTAAAAAAAATAGGAAACTTTGGAAAAGAAAATGCTTTTACACAAAACGGTTATTACATGGCTTGAAGAAAGATTTTTAAATCACAAAAAAATGCAACTTTTAAAGGTGTAAAACAAAAGGCAACATTTGTGAATATTACAATCCAATAACTCTCTATAAAAGTTGTAACAATGCAAGCAGAACACACCCTACCTGGATTGACATCGGGAAATTTGTCAAGATCCTTCAGGAATGGCAGGAGTTTGCTCAGTTCACTAACTTCAATGAGTAGAGTCTTGAGAGCTTCCAGTGTTGTCCTGTTACCCATGATGACCTCTAAGTCTTGTAAGAGTCTTGACAAACTAGAAGAAGCAACAACAAATTTATTTCTCTGCTAAGTTTTTGTTCTTCTGAAAACGCAGACAGGTTTGACCCTCTGTGGGGAAGGTAGGTCATCCAGTTAATGATTGCCTAGATTTGATTAGGTCTTGTTAGTGATTCAGAAAAGAATTCAAGCGTCATGACAAAATGAAGAGAAGTGAAAGTATCGTCTTTTCATTTTCCAGCAGGTAAAAACATAAAGCCCTGTTAGAGGCAATTTTTGGGTCCGGATTTGTTTCTTCTTCTATTTTAGTTCTATCCGAAATCCCATAGACTTTGTGCACAGATTTTGTAGACAGCACTTTTGCCATCAAACAACCTCAAATCTTTTTCACAGTGAATAAAGAAACTGGCAGGAGCGGGATTCGAACTTGCGCCCTCCGGGTTACCGTACCGGCGCTCTACCAACTGAGCTATCTTGCCCTATGTTGGCGGTCTCCCAAATTGTCAGTATCTTTGTTCGGGTGGGCGCTAGTCAGAAGTCATAAACCCAGAATGCCGTATAGCCAGGGATCACACCCAATTTTACGATACAACCTGGGAAGCGACATTGTGGGGATCACTCAATGAGGATACGACTTTTTAAATTATAATTCGTCAAACAATCCACAAGGGAAACTGACTAGGTAAATTTGAATACATTTTCACAGTGAATAAAGAAACTGGCAGGAGCGGGATTACCGTACCAGCGCTCTACCAACTGAGCTATCAAATCTTAATCAAATCTTAGCACAAACATAGACTCTATAGCAAAGTTGTATGTCGAATAGTGATGCCATGATGACCTCATCAGGTGTCATGTGAGGTCACCTTAAAGGTAAAGCCCAATAGCTACCAAACTAAATGTACAATCAAGCTAGAATGACATTTTGTGAATATTTGGTACTTTTTTTTAAATAAAATGTTCAAAAATCAAGACAGATTCTGATAGGATCAAAACTTCAGGGCTTCCTAATTTTTATTTCACTACAGATTGAAATTGAAAGTTGTTTTAATTATACCCTGCATCTCTGAAGTTGTTGACATTTCCAGCGCCTTCACCATATGTTTTATTCGGGAAACATTTACTTTCAAAGTCGCAGAGGAAAGACTGGAAGAAAGGAAGAAGACCTCCTGATGGAAGTGCCTTGCTAACAAAATGACCTAATGAAGCAAAAAACAGAATCGTGGAATGAAGCAAACTTAATCCAAAAATGGGTGACCTGTAGAAGAAATCTGAACATACATTAAAACACACAAACCTGTCTTTTGCAAATAATAACTGGGACAAACCTCTTATATTCGTGTTAACTAACTATTAGCATCGTGATATTCATCAAAATAGTTCATCCTCTGAAAGGCCGTGTCCAAATTTCTTGGCTATGGCTGGATGTTACACACATCTATAGCGGCTGCAGCCACTTCCCATAGACTCGTGTGTAATTTCAAGCCGTAGCCAAGTAATGGCCAAACATTCAAAGGGTGCACTAGTTGAACTGCAAGAAATTCAAGTCCCCGACATTTTCATTGGAATTTGGATTCAACCCAAGTATTAACCCTAACCCTCCAGGGCATTTTGGCTTGAACCCTGCCAGTTGCATCAGATTGCATCGTTTGTCAAATTGACTTGTGTGCAGAGTGCAGCAAAGTGGAGCTGTCAGCACAGATGCACTGTGCTGCGTCTGGCAGGCCTAGGGTTAGGGTTAACTTACACACTACAGCAAATCAGCACATAAGACAAACGTAGGACACACTTTTTTATCCATAAGTGCTGATATTTTGGTCTGGGGCGATTTTTGCAATTTTTGTTTGAGGAAATCTACTAAGTTCTGCACCTCACAGATGAGATAACATGTATCCTAGCAAGAAATATGGTAAAAAAATTATTATGGTAAAACCAACAAGCACATGTACTCACATTCTCCCATGGGTTCAGGCATTTGACCTCGTCTGATCACAGCCATAATCACAAACAGGAGAACTGGCCAAATTAACTCCACAAGAAGACGCACCTGGTAGGAGAACATCATGTTGATTAGTACATAAACTGCCAACATCTTGTATATTTTTCACAAGTTCATTTCAAACTCCAAGAAAAATAATGCAAGACCTTGTACCAACATGTTACAAATATAGTCTGTTACACATGATGCACAACATTAAAATAATGTAAAACAGCAACAAGATGGAAAGGCTCATGAAAGTTCTTCCATTTTTAGAAGCAACTTTACACTTCAAAGCACTGTATGATTTATTCTTGCTACATTTACCATGGCAATCCTAGTATCCTTTTTTGTGGGGGCTTTTAGTATCTCTGTCTAAATGTACTCTCGTTTTAATACTGGTTTCTCCCTAGTGTGTTTTTTGCTTGTTGACATGTTTTAATTGAGTGAATTCTCACTGTAATCTCTTGTGATTATGTAATTGCAATTTGTACTTTTTGTTTCAACAAGAACCACAATGGAAATAGGTCTTTTGACTTTTTGTGTTATCCTTGCTAAACAATTGTTTTGTTGAGTATTATGTGAAAATATTACATACAATTTTTGAAAGAAACATTCTTCATTCCTAAAGCAATACATTATCATATTTTTCAACATTATTTACTCAGCTATTGAGTAATCCCAATTAAAATGCTGATGTCGCCAGAAAAGTAGTTCACAATGGAAAGTAAAAAATAATTCTAATTTCGAAAAGGTGGCTCTTACCTTTTGCCTCCGTCTTAATGTCAAATTCTTCCATGTCAATAGCATGAGTTGGTTAAAAAATGCCATGTTGCTTTACACTAGCGTCCTATTCAGAAGTTGTGATAGTTCTGCTGAAACTCTACAACTAAGTCCAATTTATTGGCATCATGTTGGCACAAGGTACAGGGTCCAATTGTTCAGGGTGTTACATCGTGCTCCAGATACAAACCTGCTCTACTTTAATTTCAGATACTAGTGAATTATTAACAGAATGATATCAAATCTGCTTATTCACTTTCCTAGGTACTCGGTGACTGACAAGGCTACAAAATAAAGTTAATAATCAGGCGAAATTTAAAAAAACATGTTTCGGGTACCCCGCCCGCTTCCTTTTTGGTGGCCGCCTGGATTTCTTTCTTTTTTTACCACAGACAAATTATTTATAAAAAAACAAAAATGTCAACCAGTCAATCGGAAAATAAATACTTGCGAGTCAGAAGTTTTGTTTGTGTGTTTTTTTTGCTGAATAATAATGGTGCTCCAAACATACTAAAAAACACTTTAAATATGTTCAGTTCTCTTGTCCAACATGTCTCTTTCATTTTTAATGCGTCTTTGAACAGGGAAACACCAACGTGGCCAGAATTTTTTTAATGACGGCCATCTTGAAAAAAAAATTAAAAATAGAAAGCCCCTCTTCCTCCTTTTTTTTGAAAACCCAGACATGAAACATGTCTTTTTTTTACTCGGATTAAAATAACTTAACCCTCCTATACTTATAACTATCACAGCCTATCAAAAACTCTAAACACCAACTCTCACAGTTTGTGTGTGTTTCAATCTGAATTTGATAGGTTTTGATCTGTACAACAACTGGGTCGATTTTGGCCAGGTGCACAGGAGGGTTTTTTAATGAGAATTAATGATACTTTGATCTCACTGAGCATCATACAAGATGGTCGTTGAGATGCCAAGTAGGGGTAATAAGTGAATTATTTTTGTTGTTTAATTTCACTTTTATTAAACTCAAAATCAAAATGACTAGGTTAAAGTGTTTTTATTATAAAAAAAATTGTGTCATGAGTATAATGAATTCATTTGTCATGTTTGTTCGGGATTTAAGTTTTAAAACTGCATCAATAATGTAACATACTAACAAGACATCAGTGTTTGCTTATTAAAGTTTAGTTTAGTTCATGCACAGAGGAATTTCACACGTGTATGAAAATAATTTACCACACATCTGCGCACTTTAAGGTTTGAAAGCGAGGCTCGGTGTTAAGTAAACAAGCTATTCATTCTTGTCTTAATCATATAAATTGCACATGAATGAACGGGACGTTATATGATTAAGATATTTTTAAGACTATTTTTGTTGTGATGAACCGCTTGACCATTCTGACCATGCGCTATGGCATGCTATCATTTGCCGTGATTTATTATGGCATACTACTACTAGGGCCTATATAGTATTTATCCTAATGCATGGATGAATGGATTTGTTGATGGCATTGTTTGTTTAGCAAAAGATCCTCGCTTTCAACTAGTAAGTGTGCAGACAGGGCTAAAGTGACATTTGTCTATATGACCGGAATGATTCAAGCTTGGAAAATTTATATTCAACACTAAATTGGCACTTTAACTTTTAACTTAAGTTGTATAATTTGACCCCCACACTTTCACACAAATAGGGCTGTAATGGTTCCTTTTTTAACTTCTGTCTTTTACTGTCACCATGTAAATTAATGTAATGACTAATAGTGACAGTAAAAAGACAGAAGTTAAAAAGGAACCATTTACAGCCCTATCATAGGGCTATCCATGATCACACCATGACCATTGCCGCACCACCCACTGATTTGACCAGGAGACCAGGTTGTTAAGGTCGTTCTGGAAGGAAATTTCATCCTCATGTGGGGTAACTGGTTTATACTAGATGATACAATCAACGCTACATACAGTATTTGGCCATTACCTGGCACCCATAATGATATTTTATTTATAAAAGTTTACTCTTAGTATAATTATAAGTAAATATAAGTGCTCAAACCTTGAAAGTATTCGCATTCAGCATATTGTTGGTTTCTTAGTCAACAGAGGGCGCCATAACCTACCAAAAATTACGGCGGCATTAGTCTAGATCCTGGACTTCGTACGTTTATTCCTTTATTTAAGACGGGCACCACACTATCCATGTACAAAATTGCAAACGCGACGACGCTCCGGGGGGAAAACGTGTGAATGTCGAAGAGATCTTCGTAAAATTAAACGTTGTTTTAAGAGCGTATTTTACTTTCTACACGGATCTGATTTGTATCAGTAAGCACAGGAAGCGGGACAAAGTTCTCGTCCTGAGAGAACAGCAAAATGCCCAAATTAACGGCCGACTTAATCGAACAGAGTCAACAATACACAAATGCATTGAAGGAACGGGAGCTTGACTTACGTGGTGAGTAATGCATGAAACGTGTATTTTCGACACGCATCTTAACCAGGCAAATTTTCAACTCAAGCATGTCAAGATTGAGTTTATACATTGTCAAAAAATGAGAGTGGCCAAACACACACTCAGTTGCTGCCTTTGTAAATCCTATACTGAGTCGTGAACATTTTAAAAGTCGAACAGTTTTCAAGTTTCAAACACAAGATTTTGTACATCTTTGAAGCTCAAGTAAAACTTTAAAATCGGACAAGAAATAACCGAGATACGATTTCTTTTAATGATTTATGCGGAAGACTGTTTTTGGACCACTTGTCTATGACTAGTGGCCATCTTATTCTTGGGTATCTTCTGGCTTTGTTTACAGTTGCCCTGGGCCATAAAATACCTGTACGTATATTTGTATGCCTGCAATGCTGCATACTTGGGTGGAGGGGGGGGGGACAAATAATAATAATAATAATAATAATAAAAGGACATTTATAACGCACCGGTAACCGCCATGCGCCAGAATGACGCTCAGGGCGCAATACAACCACTGACAACAATATAAATAAAAAAATGAATCAAAAATCATCTAATTCTAACCAAACATAGGGGCCTACTGTAGCTATCCTGGAAAGTGGGTCTTAAGAGCAATTTTGAAGCAAATGAACCCTCCTGCTCACTGATGAGTTCAGCTTCTTGCATGTTTTGGTTCTTTTTTGTTTTTTAGATAATGCTTATATCTAGGCTTGACAAAGGCATTGGGTTTATCATTAATTCAGTGGTAGCACAAGTACATGTACTTTGACATGCCTTCCCATGTACCCCTTAACTGCTGGATCTTATTTATTTATCTTAACCCCCTTGGGCACGGTATTTTACGGGAGACGTCGGGGTGTTGCAGCTGTTCTTGCAGCCAAATCGAACTGCTACAATGTGTTTGTGCAGTCAAGCATGACAAACAATAATCCAACAATGGATTGAAACTGCACAAACGGCGGCCAATATCGTCATCTGGCCTAGTGGCACATTGTTTTTTTACGCCATATGGCGTTCCACTTTGGGGTTTGACAAAAGTTACCCCCTCCCCCCCCCCCCCCCCAGTCTCAGGTCAGAGAATGGGCCGCATATTTTTATTCTAAAATCATGTTAAACATGTTAACAAGATTGGCTTAAGATAATGGGTGAGGACCTGACTTTTAAATCCTTAAGTTAAAACGTTTTTAGAATCTTCACATTTTGAAATGTTTCTTTTCTTTTATGTATATAAGGTTACAAAATCCCAGTGATTGAGAATTTGGGAGCCACACTGGACCAGTTTGACACCATCGATTTCTCAGATAATGATCTCAGAAAACTGGAAGGGTTTCCCTTACTGCGTCGACTAAAGTGTCTGATGCTTAACAACAACAGAATATGGTAAGAATATGCTAAGCAGCAGGGTTTAGTCCAAGGAGGATAATCTTCATCATTATTTAGTATGACGACACGACATAGAATGCATGAAAAAAACAGTGCGGGTTCCATAACCAAAACGTGTAGTATGGCCTGGCTAATACTACACACAGGACCAAATCACATTCTGTTTGCTGGTTTCTTTTTTTACATGTGTTCTGCATTCTAGCTAGGTTTAGCTCTATTAGCTCTATTACATACATGTACCGCAGAGTGAATGCCAACAATATCAACAAATGTATTTTAAAGGCTACATGTAGTTCACAGTGACATGCAGGAACACCAAAAATATACATGATTAGGTATTCAGTGTTGTGCTGCAACATTGCATACCCACTTAACATGGATTCAGAGTTAGAGAAAAAAAGTGCGGAACTGGATGGTAAATTAAATTTTCTTTACATGGCTGATCACAAGAAGCTTCTTGTACATTACTATTAGATAATTTTTGATTCATGAGTAATTATGCACTTCAGGTCTCACTCTTCAAATGCTTTCCATTCAATTTAAATTATAAGTAAGATTTGAGGCTTTGCATGGCGGAGATACTGATGAAAGAAAGGTTTGTGGAAGTATTTCTCAAAAAGAGAGAATGGTTCTTAAAAGAACCGGAGTTATACCTCTGGTTCTTTTAAGAACCATTTATTCTCTCTTTTTAAGAAACACTTCTACATGGTGTTTCCGCAAACCTTTCTTTCATCAATTTAATTCATGACGCTTCACTCTGCAAGAATTGAGCATTGAATAGTCCACTTTCACAACTCCATTTCTGGATTGCAGTTTCACAAGTGGCATTTTAAAAATTGTAGTTTTCTAACAAGTAAAATTTGATTGTTTGAATGAATTAGACATCAATTTGAATTCATTAATTTCGTTTGTGTTTGATATTGCTTTTCCTTCCAGTCGAATCGCAGAGGGTTTAGAACAGAACTTGCCACGGCTTGATACAATCATCCTTACCAACAACTTGATGCAAGAACTGGTAAAATTATGCTAAATACTCAGTGAAAGTGACTTTTTACTATCATTTGTTCTACAAGTGGAAAGATTATAATACATGGGCAAGCCCAAGTGTTATGTATGGGACATTGTTTCTAACTCTAATACTGGGCATCTGCAAGGAGAATAGCCACAAGAATGTATAAGTTATTAGTCAGTGGGATGATAAAACATGGTGTGCTACATTGTATGTGTGGGACTGTTGGGTAACCTTTTCTTTGACTTACCCACATGTATGTAAACCTTTTTTGTCAGACATGAATTTTTAGCAAACGTAAAAAATATTATAAAATCTTGTCAGAAATAACACTTCAGTTTTGGAAAATACATGTTATCAAAAGTGTGACAGATTTTTTTCCCATGCTGAAAAAAAAATTTGGGAATAAAAACCTGCAGTTTTGATTTTTGAAATATTGTTTTGCATTACATTCATGATGATGTTGAGAAATTGTGGCATAAGGATTACCTGTTTTTACTGTAAATAATATTTAACCCGCTATCTTGGCCTGCGTGAGATTTATAGTTGAATCCAAATTTTCTATTTTTTTCAGGGTGACTTGGACACCCTTGCAAGTATCAGAACACTGACCACAATGAGGTATGTGCACGCATTATTACCATCTTATGTTTATAAATAAGTGAAGAATTGCTGAGACCAAGTAGAGTGTTTAAATGTTACGGTACATGTACATGTACCTGTAATGGCATCTGAGTTGGTTTAGGCGTTTTCACACTATGTACGTTCAATCCGTGTCGAAATCTACACAGGTCCAACCCGTGTAGACTTCTAAAAAATTAAACACGGGTCAATTACGCTACCTTTTCACACTACTCAACGCGATTACATGGGTCAAACTCAACCCAGAGGTGTTTTCAACACGAGTCGAACTTCTCTACACGGGTCGAGAGCTCTCAACCCACCTCCCGAGCAGGGTTAGTTTCAACCCAGGTTGAGCGCTCTAAACGGGTCAGTGCCGTGTTGAAAATGTTGTAGTGTGAAAAGTCAACATGTGTCCGACCCAGGTACAACACGGAGATTTGTCGTAGTGTGAAAAGGCCTTATGTCTAAGGTTCAACCGATGTTGGATTTGCCTGCCGATCCGATGGCCGATGTTTTATTTGGAACATCGGCCGATGTCCGATCCGATAAAACAACATGTACATGTTAACCCTAACCATGCTAAATCAAGCAAAATCCAACAGTGGATCCTTGCTGTTGGATTTGGTTGATGTGGGCTGTGAACAAAAGATCCTATATTCTGGCTGTTGGAACCTGTTGGAACCTGTTGGAACCTGTTGGAACCTGTTGGATTCAGAAGGCTTCACTTTTCAGTTGTTTCTGTTGGACTCGGCAGGGTGCTTAGAGAAAACCAGAAGAGGGTTGGGCCAAAAGTAAAAATATGCAAAAATTGTAAATTTGGATTGTTTAAGAAATCAAATGTTATGGAAGTGGTGTCATTTTAACCAGTTTTGTTAATTACTTTTCAGTTTGTTGAGAAATCCTGTGACCAATCGGAAGCATTACCGGCTGTACACCATCCACAAGATACCACAGATAAGGATACTAGACTTCAGGAAAGTACGACAAAAAGTAAGTCAAGATGTGGGATTTTGTCGTGTAGATTGTACCAATGAACTCAATATGGGGTATCATAATTTGGTTGTGAGTTTGTTTGGGGAGTGGATTGGCATTAGAGGGCAGTGACTTTGAGAGTTAAACTGCAGGGTAACACTGCCACTATTTTGGCAGAATTCTGGAAAAATCAGGTACCAGCGAAAGAAGCTATGTAACGGCTGTAAACCATTGTGTAAACCAATACAGTCAAACACCTTTATAACAAGGTCCTTGGGACTTTACAATTTACCTTGTTATAACAGGTACCTTGTATTATCAGTAATGGAAAACAAAGACTTGGGACCTATTTTTTCCTTGTTATAAGTAGTATGTTGTATTAACAGTGCTCTTATTATCAGAGCTCGACTGTATATATATATATATTTTTACTTAGGAACGGGAGGCTGCAGCACATCTGTTCAAAGGGAAAAAGGGACAACAGTTATCCAAAGATCTCGGCAGAAGATCAAAAACGTAAGTTCCTCTCCACCTGTAAATAAGCACTGAGCATGTGTAAGTTGATTTTCTATCTAACGGGTAACCATACACCTATCATCATTTAAGCTATGGAGGTAGAGAATTGCAAAGGTGGAAGTGTGGCGGATATGGCTTTTACTTCCAGATGATGTTGATTGCTGAGAGAAGTCTGCGTCATTTGTTATTTGTATGTAGATTGTGTATTGTAAAATTCATTCTGCCATGAAATTTTTAAAAAATGACTTTTGAGAGCTTTTTTATCAAGTCCCCTCTATAGCGCAGCACAGCCCGTTAGTGCCATTTGTCTAAAAGTCGTCACCAGCGTGATAGAGGGGACTTGATAAAAATAGCTCTCAAAAGTCACTTTTAGGTATTTAATGGCAGAAATAATTTGCTGTTTGAATTTACAACACGCAATCCACATAAAAATAAAAAAATGACGCCGACTTCTCTCACCACTGAACTTCATCTTTAAAGTGTTCTTTCTGGTAAAGGTTTATGCATGAATTAAGACAACATTCTATATGTCCAGTTTTTGCCAGTTAACAAGCGTGAGTTGTCTTGTTTGCAGGTTTGTACCAGGAGCACCAGTTGGAGCAGAGGCCAAGCCAGGACCATCACCTCAAGATTATGCTGCAATCAAGGTAAGCAATGACCAGCTTCAGGAGGGAAAGAAACAGTCATAGGTAAGACTTCAGACTCCAGACTAGGTGTACACATAATGAAGACGGTGACAAAAACATAACACAGTTTAACTGGTGGATCAAGAAGTTCCACAATGGATGCTTTGCTGTAGGTTTCCTGGTTTGTTACGTGTGAAATTTGTATTTTTGTGTTTACTATCTCTCGATTTGTACCAGGCCGCCATAGTCAATGCCAAGTCTCTGGAAGAAGTGGAGAGATTAAACCAGATGTTGAAGACGGGTCAAGTGCCAGGAAAAGATGTCCTCAGTAAAAACCAAACAGGTATTGTGAAACGCATTTGTTAGTCTCAGCTCTAAATTTAAGTCAGCGTTAACAGATTCAGATGTCCTGTATGGAAAAAGGAACCAGTGTTCAACTATAACCCCTGTGGAATTTTGACTGGGAACTCTCCTGAATAAATCAAAATTCAACACTGTGCAGTAACCATAGAACATTCTTTGTACATCGGACAAATGGGCACATGACAGTACAGTCACAAATCCTTCAAAAACAACAATGTGGTGGTGTGGTTTGGGGCAGTTGGGGTTAATTTTGTTGCTTAAGTTTGGTTGTACATACACCAAGTCAACAATGTTCATGACAGATGTTAATTTTGTTGTCATTTTCAGAAGAGATGGAAGAAGATGACGATGAAGATCAAGACATGGACCAGGGACCACCACAAGCCGTTGTGAATGGGGCAGTGTCTGTGGCATAATCATCATGGCTTGGATTGTTGGTATTTGATAAGTCTTTCAACGTTGAGGTTGTTTTAATGTTACTTTTTTTTCTCCCTCATTTGTTATGTCGATGGTGAGAGCATTATTGAATATCAACATTTCATCCATGAGTAGAACATAACAGACTGTAAATATTATAGTTTCAAACATTAGACTACTTGTTTCGTAGATGTTAAACTGAAAAGAACATAACCAAGGCGCGTTATTGTTGATACTTCATGTACATAGGGTCAGAAAGATGCTCATTGTTGGGCCGGTGTCATTCAAAGTTTGAAAACATTTCACTGCAAGAAAAGACTTCAGGTAAATCAATCGCAGCATCTGTCATAGGTTCCTAGGACTGAATGCATAATTTATTTAATGAAACTGTTTTGGGGAATTTTAGAAGTTGGTTTCTAGTTTTCTAAAAATATTGATGCAGGATGATTAGTTGTTTTTTCTTTAGGAGAGAACCAATGAAAGGACATGTATGTTACAAATTACTAACTAAATTTTTAATCAGTTGCATAATGTCAGAATTCAGGAAAATCCCCCCCCCCCACTTGATAAACGAGTTTTTGTTATATTATTCCAGTTAAATGTCTGTGCAGAACATGTTAATTAATTACTTTCTGTAGACAACCGTTGTTGCTACAACCTTCGTTTTAATAAAATGGTTCTTTGAATAAGTCCTATGTACATGTATGGAAGCACTGTCCAGGTTAATGATACTACACATGATCTGAGCAGTCAAAGGGTCAAGAAGCGATGGTACAGATGTAGGTATCAAAGACGCTATCTCATGCAATCTCTGATGGCTATCAATGGGCACTCTTCATGTGGTTACATCCTTGCTGGAAAGAATATGTAAAAAGTCAATGAAAGTCACACAGTTGTGTGCAGCTCAAGTATTCATTAAGGTGCCTATTGTAAGATCAGGGGCTTATGAGGAAGCAATATTAATGCACAGACCACAGATGGACGATTTGTGAGAACGACATACGAGAACCAAAACTAATGATCTGCAGCATTAAATTGGCATCAGTTGCTTATGGGCAATGAGTAAAATGACTAATTATAAAGTTCGTCAAACAATCCACCATTAAATGCATGCTTACATGTAGCAAGGAACCAAAAATCGTTTTGGAATATCCTGATTGGTTATACAGATTTCATAGAATTTTATTTGGTGATTAGGGTAAAACAAAATCCATAATTTTCTGATGTAATTCCGTTACCAACACATTTTTTGCCTTAGATCTTTCCACATGTAGGAAGTTTCAATTTTGACAGCAGGGGTATAACCAGACCAGATAAAAGTGTTTGTAATTAGGTAGGCCATAATACTGATCCACAGTATGTAAAAATGCAGCCCAGATTCTTCTGAAATTCCATTACTCTTACCCGCGGAATTGCCCTAATGCTGCAAGGTAGCTTTCTACATTGCATTCTATTTGATGAGTTTTGTGTCTTACGAATTAGGCTTAGTCAAAGGTAAGCTAGACGGTAAGCACTTATCCAGAACCACCAAAATTACATCGTCGCGCCTTGTGCCTATTTAATAAGGTCTAGTGCACTTTCAGTAATACAAATGTACATGACGATGTCGTTTTGGTTGTCCTGGAACAGTGCCTTCCAAGCTAGACACAAAATGGAACGAACAAGCACACTGGAACTTTATTCCCAGTTGAATTAAAAAAATTCTCGTTGCAGTCATGAGCCAACTGTTGTCTGTGTGTTGAAGGGAGTTGTTTGTATCAATTATTATTTTCTATTTTCTAAATAAATGTTTAAGGAGTATCAAAACTTTTGAGTTTCATTTATTTATCTGAGAAATATAGTAATCAAAATACATGTACAAATGTGCAGTTTTAAAACTGCTGGCATTTTCCTATTACAATGTACATGTACATTGTATCTGGATGACGATGCACAAAATGAATTGATTGTTATATGGTACTGACAAATAAAGCCCCTTCTCTTATGTTCCATGCATGATCAATAATTTTCACAAGGGAAGTCAAAAGGATGTTGAAGATTCATCTGGATTTAAATCTCTTTGCTGACGTTACTGTGAAACTGGCCTTAGTTGTGGATGCTGTGCCTGTAGAGAATTGTTTCAAAGTATCGGTGATTATTCACAAAGTTTTACTACAAACAAATACAAAGTATCTAAAGGAAAAAAAACGATACCATTCACATCAAATCCACCTGATTTTTGGTGCAGTCTAGTTTAACTCCAAGATTGTGCATTAAAATTGTGCCCTGCCAAGCACTGCAATTTGCTGAATCCCATATTGGTTACTCCAGAAAATAGTCATTAATCAATTACTGGATATGCATTAGAGTAAAATAATTAAAAATATTCTTTTGAGATTATACCTCTACTTATGCAATAACACACATCATCTAATACTGTTTATAAAACCCAAAGCTTTGAATATTAGTCTGAAATGGTCATTTGTCATCAATTTATTCAAGTTCACAATTCCATCATTTAAATGTTTAAGCTCACCACACCTTTACCATCAGGAAAAATCACTGCAGTCTACATTTGTAGTTCCCTCAACATCTACATTCAAACGGGCACTACCTGAATCAGGACACCATACACTGCCATCAATTAAATCCTAACGTGTTAAAAATCCACAAATATTTCATCGTCAATAAGGTTCAGTTGTAATGAACAGCACACGGTACTTTTTGGTTTTAGCACCCTAAACAATAAATGTATACAATTTAAGGCATTAAAAAGCCTTAGTAAACATTAAATTGTGTTCTCTAAGGTCTTAAAAAAATGGATGTATTAAAGTAATGACTTTTCTTATCAGCTCATAAATAATGATCACACAGTGTAAAAATATATCAGAAATTTTTCCGTAAAACTGACCACACTTGGCAGACACCACACATTGTATTTACCGAGTGTTCTATCCCCAGGGTCCCAAATCCATCCCTACATCTAGCGTCGGTCATGAACAATACGCTGGGGGTTACGATTAATAGTTCCAGGAACTATATTAGCTACATGTATAGCTGTTCTTGTCGCATCAGTGGAGTAGTGGCTCTGATAACTCCGGCCCTACTCCCTCCATTATCAATTGCAGCATTCTCCTACCAATTATGCAGAGTTCCACCGGGTTCACCAAGGTTCGATCTTTCCCTTGCACTGCCATTCTGGCTCCATCACGCCAACTCCTCCCCCTACATATTAATCTTTCAGGGGACCAGTGTGCCTTTTGTAATGCAGCTCCAGCTCATTAAACTGGTCACACATTCTGATAAGGACATCGTCTCGAGTCATTGTCATTTTGTTTGGGGTAGCATTAAAAATCTTACATTTGACTTTCTGAAACGTGCAGATACCCTACATAAATAAAAGTATTTCTAGCTACAATACGCATAATAAAATATATAATGCAGTATTACATCTAATTAAAGTTAACAAACCAACTTATTATTTCAATTTTACCTCCTTTAAAAATATATATATTTTGATTAAATCACTTTTAACTACATAAAATCTATTTGCTATATATAAAATGTTATTTTACTCCATTTTTAGGGCAGACGAGTAAAATCAATAATTCAATTATTTCGTTATTTGGAGAGTGAAAGTTTGATCTTGACTATTTATCAAAGGATTATTTTGGTACCATTTGTATTTTTCCTGACTGTGGAACCCTTTTGAGGAACCTAATTTTGCAGCCCTTTAAACTATTTAAAAAGCAAAAATACAGAACTAAATATTTCTTTCAAGGAATTGTCACAAAAATCTGGCAATAGCATCTGCAAAAACTCAAATAAAAACTGCAAAGTATGAAGAAGCCATGATAGGAGTCTTGAATCCTCCAATTTCAATACAATTTTTTTACATCACCTACTAGGACACTTCTTGTGATGGCCATTTTCTATTCAAGTGCATGCACTAAGGGCTACACCACGATTAGGAATGTACGGTATTTCTCTTTTAACCATGCTAATGCAATCAATGATTGGACAAACACTCACACACAGAGTACATCCAGTACAATCCTTAGTCACATGAGGCAAGTGGGTCTTAGGGTCAAAGGTTATGGCCTGGTACCCATTATCATTGCAGGTCATGTAGCACTTGCCGCAGTTGATGCACATTTCTTCATCGATGAGCGCCACCACTTGTTGCTTGTTGTCCAGGTTACCGTATGTTCCTATGCGATCCAGAGCACGACCAATGACGTCCTGAACAAAAATGAAATCACAGCATCATACACCAGTCAGTAATGTCTATATCAATGTTAGATAAAATGACTCTTCAGAAACAAAATAATTTAAGGACCAAATAATCTTCTGCCCGGGAAGACGTCTCACAAAAAATCCTGAAATCAGAAAAAAATCCAGAGAAATCTCGCCCCTTAATAGATGAATTTCACACAAGCCTCGTCTGTGCACTTCTCGGGTTTAAAATGAGGCTCTCGGTGCCAAATAAACAGTGCTATTCAACAAATTCATTCATGCATGATGAATGGCATTACCGCACTTGGTCGTGATATTGAACTATTTCATAGAATGAAGATTATCAAACAAACAATCGGCAAAGTTAAACCAAGTTCAACTTTGCCAATCATCTGCGAGATAGTTAACGTCTGTCTGGGTTGCCCGCGACGTTTACGGAGGAAATGTTTCAATATGTCTGCGCTGTAGTTTTGGTGCCGTTTGTGTTGCTTTCTGTGTTTCTTACATCGATATATGGAAACCAGGCTTTAGACAAGCAAATGTAACCTTACAACAGAAAACTATAAATCCTATATGGAAAACAAACTGTCACTAATAATCACTATGAACATCTAACAAAAGAAAAACAGTGCACTAACAATGAACATCCATTACTTGGCACTAATCCATTGCTACTTGTTCACAGTGAATGCCCCACTGATGAACTGCAATCCAATACTAGGTATGGTACACATGACATGCCTAGCTTTGACATCTAGTCAACATTAATAGGAGACTAGTATCCACCTTACACTGATCAAACTATTTAACAAAAGTCTTACCCTGATAGTTGGGATGGATTTCTTGGGTTTGTTGATATTCTGATCATCCTCTGGTTGAAGTGACGAGTCCAATAGGTCCACTTTCCTCTTGTAATCAGCCAATCTACGGATCCGTTCTTGCTGGTACGGTCCAAATGATGGAAGATGCTGAATGGAACAAATGACAATCCAAATAACTGCCCACAATAACAATAATCCCTAAGTAACATTGTAAAACTGTTTATAACAGATTAATAAGGGAATAAGTATGTGCTGGGCCGGTTTTAAACGTAGGTTTAAAACCACCTTGGGGTCTTGGCGCTTGATAATGATCCGAGCTGAAGGCGAGGGTCATTATTAGCGTCCAGGCCCCTAGGCGGTTTTAAACGTACTTTAAAACCGGCCCAGCACATATTTATTCCCATTCATAAAATACCTTTTTGTATAATTCAGCAAAAACCTCTGAATAAATAAATTTCCAATGATTTTTTTTACTTTGGTTTGTAAAACACCCCTTTAGCTATTTAATGGTTCATGCCACGTGCGAGTAGTGCTAAACATTTCCTTATATGGAAATTGACACGTGCGCGACACGCTCGCCAGGTGGTGCAGAACGCAACAGTGCCGGTGTAGTGTGAAGTTATGGACTCTAAATACGGACGCATCGATAGTATTGTGCTTGCGTTATTAGGAGAGTGACTGGTCACTCGAGTGTTCAACCAATAAAATGGATCAGATTTCGTAGGACTCTATTTTCGTGTGACACCAGCAATTATTAAAAAACTGGTTGGTGTTTTATCGGCTGTTCAAAACCACCCACGTGATGGGCTCTCGACCAATAGGTAAACTGTCTTAGGTATTTATGAATGCTAGGTTAATCTGTAGACGAGAATGATCCTAATGTGAACAATTCTCTACACAGGAAATCTACACCTATGAAATGACTGTTACAACCAACTACTGAAGTACCTTGCCTATGACATCAGCAACCTTGGGTACAACCTTTCCCTTCTGATGCCTGGCTGTGGGTGGACTCTGACCGTCCCAATCTTCAAATGCTCCAATACTCTCCAGATACAGCAGTGTCTTCAGTCCGGTCACATAGTCCTCAATCAAAGTGAAATCCTGGTTCTGAATAGCACTGCAAACCTAGAAGATTCACAAGAGTCCATCTATATATTTATTAAGATCTGAATAAAACACTTTATTGATATCCAACATAAATGTGACAATATCTTACAAAACAAGTTTGATAGATTATATAACAATTTAAATAGTTGAATACATAAAAAAGAGAAGAAAGAACTCTTGAATTTTTGACACACCACTACAAATAACAACATTCTAGGAGACGGCACTTGTACAACAGACTTTTTGCACATGTTGTCATGGACTGCACTGTAACACCAATGAAAGGCTTATTCAAGTAAACCAGTCAAGCATGCCGTGTGCACAAATGGTTTAACCTGTAATACACACATACGTCTATCTACAATGCCACCCTTCACAGTAGTTTACTGCAGTCATGTACACTAAACATATGTATGATGATCACTTATACACCTGGTGGTATTGTTTACATTTCATACTGTCTGGTTTATACATGGGTGAAAACTAGTCCGTATAGACTTATTTATTAAGTTCCGTCTCGCACTGCGCATGCAGGTAACAATACGCGCATCTCTACGATGCCACCCTTCACACTGCAGCTATGTACACTAAACATATGTACACACGTACATCAGACTTTTTAATGCGTAGCCGCAGCTGTGACTGGCTAATACATCAAAGGGGAGGGGCTTAATTTTCCGACATTGATAGCATGGTACCTGCTGCTATGGTGGTTGAGTAGTTAAGACATCTACTCTAGTATAAAGCAGGAGGTCGTGGGTTCGAGTCACACCCAAGTAAGCCTGTTCTTCCCATAGTCTCACAGAAAGCACAGAGCATATGTGACCCGCTCTGCAAAAAAGGCACTTATGTTGCAAAATTTGAAAATAGTGTTTTATATATAGCGGAAAAGGCCATTTTATAAGCTTTCATATGGTATATGTCTGAGGCCTGTAGCATTTTGCATTCACGAGATATTTTGAAATTTGCATGTTTGTTTTCTGGAATTTCTTGAAAAAAAAGCCATTTAAAAAAAAAAAAAGCAAATTAATAGATGGATGCACTCGACACAAACACATTCTTCTTCCAACTTTATTCACTGAAATCAAAGATGCAAAAAATTCCCTCCTTTCAAAATCACTTGTTTGTAGAATTGTACACCCTCTTCACATAGAACGGCCCATTACGCGTTAAAGCATACAGCGACTTATGTGCCCTTTTTGCAGAGTGGGTCACATATATTGCTTAATACCAAGTCAGGTTAGGCCAAACATTTCCCTTACAAATCAATGAGATTGTACGGACCTGTAGAGCAGCTGCCCCAGCATGTAGGTACTGCAGACCCACATCGGCTGAATCTATGCCACCAGTAGCAAGGATTGGAAATCCAGGTAGAGCATTGGCAATAGCTGATACAGCTCGCAGAGCGATTGGTCTGATGGCATTACCAGACACACCACCATAGGTTGTACGTTGTTCCTTCCCCACAGCGGGCCAAGTGTTGGAGGATCCCTTGATTCCCATCAAACCAGAGACTGTGTTTGTTGCTGTCACACCATCAGCTCCACCTGAACGTGTATGAAGGATACATTCAAATTAATCATCCATTACTTCACTATAGGCTTACACAAAACCTTTCACTTCTCATTAATAATAATAATAATAATAATAATAATAATAATTATAAATCTCCTGGATGCGGCAAATGGGCGACTCTTCCCGAAATAACCTTATTGGGGCGACACGAGTGTCGCCCTTTTAGAGCACTTTCCCAACGCGCCTTACTAAAAAACACTCCAAAGGGGCGACTTTAACAATAGGGCGACACCAAATTGTCGCCCTATTCGACCAGGTCACCCTAACCCACTCTTTTCCAGGATTATGTGTCGCCCTAACCGGCAATTGAGGAAAATTAGAAATCTCCTGGATGCGGCAAATGGGCGACTCTTCCCGAAATAACCTTATTGGGGCGACACGAGTGTCGCCCATTTAGAGCACTTTCCCAACGCGCCTTACTAAAAAACACTCCAAAGGGGCGACTTTTACAATAGGGCGACAGTTATGTGTCGCCCTATTCGACCAGGTCACCCTAACCCACTCTTTTCCAGGATTATGTGTCGCCCTATCCGGCAATTGAGGAAAATTTAACATTTATATTGCGCTATTTCCATCATTACAAAATGATCAAAAGCGCATAACAAATTTTAAAAATCCAACTTAATAAATCCAGTAAAAAACAAATAATTTTTTTTAAATTCATACCAGTACCAGTCTAAAAACAGAGAAAAAATAAAAGCAGTTACTTTACAAAAACATCCATAAAAAGAAATGTCTTTAACTTACGTTTAAAAACTATGAGGTTATGTTCTTCTCTTAAATGATTGGGAAGTGAGTTCCATAGTGTCGGGGCTGATGTGGAAAAAGCCCTTGCACCAAGTGTGGTTAACATTCTACCCTTGGGATGTTCTAAGAGAAGACCGTTATTAGATGACCTTATAGACTATAACTTATAGACTTATAGACTATAACGAGACCCTTTGTTTACAGTGATAAGATCCTTTATATACATTGGAGATTGCCCATGAAGTGCCTTAAAAGTTAATAAAATGATTTTGAACCTGATCCTGTAGACAATAGGTAACCAGTGCAGTTCACAAAGAACAGGCGTTATGTGATCAGACTTGTCTTAGAGACAAGTCTGGCAGTGGCAGTTTGTACCCTTTGCAATTTTGCTATTTGAGTCTTAGGTAAACCATATAATAGACTATTACAGTAGTCCAGACGAGCAGTTACAAATGCATGAATTACAGTTAATAATTAATCACGGGATAAACATTTACTGATTCTCCTAATGTTATGAAGATGAAAGAATGCTGCCGAGCAAACCTTAGAAATGTGAGCATTCATCAATAATTTTGAATCAAACCAGGAACCTAAGTTCCTAACATATGACACAGGGACAATGTCAGTGTCCCCCACAGTAACATGACCTATGTTTATTTTAGTTAACTGTTGTCTGGTCCCGATGATGAGGAATTCAGTTTTACTGTCATTTATCATTAACCGGTCCTGAATCATCCACTGTCTGATATCACGGATGCAGTTCTCCATCGCTGTTACCGCTTCAACCTGACTCGTTGTATCATCAGGCTTAAAGGATAGATACAACTGTGTGTCGTCCGCGTCACAGTGGGCATCAGGCAGGTGATTCTCAATGATATCAAACAGATGGGATGTGTAGATGACGAATAGGAGTGGTCCCAAACAGGATCTCAGAGGAACACCACAGTCTAGATGAAATCTGTCAGACAGGGTCCCCTGTATGGACACTCGTTGGCTCCTACCAGACAAATACGATTTAAACCACTCGTTGGCCTTACCGGAAAATCCGACTTTTGTTTGGAGGCGAATAATTAAAGTTCTATGATCGACCGTATCAAATGCGGCGCTCAGGTCCAATAAGACAAGCAGGGTGACGTGCTGAGAGTTAATCTTTAACAAAATGTCATTTGTCACCTTTAAGAGGGCCGTCTCCGTACTATGATGCTTCCTATATGATGACTGGAGTAGCTGGTACATTGAGTTTCTGGTTAAATGGCTATGAAGTTGATCGAACACTGCCCGTTCAGTCAATTTTGACACAAATTGAAGATTACTGACAGGGCGATAATTTGCAGGAACAAGATCCAGGTTTTCCTTCTTCAACAGAGGGCAAACCAGAGCTTCCTTCCACTTCTCCGGGAAAACCCCTGATTTCAGGGAAAGATTGATGGTATCAGTAAGCACTGAAAGCAAAACATCGATACAGTCAACCACTAACTTCGTTGGGATGGGATCGAGGGAACATGACTTTTTAGCAGATTTCCTGACGAGCTGCTTCACCTGAGTTTGCGTGAGGGGAGTGAAGCTGTCCAGTCCATTTTCTTTAGGCAATGTAGTAGCCGGGTAAAGTTGATCGAGTGCACTGGTTGGTGTTAAGCTATCCAGATTTGAATGAATATGGGATATCTTTTCTCATTACTTCACACCAAAAGTGAATTGTGCTGCACTCTAGCTTGTACAAGTTTAATTTTTACTGAAATGACATGAACTTGTATCACATTATTACAAATTTGAAAAAGTTGAAACATTACACAACACAATTTAAACATACCATCCTTAGCTGCACGTGCAATCTCAACGATGGATGTGACATTTGGTGTTAGCTTAGCAAAGAATGGAATCTTAACTGCTTCTCTGACCCAGCGACAGATGTGAAGGACAAGCTCTGGGTTTTGACCGCAGGCAAGCCCCATTCCTCTCTCCCCCATACCATGAGGGCAAGACAGATTCAACTCCAAGGCATCTGCTCCATGATCCTATAAGGAGTTAAGTAAAGAAAAACAATTGTACAATCATGAATCTTTCCAAAACTGAAGCTTTATATGGTTAATATGATAATTGTTGAGGTTGTGCCATGTACATAATCTATTTTGAGTTCCATGTTTCTGAGTAAAACTGATAGTTTTACGCAATATTTTAAATCTGGAATGTTTAAACTATTGAATGCCTGGCTAAGCGCTGCTTACCAGTGTTACCTTGCTTAGCATGATTCAATAAATTGAAAAACGTTTTGCTTACCTCTGCCATCTTGCTAAGGTTGACCCAATCCTCTTTGTTGTAGCTACACATGATACTCGCGATGATGATCTTCTCAGGAAAGTCATCCTTCAATTCACGGACACTGCGACACCAATACGCACATGTCTTCTCACTGACCAGCTCTATGTTGAGGAATGAGCCTTGACCAGGGCCAAAGGTATGGCCCGATGTGGTGCCTCGGACAATGCGGGGGGACACATTGGTCACTATGTCCTAGAAAGAGTGGAAATAAGGTCATCTGGCAAACACAAAACTATTAACAAAAAACTATGTTTCTAAGTTCACTACGTTGTGGAGACTGAGAAACAATAAAGGACAAAAGGAGCAAAAGGTGTCCACAAGAAAATTCTAAAGAGGGTGTCCCAAGGAAATTTGGGTTTGAAAGTTTATAGGGGGAACGCTCAAGTACAGAAACAAAGGAAAAAGCAAAGCCATGTCTCAAGTGATATAAATTTTTGAGCAATTGCACCAAAAGGTCTAACAGTTATTTAGAGCTATTACCCTCCCTCTCTCATCAGTGCCAAATTGGAGCTAACTACCCAATCTATCAAAACCTATCGAGTGACGGGTTGAGACACACAAGCTATGGGAGAGGGGAGGATTTGGTTTTTTGATAGGCTGTGATGATAGTTATAATAGTAGGTTAACAGAGGAATTGTCTACACAATTTTCTGAATTTTGTTTCACATTCTGATTGAATGTACTCTACTAATTAATGAGTGGCTTGCGAGGAAATTCCTTCTGTCCTTACCTTGTCCAAGGTGAAGGTTTTAGTGACAGTGAATCCCCAACCTTGTTCAAACGCCCGTCGGATCATCGTGGCTGAGGTGGTGGGCGGGGCACTGGCTAAGCCAAATGGGTTCTCAAACTTGAGACCACAGATTTCAGAACTAAGGTCAACCAGGTCAATGGGACTGAAGAACTTTGGTAGCATCGGAGTGGTTGGCACAGGAAGACCATGCAGGGACTGAAAATGTTAACACAAACAATCTTTCAGATGATAAAATGTTTTTTCTTTGCGGATAATATCTTCAACCCCGTAAGTTATTTTATAGGAGGAATACATACTTAAATTTAGCTGTGGGTTCGTTTCAAATAATAGCTTCAGATATCAGATCAGGGTTTTACCTAGAATCGACACATATCAGAAAACATTTTGGTACACACCTACGATATTGCCAGAGCTAATATAGTAATGAAATAATCTGGGAAGCATCACCCTTTGAGGTAAATCTAAGGGATTATGTTTAACTTATTCCAACAGCCAGCATAACAAAGCACTACTAACCACTAGGTCATGACATACACTCATGTATGTTTGAGGGAGTCTGTGACCAGACATACCTGTAGATATTTATGCAGATACCAGGCAGCTGTTTTCCCATCATTGACAGACTCCACGGTTGTGTTAGCTTGTCCAGCTAGATCTCCTCCACAGAAGACCCACTGCTCACTGGTCTGCATAGTGTCTGGGTGGACGTCAGGCAAACCCCATGAGTTAAACTTGATTGGTGACATGGCAGATTTGACTGGAGAGTAAACAAAAATAGACAGAATATTGACCAATAACTACTTGTGTGTCAGTTGTACTCATAACCAGTCGCAAAATACATGTACAAAGAAAAGCAGGTCACAAATGGGCTGTACAGTAACCACAAGCTTAAAGTGAAGCTTAAAGTTACTCGCTGACAAAATTCATATTTTTTCTAAATGATTTCAAGGCAAAGCCAATAAATTTTCTTCAAAATCTTCACATTCATCTTCGGTTTAAAGCAGATGACTTGTTCTTTTCAAGCAAACAAATCTCAAATGACAATTTTCAAAGTTTAGACCTTTTAGTGGGGGATGGTCACATTTGTCTCCCAAAGAATAGTCATTAATGTCATGAAGTGCATTAAGCCGACATACAGTGTATGTTACTTGATGACCAGGGGCCAATTTCACGGCAATGCTAAGCACAAACATTTGCTTAGCATGAAAAGTCTTCCTTGATAAATACAGGATTAGCAACCAAATTTTGATGAGAAGTGTATAGCTTGTGACCGGCATTCAGCTGTTTGTTTAGCATGGAAATCCCATGGCCTTTTAGCTGGTAACTTGTTTTAACTAAGCAAGACTTTTCATGCTAAGCAAATTTTGTGCTTAAGCCGCTCTCTGAAATTGGCCCCTGTTCTTGCTAAGTAAATTTTACTATGCTTGGTTACTCTGCATGTTTGGTAGCTGTATAATCCTGGACCTGTTAGTTCTTTGATATAGGCAACTTACCATGCATTTTGTCTTCTGTAATATTGATATTTACCACCGTGAATCAATGGGCAAAACCAAGTGTAACCACATATTTACCACTTTGTCCATGAACATATTCTTTTTACAATATAAGTACAAAGTATCCTGATTTTGAAATGATGGTGATTACATTTGGTGACAGCCAATCAAGCTCCTGTATTTGATAAAATACCTTGCTCATCATAGAGCGTTGATCCAAATGCAGAGATGATATAATCGGCCTTAAGACGAACCGTCTGTTCCTCGTCCTCAATCCATCTGCCATCATCATCCTGCTCGGTGCGACACAGCTCCAGACCTGTAATACGATCAGCTTTCAAGATGACTTTCTTTGGAGACAGGAATGGCATAAACTCACAGCGTTCTTCTCGTGCTACTTCCATCTAAAACGAGGAAAAATAACTTGCCATGAGTGAAATTCCAAGAGTCCAAAGGCTCAGGATCATCGAGGCTCATTCAAGGAAAACGTAACTTTTCTGTGGGACGCTACCTGGAGGCCGAAAAAGTTAAATCTGAACATTTGTGATGGATCCTACATATATTCACTGACTTATTTTCATGTACTTTTCATAGAGCATACAAAGCTCTTCAGGTAGTCACACATTCATCACTCAGTTTGACAGCCTAATGAATATGGACATTATGTGGGTCAAAACTTTGCTAGTTTCTATTGATTTTTATTGTTGCCTGAAACTGACAAGTAGCTATGTGGCGACATCTAACTTATTCTATAGGTTAGGTCATGACAACCATCTATAATGAGTATGATAACTAGATAATGAGTATGATAACAATTACCACATAGACTTAGAAATAAAACTTGGTGGTAACTTAAAGGAACTTAAACTAATGTTTCAAGAAAGGTCAGTTACAAATTGTGGATCTCAAGATCCTTCAAATTACAACTTTGAATTCTTGTCATTCATCGAGGTAAGAATGGATACAAACCTCTTCAGGGACGGCTCTGATGGTGGTGAAGCCTTTACGGAAGACGATGTAGACTCTCTTAGCACCACATCGGAGTGCAGATGTGGCACAGTCAAACGCAGTATCTCCCGCACCAAGGACGATGACGTTACCATGGAGCTGAGGAAGTTGTGTCTTGCAGGCACACATACCTAACGTGTTGAAACAAAACCAGAGGGTCCATTGGAACATGCATTACGTCAACTCCAAAATAAAGAAAATTCTCTTCGTACTACATTAAAACAATACATACATGTATATGCCTGGGTTCTTTTTTGGCAAGCATTTGGCTAAAGATATTTGCTAACATGCTGTTTCCATATGAAATTCTGTATTTTGCAAGATGCACTGCAATTTGCCATGTGCACATACAGTTTTGCCTAATTGGAACCAAAGTGAGCCAACCCTTGCAAAACAAAGACTATCTTGTTGTTATGATGTAGGTTAACAAAGGGTGCTGTACTATTTCACTAGAATCAGGCACGGATTCGGGGGGGGGGGGGGGGTGGTTTGGGGGTCGAAACCCCCCACCCCCCTGCTCATTGCCAATTTTTTTTTTTTTTTTTTCAATTTCTTTTTGTTTGCTTGTAGGGGCCTACGCCTAAAGTTGCAAACCAGAAACCCTACATGTTTTATTTTGCCTATGGGTAAGAACAAAACAAAGAGGTTACATGACGCCACCAACGGTGAGAAGGTGTCAGTCAGTCAGTCAGTCAGCCCCCCCCCCCCCCCCTCCCCTTGTAAAAAGAATTTCGCAGACAGAACAATTTGGGAGTCACCTTTCTGGGCAAATTTCAAGTAGTTAAAGCTTGCAAACGTAGCCTCTCTTAACGCATTATGAGCATTATGAGGATACAAAGTCTTTCATTATGATGAAAAGTCTTTTGACATGGTCAAGATAATCTGTTGACCCTTGAACTTCATTCTACTGCCATTTTAAATCACTCTGGCTCACTGAACAACTATCTCTTACTCACAAACAAGTTTACAGGAAATGTAAGTTGACGGGTGGAATTACAAGATATCACAATAAGGATTAGTCATCAATACCTGTGAATGCCAGAAATTGCTGTGTTACATAAATGCTCCATCTTGAATACAACAACACTAACTGGGGCCAATTTCATAGAGCTGCTTAAGCACAAAAAATTGCTTAAGCACAAAAACCTTGCTAAGTAAAATGTGATTGTTTTGCTAAGCAAACAAAAGCTAAATACCAGCCGCAAGTAATATACATCACGTGGAGTTTTGACTGGTAACCTGATTTTATTAAGCAAGATTTTTGTGCTTAAGCAGCTCTATGAAATTGGTCTCAGGTTCCCAACCCTACCTGCTTTACTAGCTTTGGAGACGACGGGCAAGTAATCCTTGGATGTATAGAAACCATGTTCCTTAGTTAGACCATTGAAGATGGGGATTCGTTTAGCCTCAGGTAGTCCAATGCCCAGGAAGATCGCCTCTTGACCAGAGTCCTTCAATGACTGAAGGGTCAAGCCACTGTCTCCGAGACCCTTCCCAAGCTCAACCTAGAGGTAAAATCGAGGACCACTGGGGTGAATAAAGCAAGGAATGACAAAGACTGTGCAATGCTTTAACAGTTAAAACAAATCTTTTGAAATAACTGAATAGCACTCCACTGAACAAAGACAAATTAGGATACCTCCAAGGAACCTTTATCATGCGGTCACCATCTTTGTCTTGTTCCCTGTATGTATTATAGCAATTATGAATAGTGATTCCAATTATTGAATGAAGGTGCCAGACTATTTTTCCTTTCAGCCTCGGTTTGGTTACATTGATTTTAACCCCTTGAGTACGGTATTTTACGGGAGACGTCGGGGTGCCGCGCAGTCAAGCGTAACCTATACACAATAATCCAACAATGGATTTTTTGCGCCAAATTCCGTCATCCGTACGCAAGGGGTTAATAGGAGAAAAACAAGATGGCTGTACCATGATAAAGGTCTATATAGCTCAGTTGGTAGAGCGTCGGTGTATGGTAATTTGGAGGGTGTAGGTTAAAATCCTGCTCCTGCCAGTTTTCTTTGTTCACTTTAAAAGTTGCTCAAAACTAGTCAGTTTCCCTTCTGGTTTGTTTACTGAAATAAATTTGACTTAAGCAGGAATTGAACCCAAGACCTCTGGATTACTAATACTAACCTTGACACCAAGGTCTTTCATCAAGTCCACCTCAAATGCTACCACGTCGTAGGCAAGACGGAATTGGGGAATCTCTGAGGAGCTGAGCCCACCGATATACTCCTCCTTCTCATAGACTGTTAGGTTCGTGTAGCCCATACGTGCTAGGAAGGTAGCACAACTGATGCTTGCTGGTCCGCAGCCAATCAGAGCTACCTTGGAGTGGTAGCTCTCAGGAAGCTGGTCCGGTGGAGGGAGGATCGGATCTCGAATCTGGGGGATCTTCATGGACTTGAAGACCTGTAACAGGTATTAAGGGGAAGGTAAGTCTTTCTTTTGAAATATGTACAACAAATAGCTGCAGAAAAACGTAACAAAATATGTAAAAAGATGAATTATCAGAACTATGGGAAAGCACTTTTTGTTTGCTGAGCATAGGTTTTACCTCGGTAGCAAACTGCTGTAATCCACCGATGTTTATGGCGCCCTCTTCTGATGCATGGAGGTTACATCCACCAACACAAAGGTCACTAGTGGGACATACCATGCCACAGGTCAGCCCCAATGGATTGTCAGAGAAAATTGCCTTGGATGCACCGTAGTAGTTCTAAAATAGAGCATTCCAAATCACCAATATTAATGAGGTTATCTTATAATGGGTTTACCTTAACCCTTTGCGTACGGAAGATGCCATATGGCGTAAAAAAAAAAGTGCCACCAGGCCGAATGATGCCATTTGCCGCTGTTTGTGCAGTTTCAATCCATTGTTGTGTATGTTACGCTTGACTGCACAAACACATTGTGGCGGTGATCGCTTGGCTGCCAGAACTGCCGCGACACCCCAACGTCTCCCGTTAAAAAACGTATTCAAGGGGTTAAGGAAGAACCACTGACCCTGTAAACTACATTCATTGGGTGAGATTTGAGGAAAATGAACAATTCCTTGAAAAATTTGGAGTTTAAGCTGTATGATGTTGCTGAAAATGCATAAGATGACTACATTTTCTACCAAAAGATGAGGGTCAAAATTGCAAAAAAATAAAGTCATTAGAATGAAAAGATGGATGTTCCAGATTGCAGAGATCGTTTTGAAATGATTAAAACAATTTATGGACCACAAAATCTTCCACAAATCTGGATGACGTATTAATCATAATCCTAAAATCAGAAAGAAATCAGCAATAAATCCGGTGAATTTCACCCCAGTGTTTTCTATTGACAATGTATATAAGCAGCTTTTTATGATTTCATTAGTCCAGTTTTATAGTGCAATAATATCTGGTGACGATCATTGGGTAAATTTTGCCAGGTTGAATGCCTGAACACAAATGAATAAACAGCTTGTTTACCTATTGTGCAGGACTATAATGGAAAGACCTCTTTGATAAAGGTCACAGTTTAAGAGTTTTACAATTCCAGGGGTAAGGTACTATTGAAACTGAACAGGAAATGTCCAGTCATCCAAGAAATGACAACAAAATGCTTCATTGTACAGCATACAATACCTTATTGGCAATACTGGTGATGAATGCTTTGACATCAAGCTGTGTGGGACAGCTTTTTTGGCAAGGTGCATCGGCACATTTCAAGCATCGTGATGCCTCTCTTAAAGCAGCTCTTTCGCTCAATGTACTATGCTTGATGTCATCAAAGTTATTGTCCAGATCACCACAGGTCTGTTAGGAATAGCAGTATAAAAACTTGTTTCAAGTTCAAATGTCCAATAAACATCACAAACATTTATTTATCTTCTGCTTGGGAGTATACTTCATAAAAAAAAACTCCTTTTCTTGGAGGTAAAATTGTTGACAGGGAAAAATTACAAATGTACACAGTATGTAACTCTCAGCCTGCACGTATGTTCGCTTTGGTTGGAATATTATTAGACATGATGTCGTCGATAAGAACTGCATTTTTGATATCATAAAAAAGTTATTAAACTTAAAAATGCTGAATAGTTTAAATATTTGAGTTACCCCCTTGGCATTTCTTTTCCCTTCTCTCTCTTGCTATTCCCTATTAATTTTCCTAAATCAGTTTGCTTAGATCTGTGATTAGAAATAGTCAGTTGCACAGCTGTATTTTAGAAGTCATACTGGCTCTCATTGCTCCTCTTCAAGTACATTTTGCCATGGTACCTAGCTGTTCTCAAACATGTACACCTTTGCCTGTATTCATCAAAATTACTGAATTACTACACCTAGCAACAAAAAGCTTACCGCACAAGCCTGGGGACCATTGCGTTTCCAGTGTTTGCGACTATTCTTAGTTGTCTTTGTGGTAACCAAGCTAGCATGCCTCAACACTCGTGGGTTCAGTGCAAGAAGATTCTATTGTTAAAATATGACAATTTTTTTGTTAGAATAGCAGTGCAGTACTGTGCTTGTTTCAACCATGGAGGAAGGAACAAACTGGTTAGAACATGGAGGAAGGAACAAACCAACAAAAGTACAGGTTATTAAATATTAATCAACATACAAGTATGGGGTTAAACAAACTGGTTTGTATCTATGTACAGTGTATGTATGCTACTATGACAATGTATAGATGACTCAAAATGCTACTCTGACTAGTGTACTTGAATTTACAAAGATCTGAATATGAACAATTCACAACACGTCATGTGTATTCAAAACCAGAAATGTTAATTTCTGTTAGACAACAGTCATTAAATACCCATGGTAGTTTTACCTGGACAGTTTGTTTTTTACATAGGATTAAGAGATAGGTTCATTTTTTACTGCGCTAGAATAAGTATGTATAATTTTCAAAACATTTCTGAGTTAGAATACATAACTGTCCAAACATTTCTTGCATGATGAGAATATAAACATGATTTTCCAGACATTTCTTGTGTTAGAATCAACACTTCATGTCTATGCATAATTTTGCAACTATACTTCTGTGAAAATATGTACATAATTTCCAAACATTTTTGTGTCTTCTTCAACAACTCACAGCATACATACTCTTGTAATATTATACAAGCTGCTACCATTGATACATACACTTTTACTTTGAATTTTCCTTTCAAGATATTAGTATTTTTATATAACCCAAAGGATCACATCACAAAGATATCCTCCTTTCACTGAATTATGTTTTTAAAAACCATATGCACTCTCACATGCCATATGTTGGGTCATCCCGGTCATCATGCATACATGTGTACATGTACTTGTACTTTTCAAAGTTCATTCCTGAAGTACATGTATGTGCTTGCTGATGCATGTACCTTCACTATTGATCATAAACCCTGTATTTAGTGATTTCAGCACACAATATTAGTAAATGGCCTTTTGTAACTCTATGAATTGAGCATTCCATAACAACTACCTTGAACCCATGTGGCCTTAAACTGTGAATTCACCTGCTGTAATGCATTTCTTTTCACCTGTGATGAGGGTAATTAATTAAACATGACCCCATGGGGTTTCCACTTTAAAATTATTGACAAGATGCATTATTGTCCATTATGACTAACGAGAAAGAAAACCCAATGAAATGTACAGGTTTCAGGTTTGAGTTCTGCTTCAACAGAAGTTTACTAACCTTTTTTAACCCCTTGAGTACATTTTTTTTACGGGAGACATAGGGGTGTCACAGCGGTTTTGGCAGCCAAGCGAACCGCTACAATGTGTTTGTGCAGTCAAGCGTAACATAACAAATAATCCAACAATGGATTGAAACTGCACAAACGGTGGCAAATGGCGTCATCCGGCCTGGTGGCACTTTTTTTTTTTTAAGCCATATGGCTTCATCCGTACGCAAAGGGTTAACACTAAAAGGATTGTAACAGGTCAGTATTTTAACATTTAGTTGACGAGCCTTGACAAATCCGACTAATTTGGAGGAAGTAAAAAAAGAAGCCACCCAAGCAAAACAAGTTGCTGAGGAGGTAACACAGAATGACAAACTGACCTGCAACAATAATACCACAACCACTTTTGGTAATTTTTAGGAATCATTAACCTTAAATGACTTTTAAATCACTTGATACCTTGGGATAATACAATGAAGACCCTATGGGCTTCTCAACAAATGCAGGTCTGATGGACTCTTGGTTTATCTTTTCAGTAACATCCTGACCTGCAGATTTTGTTTGCTGTGTAATGGGAAGTTTGTGTACTTATTTGCTTGCTTGCGATATAAATTAAACGACCACACACTTATTTTTTTCTCTACATTGATTTGTTTTCTACATTGCTTTTTTCCCATAAAGCCCCAATTCAATTTCTTTGCCAGGTTTCATGCAGAACAGTCCTAATCCCAATCACAAGCTATTCAAATGAGCTTTGACAAAGGCATTCCTTTGTCATTGTTCATCCAGTTACTTGTGACCGGCTTTATGAAAGGACTTCTGACCCGGTGTCATGCCAAAAAGTGTCCGGTGCCAAATACTGTCCGCTCATTAGCATACTGCTCTCTGATTGGTCAAGTGGGTATTACGTTATCGCGATACCGGAAGCTTGCTAAATAGTGTCCGGGGGCGTACGTATAGCGTGCATCCATCGCGTCCTTGCGGTCAAGCTATCAGCACTGCATGACGATAAGTTCTTATTCGCATCTTTTGATATCATCTTTTTGGGTTTCAAGCAGAGAGTATAATAAAATTGAACGGGCTGTCAAGAACAAAAGTGGATAAAAACTCATCCAACGATTCAAAATAGTCGCTGGTACATGAATACGTATGAGGTATAGTAAAAAAAAGCATTTGGCAAGGAGCGGACATTATATGGCAGCAATTTAGCCGACAGTATTTGGCAAGGAACGGACAGTATTTGGTAGCGTGCTTTGTGTGTGTGTGTGCGTTTGTATAGCTATTCAGACCGTGGACCTTTAACAAAGAGGACAATAGGGTCCGCGATTGTGTCAAGGTCCACGATTGAAAATCATGTACAAAACCAATGGGAGGCCTTCCGAAAAAGTTAGAGTATAAACAAAAGAGGGACAATAGGAGGTCCGCGATTGCCGGTGTTTACACACTTGCGTGTGTGTGTGTTCATATTGTGCTGTGCATAATGCAACGTTGCAACGCATGCATGAGCGGACACTTTTTAGCAGCGGACACAATTTGGCATGTGATACATGCCAAATAGTGTCCGTGTCTTTTGCGCGTGCTCAGCGGCCAGTATTTGACCAATCAGAGAGCAGTATGCTAATGAGCGGACAGTATTTGGCACCGGACACTTTTTGGCATGACACCGGCTTGTGAAAGTACTTGTGAAAGGACTTGCAGGGACTCGACTCCAACTCTGCCGTTAAACAGGTACATGTGACAGTGCATATCTGAGATCTCTTACACGTTAATTTTAAGTTTTTGTAATCTAAAATCATATATGGGGATTTTTTTGTTAAGTGTAAATTGTAAACATTTTACATGGGACCCTGGGATCTGGCTAGGTCCAGCTAGGTTCAACTAGGACTAAGTCTGGCGGATCTGACTTTCACTCACACCCTGCATGCAATGAAAATTTAAATAAATGAAAAATAAATTTTAAAATTAACAATCATAAAAACCTGAACTACAAAAATGTGCTTTCTGAACTCTGAACCAGAGCAGTACAGCAGCATATTGATATACAATTCCATTTTCAACACTAAAGATATTAAAGCCTAAAGTCCTTTTAATTATCATGTTGATGTTTGAACAAAAATATAAGTAGATGTATGATCTATACTCGGTATTTGTAACATCTCAACCAGGCAGTGTTTGTGATAAGGTCTATGGCCAAAGATCGACTCAATGGAAAGGAAATTGCAAGACAAGTTGAATGGTATGAAAATTAGCTTGATGGGTACTTGCATTTCAAAGTTATGGCACTTTAAAGGTGTAAGTTCTATTTGTTTTACCGCACTGTCCTTATTTTGATCCCGTAAATGTTTCTACGATTTCGCGGTGGAAATATCGTCCTTCGGCGTCATTTTGCATTTGCAGCTGTAGAATGGGAACCAGACAATGAAACTTCCATGGACAGAGCACCATTAAAGATTCATGTTAAAATATAGACGGTACCTTTTAGCAGACACGGTGAGGCAAAATTTACAAGTTTTGGAAAACGTGAATATTTATTAAAAATCGTTAAAAGTCCCGACACAACATTTTTTAATCGTCATTTTTTTACACAAATCAGCAGAAAGTCCTTAATGCTTGATGAATTGGATATAAAATTGCCAGTCGAAGGAGTTTTGGCAACGGAAAAAAAAGGAATTTCCGATGCCGCGATAATAGAGTTGCCGCGATAATAGGGAGTTGACTATATGTGCACACTTATGACTAGGCCTGGTGCCAACTGCCAAGAACTTCTAACACAAATAACACAAACTTTCTTCCCCTATATTGCACTAAAATGTCTCAACAAAATTCTCAAAATTAAAGGTTGTGCCAAGTGTTTATACAATTATGAACACAAATGGATGGTTATTTTCCAAGATTTGTTGTTTCTAACCGATTTTGGGAGGGGGGTATTAAAGTAAAAAATTTCCCGGTGGACTCCCTACAGTTTACACCGTACCTCTATATCGGCGACATCTTTGCTTAGAGCCATATTTCGTCAAACCCAAACTTGCTTCAACCATGGAGGAAGGACTTCAACATGCGACGATGCAGCACTCCAACCCGTTTTCAGCTCTACAGTTAGACAAACCCTGGCCTAGACTGTAGAATTCAAAATTGGTTGTGTGAAGTGGTGGAAAAAGCACACTTTACTCCTTGTAGTGAGTTGTACCATGGAGGTATTAAAAAGTTATGGTTGTACAAACGTCAGCAGGAACTACATTGTACCATGGACCCATGATTGTACATGTAAACTTACACAATACGTGTAAAAAGCGATACACTTGACACTGCATGCATGCACTTGACATAGCGGAAGCACCAGACTATTGTACGTGGCTGCCAAAAACCTCATATCAAAAACCTCACAGCTTTCATTCAATCAGCGATCGTGTTTACGGGGGCGTGTAATCATTGTCATCACAAACCAACGGGCGCCGCCAATTATAATAGCCACTTCAGAGAAAACTTAGCCGATATACAAAGTCCCTGCAAGTCCATCACAAGCCCTCTAGTCCTAATCCCAATCACAAGCTATTTAAATGAGCTTTGACAAATGCATTCCTTTGTCATTGTTCATCCAGTTAGTGGGACCATGGAGGAAGGTTTCCTTCCTCCATGGTGGGACCGGCTTTATGGAAAGAGCTGACTGGGCTTGTGAAAGTACTTGTGAAAGGACTTGCAGGGACTCGACTCCAACTCTGCCGTTAAAGGTATACACAGTGGCGGATCTACGGGGGGGGGGGGGGGGGGGGGGTTGGGGGGTTTAAACCCCCCCCCCCCCCCCTTGGGCTGCCCAGTGAATTTTTTTCAGGGGGCATGCTTTACATGTTTAATGCCCCAGACCCCATATAGCATGCAAGGCGTGCCGGCCAATCACCTCAGGTAACCCCCCCCCCCCCCCCCCCCCCCTTAGTTAAAACCTAGATCCGCCCCTGATACATGTGACAGTGCATACATCTCATTCAATCAATGATCGTGTTTATGGGGCGTGTCTTTTCCTACCTCCATGGTATAATCATTGTCATCACAAACCAACAGGTGCCGCCAATTATGAATAGCCACTTCAGAGAAAATTTTTTTTAGCCGATATACAAACGGCAGACAGTAGTATAGCACAGGGTACAACGGCGGCTGAACAGGGGGAGGGGGGGGGGCATTGCTATCTATGTATACATATAGATCAGTGATTCCCCCTCCATCTTTCAAAAGTGTTCCGGCGCTGTTGCCAGGGTAATGGTGATGGAGGGGTTGTGTGCAGGAAGCGGAGGCGGAGGGCCTAGGGGTGTATCGGAACCTGTCAAGTGTCGTGGATACCATGGAGAAAATTGTTCTTATTCCTCCATGCCTTAATTAATTAATTACGTGTAGCAGGTACGGCACAACACTTGCTAAGCCGGCTGCTGCACTTTTCTATGTTTTTTCTTGTGCGGAACTGCCAAAAGTGTTGGGGGAATTCCCCCAAATGGAAAATGGGGGGAAATGCCCCCCGCCCCCTGTTCCGCCGCTTTTAAGGATTTTCGCATGAAACTGATAGGGCCTTTGAATATCACAACACACTGAGAAATTGGCATAAACAGTTCAAGTTCATCAGAAATGTTTAGTGAAAAAAAACAAATACATTTACTTAGGGTGAAGATAAGAAAGCAACCCTGACTCCACATCCCTCAAAGTTGAAAATTTAAAATGTTACACTTTTTTTTGCAGCTGCGTCACGCTCTCTATTTTTTGTGTAGGCCCTACCATTTCTTTGCCACACTCACACTCCCGAGGACGGACAGAGCACACTGTCCGAAACGTCGAGTTACACACTCACCCCGGTTCTTTTCAGAACCACACTTCTTCCTAGAAGAGATTTATTTCGCATGGTGTTACCCGCAATCTCAGTCTCTCTCACATCGCACCCACCATGCAAAGCTTCAAATCGTACATATTTCTTTGCCAGGTTTTTCTATTACATCGACTTCAGACTCCGGATCCTAAGAGCGCTGTTTCTTATGATGCATATTTTGATTCAAATTAATTAACGTTCAAAATTCAAGCTGCATTATTGTCGGCACATCATTGTACAAAAAGGGCGGGAGGACTGCAAATAATTGATTTCTCTGCTCCTCTTCCGTTCTCCATTTAAGCAACCACCATGCCCACACGAACGTTAATTGGATTCCAGGCATGTTTCGATCGACTGGCTGGGCATCTTTTGTTGCTGTGGCTGGCCGATATTCGTCCATGCGTTTTGCTCATCAGCCGAGGTAAATTGTTGCATTGGAAAATCATTTCTATATAGCATCAGAGAATCAGAGAAACAGGCATTTTTGCTTTGGAGTTGACGAATTTTGACGGCGGCCATTTGGCTTATGTTTGTCTCGTCTATAGTTATATACATATATTGTATACCACGTCCAACAAACATTTTGCTGCCTTCATTCTCTGAGACGATATTGTTCTTCATTCTTAATGGGCTCTGCATCGTTCTGCACCTGTAACTGCGTAAAACGGCAACAGCCACAGTCATCGAGTCCGCTATTTTGTCTCTCGGCATTTGTTTTTATTTATCACTGGACTTCACAGTAGCAATAATTAATTGATTGAAAATTTGTCACATTGCTTACAAACATGAACAGTAACCAAAGCGTTGCCGTTATGAAGCTGGTTTTGCTGATTGTTAGGATTATGACTGCAGTCATTCACGCCGAACATTGTCATGTCGGACAACAAAGATTCGAGGATTCTTGCTACCAACTCCTGACTGATAAACTAACATGGGGTGGAGCCTCTACAACCTGCCATGACATGGGCGGTGGCTTGGCAGTTCCTGACTCCCTGTATGAGCATAATTTCATCTGGAAGATGTTCACGGAGTCTGGCCAACAAGGAAACCTTTGGATCGGCTGTAATAAGAAGGAGGAAGGGAAGTTTGTTCAGCCTGATGAGGAAAGCCGCGAGTGCGTTTACTTCAACTGGGCACCTTCGGAGCCGTCTGGTGGTGATGGTCAAGATTGCCTACACATGTGGCGTGCACACAGTGGTCTCTTGGACGACCATTTTTGCAATACCTACAATTCCGTAGTCTGTGAGAGTCCTGCTCCATTGGTCATTCCAACGATGTCCTGCCTTCAAACGTATGCCGATCATCGCTCTCCATCACACTGTCTGACCGGTCACACCATGAAAGAGTTCCCGAGTAAGGGCGTGGTTGCATGTAGTAAAGCGTGTCGTGATGAACCTCGATGTCGCTCCTTCAATCTGCGACAAGGCATCTACAACCTCATATGTCAGTTGAATGACATCACTCGCAACGAAGCCCAAGATAAGGACATAGAACTAGACAGTTCATGTAAATACTTTAATTTCTAAATTTTGTTCAAAAACCGAGAGAAAATACGAATACCGCGACTGTTATCTCCTGCGCACGGTCAAATAAACAGTGCAGTGTACAGGTTATCCATTACGACTGAGAACTTGGGACATGAGGGGGGATTAGTGATAGCAACATAACTGAAGATCTGAGCCCAAGTTATCGGCAGATTTCATGTGCTGGTATGGGGCATGTCAAGATACAGTCCAAATAATGGGAACGATGGAAGAGAACAGCTTTTAGTCTTAAGTACGGTAGTGTCGTAAAACACGGCTGTGTGGGTGTTGGGGGGGGGGGGGGGGGGGGGGTCCGATACCCCCTGCGGGTGGGGTGGGTGGGGCGGGGCGTGCGTGTTTGTGGGTTTCTGATCCCAAATGGCAATCACGTCTCCGGGGTAGGGTGGGGGTCAGGTGGCGTATGTGTGTATTTCCGATACCCAAAAGGGCAATCACCTTTCCGGGGTTGGGTTGGGTGGGGTGGGGGCGTGAGTATGGGTACATACAGAATACTGTCAAGCTGTTAACAAGTGCTTAGTAAACTCGCCGCATATTCCAACAGTTTCAATGAATTTTTCCGAACAGGCAAAGCGAGATTGGCCATACAAACAGAACTGATCATACAAGATAATAAAAATCAAATTTCGAGAAAAACTCATTTTTATGTTTCATAATGCCATGCATTCCTTTGCGAGATAATAACGTTTACATGTTACTCATAATTAGAGATTAAGTATATTTGCATAATATTTAAAATAGTTCATATGGTGATGGATTCACAGAATGTGGGATGTAGCCCTACAACAAAAAATCCTCTCGTTCCAAAACGAGTATAAAAATCTGAATTTGACGATGTAATCCAATCACTTTGATATACTGTCCGCGATCTTTTCGAGTTTCACTCAGAAAAATCATTTTGTTTGTAAAGTTGATATTTTTAAAATCCGCCCATGTTTAGTTATCGAATAATTTCTTCACAAATGTCGAATTATTTGAGGTCCAGTAATAATTCAGTTACCGTAGAGCTTATCTTTGTGTGCGTTAGAGGCGCGAATACAACCATCTTTTGTGGAAGGGTAAAGGTTGCAGACACCAGAAATGGAAGACATTAGTTTTTTTTAAATTAAAATAGGACGCATGATTTTAAAATTCGTTTGAAGAAAAAATCAATTTGTTGAAGAGAAAGGCCAGTGTATCTTTAACAAAAATGAATATTTTTTTTCCAATATTTAGCTAGTGTTTGGGCATCTCTGCAGCAAAGAAAACATATTGAAAGCTAAACGGATTGTTTTTCAATTGTATGCCAACGTCCTTAATTCCTTTGTTGAAAATGCGTTTTAGGGGAAATGGTTGATTTTGGAATTACAAAAACATTGAATCTTTGATAAACAAAAATGACATAATGTAATAAGTGCAGGACTTGTGAAAGTTATTCAATTTGCCCCGATAGTCATGGTACCATAGATTACTTGTAAGTTAAACAGAAAATACAATCAATCAATCAATCAATCAATCCGTACACAAATACACTAAATACATAAGTAAATTCTTGTCAAGTCATAACTTCATTCCTTGTCTCGTTGCCTTGATCTAAACCTTATTTGTAGAGTGAAAATATATATTTGTTTCACTGGTGTGCTTTGTATTTAACTTTGTTATGTCCAAGTAACATCGTGTGATGCATGATAATATACATGTATATTTATTTATTTATTTATTTATTTTCGTTTTTTCATTAATTCTTGATCTGATGTATCTGCTTTGTCTACAGCTTTATATTTCCTGTTTTATTTATTGATTTCGTTGTGATTTGTATTAAACACTATCTTATATAAATATTTTGTTAAATTTTTGTTGTTGAAATGCTATGGAATTGTAGTATATGTAATGTACAAAATGAAGCAGAACTGCGTAGCTCTGATGAAAAGTACAAAATTTGATAAAAGTTAAAGCAGTGCTCACCAATATTCTTGGTGAGCACTGCTGTAACTTTTATCAAACTTTGTATATATATATATATATGTATGATCAGAATAAATGGAGTCTTGAACTCCACTTTAGAGAAGAAAAAAAACAAATTTTCTTTTGGCTTGCAAAATATTAAATGTGTTACATTTAACTTCAATTGCATGCATGTAATTCCGTTCCTGAATAATTCATAAAAGATTTTCTTTCATTCATAATTGTTTCCTGAATATTTAGATTTCCCAAATAAACCTCAGCATTGTAAACATGTAACAAAATTACAAATTTCATGTAATGAATTTAAATTAACTTTAGAGTCTGTATACTTGTACAATTTATACGTTTCCCAATTCATGTTCAATGTATGGTGGTTTATATTTCTGTGTATTTCTTGTATCTGTTACATATGCAGCGAAACTAAATTCATTTGGTCAACTGGTAAATGTGAAATATTCAATGTGATACGTACAATTAACAGATTTAAAACAATTACAGCTTGGAGTTTGTGGCAAAATTGTGTGTTCACTTGGACTGTGTAACAATCACTCAGTTCATTATGGAAATTCCCCATAAGTTTCAACATCGTTTTCAATAAATACAAGTTTTACTGCTTCTTAGAATCTGAGTAAACTAGACATTTTCTTAGAAATAACATGTGATGTACTTAATTAAACGCTATATATTTGATTTTGCATACACAATTATTTTTGTAGACGCACAATTTCGATATTACTGTATCATATGCAGCTAGTAATACTGTGTATAAATATAATGCCAACAGGTGGCGCCCTCTATATCATGCATATAAGTACTGTCCTTTTTATGTTGTCTATTATTACTGATGTTCAGGGATGTAGTCGAGTCCATCACAAGTCCCTACAAGTCCTTCACAAGCTCCCAGTCCTAATCCCAATCACAAGCTATTCAAATGAGCGTTGACAAGGGCATTCCTTTGTCATTGTTCATCCAGTTACTTGTGACCGGTTTTATGAAAGGACTTGTGAAAAGACTTGCAGGGACTCGAGTACAACTCTGCTGATGTTGTTGACATGTTGCTTTATCAATAATTCTCATAGATGGAGCTAGAATCTAGGTATGCCTGGATCACCTGATAGCAGAGTTGATACTGCGCCTGCAATAAAAAATAATCATATTTGACTTTACTGAAAGGAGGAATGACAAATGGAGTTAATTAATTTTTGTGAATGATCTTTTAATTCATTCAAAAGAATACCTAATTTACCAAGGTGTTGACCATTCCAGCACGAGTTGTCCGAAGTTTCTTGACAGCTTGAAAGACGTCTACAACATTCTCCTCCTTGAGATGGTCTAAGAGAGTGATGAGGGTGCAGAATGTCCCACTGCATCCTAAGCCATCACTGAGGACATTATATCACAAAAGTCAACAAGTTATTAGAAATTACTGACACTGTAAATTGTTGTCTATAGGTTGGCTCTCTAGACCCCTGGGTGACTAAGTACTTACATGCAGTGGACAGTGATGGGTTCGTCTGGATGGTAATTGGTCTACATCTTAACAGCCTCAATCACCTTGAGGAGACTAGAGGGGGAGTTGGGCACCTCCTTCCCAGAAGGCCATCACCAACTTCCTCTCTAGACCCCTGGGTGACCAAGTACTTACATGCAGTGGACAGTGATTGGTCCGTCTGGATGGTCATTGGTCCACATCTTAACAGCCTCCAGCACCTTGAGGAGACTAGAGGGGGAGCTGGGCAAGTCTTTCGAAGAAGGCCATCTGAGATACTGGATGTGACAAACACTCTGAACTTCGTCATTCTAGGAATTGAAATACCAAGTGATACCAAATATAAATTTGACGACAATGAAAGAGTCAAGTTTCTACTCATGCCTATCGCAGAGGAACAAAGACACGCCCTCGATGTGACGTCAGATGCACAAGCTCTGGTAAATTAGCTTCTGTAATGGATCCACTAAGCCTCAAGATGAGGGCGTGCTGCTCGGGAAATTGTCAATACGGCGGACTGACACCAAAAAAATCAAGTATTGTAGTGTTATAATAACCTGTACATAGCATTTTATAAGTGGTTATACTGAAAAGCAAACCTGGGGCAATATGATGGCCATAAGGCCTCATTCGGTCTTCTAAGGAGAGAAGCTGTTGAAAATATTCACTAGCAAGAATTCCTATAGCACTACTACTTAACCTGGGCAAAGTAAAAACTATAACCAAGGCTTATATCTAGTCTTCTGCTTGTACTTGACATGGACAAACAGGAATCGTAGGGGGGTTGCTATATTTTAAGGGTCTACTGGTTGAGGTGTTAAAAGTAGGCCAAGCACAGACCTAAGCAAGGACAATCCTTTTGTCAGCATTTGAAAGCACCTTGCAGATGCAGATTAGTTTACCAGGATTTTTAATGGTTGGTTGGAGAGGATTTCAAAGCGAGTGTCATCAAGATGAAAGCAATATACATTGTATTAGAGCATACATCTCCACACTGGTATAAAATTATTCTTCTTTTGAAACTCCTGAGCTTAAAAAGAAATAAAATGCAAGCATACCCTGTCCATAAATATCTGTTGTTTTTTGTTGTTGGGATAAATTCTGAATTTGCCCAAATACCCACATTGCGCATGACACACGCACCCTTAAGTCCAGAATCAAAAGTGTTATCACAAATCTGTAAAAAAATACCTTTCTCAGAGGATAGGAGATACCAAACTGCCGTATGATGATGTCATCACTACGTCGGTCCTCGCGTTTCAATTCAATGGTCAGTGGTCCAAACTGCATATTGTCCTTCTCTGGCCAATACTGGACAACACTCTAGATATGCATAAGCGATAAACATGGAAAAGCAGCAATAAAAATAGGATACTTATAACAACTTCACTTTTCAAAATAAAGGTTTGATTTTCGGTCTCAAAGCCATAAACTAAATAACAAATTGGTAGGTGGTATTTCAAATCAAATATTTATTAGAATTCATTCCGACATGGGTTTGAAGTGGTACAGAGGTAATAAAACAATTTGGGCTGGATCTATATGACTTGACAAACGTAGAACATACGGGATCATTGTCCATGGAGTTGAGCATGACTATACAAGATGATTTGTAGTCAAACACCATCCTCCAGATATCAGCCACTGTGTTAGGCAGCGGAGCCTGGGTGGCTAGGTAGGCATGCTTGCCTGTATAACCCTGTCAAATATAGAATACAAAGTAATAAATATAATCAATAATCTATTATACTGTCCATAATAAAGTTTTCTAGTATCCCACTGAATTTCCCTTTTCCAATAAAACTCACATCTAAGAATGTAGCGTTGATGTAGTTAGTACAGCCTTCTTCACCCGCAGTCATCAGATAAGGTCGAGTGTTGTCTTCTGAAAAATCAATATTTAAATTACAGATAAAGGTTGAATGTTTTAATACAAATATTTACTGCTTTTTGCATTTGAAAATTCGTTTGCAAGTGTGACAATGTGATTCCTGTTTGTGTTGTATATGACGATGCTGTTTGTAGTGCCATTTAGCTCCATCAATTGTCCATTAATTGCAGCATAATCTTTGGTTTTTAGTTTATTCATTTTAAGACTAACGGTCACAAACGTGTCCTATCGTGGGATACCATGTCAATACGGCATTATTCTGGAACAATCATTTTGAAGCCTATGTATTTCTCGGTTTGCTTTCTTTATCTTCTTACTTGGGATGCAGCCTTTGAACCTGTTCTTGTCTACATTTGCCGTGTTTCTTCCTCCAATGCACTGATCATCACTCGAAGCAGTGAAGGTGTCTAACATCTGTACAAGGAAAATATAAAATTCTGCTGTATTCAATACACTTGAAGAGTGTCTAATAATTATTGTCATTGCATTCTGCTCCCAAATTAAAGATGTCCTCTAAAGAAAGTCTCTACTATAGGCTTACTTTCTTCTTCCTTAAGGCCTATTTACACACGCGCGCGGTAACGGAAAGCGGTATACCGCGCGATATTTTACATTTACACACGAGCGGAAACCCGTTCGGTATTTATGTTAATGCATCGACATTCCACAAAAACAATGGCGCCCCGCAAAAAGAATCGAAGGCACGAGGAAGCTCTGTTACTTCTTATCTTGGCGAGAAGATTGCGTCTCAAGCGAAAGAAAAAACGAAGAATTTGAGTTCATGAAACTCTTCAGAAAAGGACAGAGCTTGGGGAATACCACAGATTAGTACGAGAGTTAGATAGTCATAAAGATCGTTTTTTTGGGTACTTCAGAATGTCGCGTGGTCAGTTTGCAGAAATCTTGGCACTAGTTCAACCCAAAATCATGCATGTCCACTCTCACTCCTATACACTCCCAAATGTCTTGCTTTTTGACTGCATCTTTGTAGTTTTAGGCTTCTAGTGATGTGTCATGCAATTGAGGATACTTCTCTACTTCCAGGATCAAAATCTCAGTGCTGCTACTCCCGTACGACGCCATCTTTGTTTTAGAGACGTGCAGCTGATCGTGACATCATATCCAGCGAGAACGCTGATTGGTCAGAACGCGCAGTCTCAGCGCGGTATATTTGGAAAATCGCTCTGGTTTCTAAACGCAGCGGTTTGTCCGCTCTTAATGTAAACAACCCCATAGAAAACCATGTGTTCTATATTTTTTACCGCGCGGAATTCCGTTACCGCGCGCGTGTGTAAATAGGCCTTTATATGGAGCTTTTGCTGCTCATGTATGGATTCATATGTGTTGGCTAAGAAGTTTTAGTCACTAACTTAAAAACCTCTGGAGACGAATATAAAAACCTGCCTGGAACTGCGCCTCGATGCCACTTGCTCCTGTTTTCTTGTCTCGTTTCTTGAGCTTAGCATGATCCTGACGGAATCGATCAGCTGGGATGGCCGTGTTCTCTAACAGACTGGACTCCAACAAAGCATCAAAGATGAACTTGTACTGGTCCTAAAGGCAAAATTATGGGTCACAATTATGGTTGTTCAATTCTGGACATAACTGTGCTGCAAAATATATACAAAACTGTCACAAAATTCGGCAAAATTGTACATAATTAGGTTCATGTTTTTAAAATTGTTTTAGAACCAAAGACCTACCAGAGTTTGCACCATGAGGAAGCGTTGTTCCCGCATGTCACGGACAAACTTCAAGACATCAACTTGGCCTTCTGCTTCTGCCATCTCCAACATGGAGTCCAGAGTAATAAACGTTCCTGTGCGTCCAACTCCAGCACTGACAAGATAACAATACCCAGAATTATAGCAATGTTACACAGACAACAATTACTGCGTATGTATGCCAAGCTGTGCAATATTTGGTGGGTTCTAGTTAAATAGTTGTTTTACCATTAACATTTGAACTTGATAATAAGAACGACTAATTTGCATTTTATTTTATACTAACTAATGATTGCACACATTCTATTATTCTGTATTAACCCTTTGTGTATGGAAGACGCCATACGGCGCAAAAAAAACAGTGCCAACAGGCCGGATGACGCCATTTGCCGCTGTTTGTGCAGTTTCAATCCATTGTTGGATTATTGTGTATGTTAAGCTTGACTGCACAAACACATTGTGGCCGTTTTGCTTAGCTGCCAGAGCCACCACGACACCCTGACGTCTCCCGTAAATAACCGTACTCAAGGGGTTAAACCATCATACCCCTTTGATGGTTGGAGTAAAAACAAAAGCTTGATCAATAGGCAAAAAAAACCTGTTGCCGCTACAAAGCTTTCCATATAGTAGTAGTTGTCATTTGTCTGCATCTAGGATTTATGAGCAAATAGCATTACATGTATTTGTATTACCTTGGGTACAGGCAACATGGAGCAAACGGTGATTGTTACACAAGTTACCCAATCTCAAGTAAATAGGTAATATGAACTCTGTACCTGCAATGAACAACAATAGGTCCATGCTGTGTAGTTGGGGAAAGCTGGACCTTTCTGACAAACTGAAGTAACGGTGTAGACTCTGGTGGTTTCATGTCTGGCCACGTAGTGTAATGAAACTGGGTTACCTCACGGTATTCACCTTCAGGCTCAACACTCTGCGAGAAAAACACCAGCAATTAATATAGACATAATCTGGGAGGATAATGGTAAATTCATCATACAAAGTTATGGTCATGGTGAAGGTGACGCCAAGCGGTAAAATGGGATCATGCAGCAAAGTTGTGTACTATTTGGCTAACTGCTCTTTACATCAAATCAACGCCATGGCTCTGATAAAAATGGTATAAAGGTCACGTTACAAAGTTACAATACTAGTCCATCACATTTTTTTTATCCGTTAGGAATGCTCTTCAACTCTCTTAAAATATTTCCGAGCACACGAAAAAAATAAATCAGATTTTGCACATTTGAAATTCTAATCTCGGTTAATGAATAAGGGGCCTTATAACTGCCTAATAAAAGGCGGGTCACAGTTCTTGGCTAAACACACTATAAAAGAGGAAACAATATTGTTACCATGGATAGATGGAAGATCCTGACAAGGTAGTTGGTACTGACAGACTCACTCACTGTTCTGACAAATACTCCACCATAGTTACCACTTTCCTGATCCTCGGGCCAGTATTTCTCGCATTTCCCCTAGAAATGTTAAATTGAATTAGACAATTATTCTCTTACTTCTTATGATGACTGCACAAAAATGGGTACAACAAATTAAAACTTTTATATGCAGATATTGAAGTTAATAATTATAAAAACTGATTTAGAAACACATTAATAATGAATGGAATGTATTAATAGAAAGCACCGGAGCATTCTCGAAAAGTTGGGACGTTTACAAACAAAAGAAGAAAGAAAGAAAAAAGCACAACGTCCATCTGACTACAACAGACAGGCAAAAAACAAATTGATTTGGTATACTGTAAACGGAAAAATTGACTGGTTTGTTGTTCAATGAAAGATTGAGCGGCCTGATACAATGAGAAACAAAGTAAAGAAAAAAGTGAACAAAGAGACGCCAGCAAAAGACAAGATGGATGGAGCAGTCATGATTCACCTTGCCATTCTCGACTAAGTTGGTCAGCATGACGATCTTTCCTACTCGTTCCTGCCACACCATGCGCCACATGTCATTGACAGATCCACTGGTAGGCCCTACAAATATGACATTATAGAAACAATTCAAGACTATCCATTGTGTGAATCACAGTGAAGCCACAGCCATACATAAAAGATTTGAGCATTTTGCGACCAACCACCTGAGTTGTGCATATTTCCTCATCCGTCGAGTAGGCCTAAAGCTTTCTTCCATTAATCGTATGAGTCCCAAATGGCATTGGAAAGATGGCCAAGTTTTATCAGGTGGCATTGACATATTTTCCACAGATGTAAATTAATAAAAAGATGGCTGATCTGTGGCTGCAGTTGCTTCAGTCACAAACCCTTTGGTGAGAGCTCAGGCTGCCTGTATTTATTACGACAAAGCAAAGATCAGCAGAATTTTTTTTCGAAATCGATGGAAATCAATGGAGAAACAAAAAGCAAAATAATATTTGTAATTCACAATTTGACAAGTTGGAAGTTTATATAAACAAGTGCGGACATATGTTCACTATTTGGAAAAAGGAGACAAATTATAATATGTGAAGTATTACTGAACCGGTGATATAGTTTATTACCCTGGCATGCAATGTATCTTGACTCGTTCTTGTATCCCTGAAAACAAGACAAACACAAAATTAAAGATAAACATTGAATAGACAATACTAGGCAAAAACAAAATCTGTCACATATCAAAGATAATTATACCATGGGAGGGTGAATCATCATTACCATTTGAAATTCACATATTTCGAGAATGTTTCTATTTCTCAATTCAAATGCATATGACTTACATGGATGTAGGAGGCATTGATGTAATCCGACGTGGGATTATCCTCCAGACATTCCAACACAACGCGCGAGTGGTCATCTGTAACTCCAGAAGTATTAAATGAATAAAGTGGAATGAAAACTTCTGTTTGGGCACTCTATGATACAATACCAAAAACACACAGACCAAAACCAAACAACAAAGAAGCAAACGCCGATTTTATTAGAGACTTTTATGCACTGATTATTAATAATCAAATCAAATGGGGAAATCATTGTATCCACTCACAGGCCAGGATGTTGTTGTATCTGTTTTTCTTCTTGTTATGGTCCTTCTTGGAAACCGTCCAAGAATAGAGTGGCTCACGAGAAAGAGACTGTGTAAAACCAATTCACATTCATGATTAAACACTGTCATATTATGAAACAATGGGCACATTTGTACTGGAGGCCTAGGGGAGGGGGAGTTTATTGAGCCGGGGGCGGAATCCGGCCTTTTACACTCATGGACATGCAAGTTAGCAGCATAAAATGCAAGTAGCATTAACTGTTTTTTGTCTCTGAAAGTTATTGTTTACTTCAAGCAGAAAAAAATGGGAGAATTTTGTCTACAAGGAAAACTACCACCTCAAACTCTGGCGGGTTCCTACAATTAGGGCCTTGTGAAAATCTTTTTATACCTCGTAGTCCTGCTGGAATCCATTGACCTTTCCTGATCTCCTACTCTTAATGTACTCAGCTAGGTGCGCCATTGCAACCGGACCAGTTTGGGAGAAACTTGGGGTAGACTTAGCGGCTACTTTAAACTTTGGCTTATATGGCTTGGGTTTGACTGGTTTGGGTTTGACTGGTGATGTAGTGGACGTTGTGGATGGTCCAGCCTTGCATGTTACATCAGACGGATCATTAGCGAGCTGATTATTGGATGTTGGCGATAGGTCTGCGGTGGTTGGTTTGTGTCCTGATGTCGATGGAAGATTCTGCAACTCCACTGCACAAAGAAACCAACAATTTCACTGTTAAATATGTCTTTCCAATCCTAACACTGCTATAAAACACAAACTGTATCTCTATTCCCGTTTGTTTTTGTCAAATACTTCACATGAAGTGGAAAAAAATGGAAAAACCATAGTAATAATCCGACAATGCTGGAAGATTTTACAGTAACGGGCACATAGTTATTTTCAGGCACTGAAATGCCGATACAAACGTTAGATTATTTTTCAAACAGGAACATTTTTTAGGGTGGCCTTTTTATACTAAGTAACTAATGGGTCTGGTTTTTTTTTTGTTTTTTTTTTGGTGGCTCCAACAGTTGCCCTGGACGGGCCGGTCATTTGAATCTACATTCTGACGGATATAAACTATTTCATTAGATGTGCCAACCCATTGCCATGTTGTTATTTGCAAGGACCATCCCGAGTGCCCTTACTTTATAGAATCAACTCATTATTCACAAATTGCATACCTTCTTCGTTGCCCACATTGGCGTAAGTAGCCTGGCTGCCATCAGCAGTTTTCTCTGCTCCATCTAGCCTACCAGACTGCTGCCTCCGTCTCCTAATGTACCAATTATAATGTGACTGAACACTTGAGACCACTTTATACATGTACATGACTGATCAGCCAAGTAAAGATATTTGATTAAAAACGTGACATCACAAATGGGTAGGGCAGTTGCCAATCCTAATAAATGGTGCAGTCATTCAATGATAGAATTTTAAATCTTTCTTTAATCCCTCAGCTATATCCGAGACTTTCGAACTTTCAGTTCCTTTGGTGTTGATATCACAGCATTGGAAACTCTTTCTCTACACTCCACAAAATTACAAAAAATACAAACTTTCCATAGTTTCTTACATTGTGTGGCTTTTAAAGAACTGTCAATAACTCACCTAATGAAGACAGCGACTAGGAGTACAACGACCACAACTAACAACAGAAAAATGATGGCGATTACAGCCCCGCTAGAACTACTTCCCTGCGGACTTTCATTCTCCTGCATATCTACAGTAAATGAAGATAACAAATCAGACAATCAGCAAGTTTTTCTCCAATAATGCTGGTGACATTAAATTTGTAAAATGTGTCGAGAGGAAGTGCAAGCTAGGTCCAATCACGTGAATTCTACCTTGTTTGTTGTATTGGGTGTTGATGTCTGTATTCCATACATCAAAATGAAAGTGATATCACTTACCTTTAGGAATCTCTACATCAACCTTCATCCATGGTCCTGACCCTACACGTGTAAACGCCCGCAGTTTGACAGAGTAGGGCGCCCCCTGTGTCAGGCCATCGACGACAACAGACTCTGTCGTCATGTCATCTGTTTCTACCAGCGATCCCTGTGAGTCTAGCAGCTCGTACGTGTAGCCTGTGATGTTGCCGCCTCGTTGGCCGCATGGAATGGAATACCAAGACAGGTTGGTACTTTGATTGGATGACATCACGCCAATCAGTACGGGAGCAGCCAATGGCACTGCAGAGACAACAAATATTGTAAAGGTTAGTTATCGGTCAGGCTTTTTAAATTTATTATCTTTGTGAAGACATTTGCGCCACATGAGGCATAAGAGTGATGCTGTTACAGAAAACCCATGGTATGCTTTGTGTTTGAGGGCAGGTTTCTAAAATGCAGTAAAAATATATTTCCTAATTATACTTCCATACTTGCTTTCGTAGTAGGAACAATAAATTAGGACTATACGTGTAATTCTTAAAAATTGAGAGGGCCTAATGGCAACTATTTTGTACACAAAAATGAGTACAAGTACAACATACCTCCTTCATCGGTCATTATCTCCTTGGTTTTCACAGATTGGGTCATTGTCTCATTATCTGAAACCACATACATCCTGTATGTTGAATAGGCATGCAGAGAGTGGACAATGATACTGTTGTTATTTGTCATTCCTGCATTCGTCAATCTGGGATTTGTTTGTTGTTCACACTGTTCCATGTTGAGAAGTTTGTAGCCGACACGATACGTGGTTACTGGACAAGGATCAACTCTGTTTCCATTTGACGTCCATAAGGCGAGAATTTCATTTCTTGAAGGTAGAAGAGAGAGGTTTCGAATTTCATCTATGGATGAAAGGAGGAATGATATAAGTCATTTTGTGACAAATTATTAATATCTATGTTTAGAATGTTTGCAGATATACCATGTGCAGTGACTATTAAAAGAGGAAGTATGGTTCTAAGAGCCCGAGGTATTAACTCGACGTTTGGGTCAGTATGCGCTGACCACCATCAGTTTCTACTTATACATTCATTTCAAGGTTTCAAGAGATAATTTATTTCAAGATCTTTTTAACAGGGTTCCCACAGAAATCTAAAATATGACAATTTCCATGACATTTAACGCCATTTTGCAGAGAAAAGTTGTTTGGTATTATGATACTGATGAACCACTGATGTTGGGCTAACCATTTGTTAGCTTTTGAAAATAAGTTTTCATTAATAATGGCCTCCTCCTCGCATCAAAAGCAGCCCATCAAAAATAACCCTTGCATGATCTTGATTTCCATGACTTTTCCATGACTTTTGTATTTTTCCCAATTTTCCATGACTTTTCCATGACTTTCCAGGACAACTTTTCTTCCAGGATTTTCCAGGGAACCCTGTTTTAAGCATCGTTTTTCATATGTACTCAACAACCTTTTCAATTACCTATAACGCGTATTTCTTGATAAGTCTCGTTTGTCCATGGCCCAGGACCTTTGACGGAATATGCCCGGACTTTGAATGAATAAACCGTGCACGGTAATAAGACACCAAATGTCACAGCCTTTTCTGTGGAGTTTCTTTTCCTGACATCTTTGTCCTTTCTGTTTTGTCCTTGTCCTCTGAACTTGTACTCATAGTGTGTGATATCCCCGCCTCTCTTGCCACAAGGAATAGAATACCAGGAGAATGTGATGTTTTCACTCGATGCCTCAATGCTTTCAAGTACCGGTGCTGCAGCAGGTACTGCAAATACGAACAAAATAGAATAACATCAATTATATAAAAAAAACTCATTGAGCTTTCCATGAAAAAGCTACATCTCAACGCGCTGCACAATCATTATTTTAATAAAAAATTACAGAAAACCAAAACGGAAAAAGTAAAAATACTGAATAAAATAGCACTTAAAATATGTAGGACAATGGACATGACTTAAAAACTACCAACAAGTTTGACTTAAATGAGGAGCTGAATGCCAGTAAATCAAATGAATTGCAATTTAAAAGAATACTCTTCCAGTACAGATAAAGTTTTTCTCAAGAAGTAATGAACTGAATCTGACATCTGTTGACAATCTTAGAAATCAACAAAAGTCACAGGAGTGGCAGAAGAGTATTTGGGAAAAGCATTCAAGCACTGTGCGCTGTGTGTTCAATAAAAACATGCTGAGGAATTAATTGAATGATCAACATACCTCCCTCATCAGTCACTATCTCCTTACGCTGCATGAACTGATCTCCAGCATTCTCTGCTGGAGTTACGTTCACCACGTAGGTAGAGTGTGTAAGAAGAGATCCAATGACAATGGAATTGTTACTCACAGTCCCTACGTGCACAGTATCAGGGTTAGTCTGTGGGTTACATTGCTCCATGTTGAGAAGTTGGTAACTAACGTGATAGCTGGTCACGGGACAAGGATTGTCTTCATCTCCAGCAGTTATCCACGAGGCCCTGATTCCATTGGTTGACGCTTCCAGGATCAGGTCTTGTATTTCATCTAAAAAATAATGATTTTTGTAAAATATAAAACTTTAAAAATATTACTGGTCAAATCTCATGTCAATCAAAGTAAGCTAAGAACAAATTGAAAAAAATACGGAATTGGGCTAATGAGACATAAGTTGTTTTCTAATTACAAGTGACATGAACAAATTTGCTAAAGCTGTAAACAGCCTCAACCAGATAAATAACACCAAATGATAACCCCTATCTGTAATTTCAAAACTTCCTATTGTTATAACTATCACAGCCTATCAAAAAACTACCCATCAACTCTCACAGCTTGTGTGTGTTTCAACCAGTCACTTGTTAGGTACAGTCATATTTCCACACATCCTGGCTCACTTCCTCATTGTGCAAAAAAATCTGAAATTCAATTCATTCATTTTCATACAAGAAAATATCAATTTTGCTTTCTCAATCTGCACATAAAAATATATATACAAGATTAATTACATATCAAAGCCCACATTTTGTGACTACCTTTTGCTATCCACGGTCTCCCCCTGCCAGTGTAATTTAGACATATAGTGCATTAATATTTACCTACAACGGTTGTATCTTGGCGAGTTTCATTTGTCCAAGGTGATGCATTACTCCAGGAAGTATACGCCCGAACCTTGAATACATAAAACATGCATGGTGACAAGTTACTGATCATCACAGAATTTCTTTGAGTAGTTTCGATGCGATCATTCTCTTTTCCACTCTCCCAAAATTTGTACTTGTATCTAACGATATTCCCACCTCGACTGCCACACGGGATAGGATGCCAAGAAAACCTGATGCTTCTTTCAGTCGTTATGATGTCTCCAATTACAGGTGCAACTGTTGGACCTAAGTATACAAGCAACAAACAATTAGAGAGGAACCATGGCTGTAGGATAGGTTTCAAGCAGTGGCGTATCCTACTTGGGGGTTAATGAGTGACAGTATGTTTCTGTCATGAAAACACAGGCCTACATAAGAATGAACCGTGTAAACATTTTCAGTGATGAGTCTAACAAAGTAACTGACCTGTTGCCTTCGTTTTCTTGTCGTCAAGAAAGCGTGCTGTACCATTCCCGGCCTCGTTTCGTGGTGTAACAGTCACATTGTATGTAGAGTAAGCCTTCAGTCCATTCAGAGTTACTGTAGTATCAGTAGTAACGATGGTTCCACCATACTCATGAACCTTCTTACACTGTTCAAGGTTGATAAGTGTGTATGTCACCATGTAGTCTGTTGCATTGCAAGGATTGTTTAGGTTGGTTCTTGGAGCCGTCCATAACCATGACACCCTCAATTGACTATGGCTCGGAGAGCTGATAGTAAGCCATGGAACAGGATCCGGGACTGTAATTATTAAAAACAAAATGCATTTCCAAGAAGTATAACGTCATAGTTCAATACTACATGTGAATGTGAAACAAGCATTTTTCTGACGTCAACAACGGTTTCTTGTTATGTATCCTGATATCTTAATGATTTCACTTTGCTTTCAAACTGTGTGAATTGCCCTGAGTGGGATCTATCCCTTTTGCATTGTAGCGTATAGATGTGTTCAATACGTAGGAATTTATAACACTCTAACTAAGTGAGCAAAATTCATGTATACAAATAAAAGCTCCTTCAATAAATGCAGTTTGTGTTTACCTCTTTAATTTGAATGATTATTTCTCATCTATTATTACTGATATTTTCTATTAGATTATACTGCAAATAGAACGCTTCATACCATCGATCTTGGTTGAGTGTTCCACAATCAATCGGGTGGACAATTTCACACTGTCCACTACGCCAATAGTTTTTATGGTATACGATGTACAGGGTTTTAAGTCATTAAACGTTACAGATTGAGCCACAGTCTGAACTTTGTCGCTGTTTTGAGTTTCCGTTGTGATCCTATACCAAGATTCATAATGTTTGACCCTCCCGCCTCTCCTGCCACATGGGATGGGATTCCAGTTGACTGTGATACTGTAACTGGTTGAAGAACTACTGTTGAATACTGGTGCAGCAATCTTTAGACCTAGCAAAGACATGAAAGGGAACCATATCCAGATTAAAATGTATGTTATTTTTCTTATTTCTAATGTTGTTAACAGTTATTTCTGAGCTAAGGTGCAAGCTTTTGTAAAATGCACTTATAATGCGACTTCTTTTGTCTGTCTATGCTCCGCTGCATATGACCTGTATGTTAAGGGCGCTATAGCAAAGCAGGGGAAAAAGTATCAATTCATATAATACAACCTGTACACTGACATTGATCTCTAATTAATTATTAATCACTATAGGATAATAATTAAATTGATTAAGTCATTAGCCGGTAAGTTATAAACTAAGGATTTCATTAGTGTTTGCACATTTTTCTGGCTTAACTTTTGTTCCACAATCAGGCGGTAAAAGTGATAGTGAACGTATCCCTCTCCCAAACACACATTTACACAAACAATTTTGCAGTAAAGCAAAAGAATTTTTTACAAAACTGACAGAAACGCATACATGTATGGTGAAGAGCAGTACAAAAGAGAAACTGACAAAATAGGAGGGAGAGATGAAAATCCCAGGGAATAAACACAGAATGGTCACAGCGAAATGGCTAAGTAACAAGAAATTGATAACTTAGGGCACCTTTTTTAAATCTAGGTTTCACTCAATTTTCGTGCATTTTGCATCCTTACCATCATAAAACAAACTGGAGACACACTTTGAAATATCAACGACATTATAACTCATTATTTATAAATGCGCAGTCTGAAGGCAACTTACTTGTTTCACCAGTCCTTCCTTCCCTGGCCACAAGTGTACCATGACCAGCTGAATTTCTTGGTACAACAGTCACGTTGTATGTGGAGTATGCCTCCAGACCCTGTAGTTGAATGCTAGTCTCTCTGGTTACTCTCGATGTGCCTTCTTCTTGAATCTCCTGACATTGATCCCGGTTGATGAGATCATACGTCACTATGTAGTCAGTTGCAGCACACTGGATGCCTGGGGTCCTTCCCGGTACCATCCATGATACATCAAGCATATCATGACCAATTGGTTGGATGGTCAATCCTTCTACAGGATCAGGAACTGTAAGAAAAATGAGACATATTCATGACATATGTATAAATCCTATTTTCATGATCGATGCATACTCACATATCATACCAATTCTCGACAACACTAATCAGATTCAACTCCTTACCATCCGAATTAAAACTCTTGTTTTTCATTATAACCACTTACTTATAGTCCGAAATACATTGGGTTTTCCAAACACTCATTGCCTCTTTATTTGCATAATCTAGAGATCGAAAGCAGAAACAACTATTTTGCCTATGTTTACCTTGGCGCAATGATCGAGTGGTTAGACCTTCTACATGATCTGGTACTGCAACCAATGAATACCTTCAGATTTATCATAGTCCATAGGACACAATCAAGTTTTTCTGGCATGGGTGATTCACTATTAGTTTCTTCCCTAAAGCTCTCCCACAAGTGATTGGAGGATTAAGTCGAGCATGGGCTGAGACCGCAAATAATTCACTTCACTCATCAGATTTCAATATGAAATGTTATTTTACTTTCAAAACATGCATCAATACCAGCGGGGTGCAAAGTTCAGATACTGGGATAATGTAGTTTAGACGATGATGACAGGTTAAATTCATCTAAATAGTGATAAGCTTACCTAGTTGATCATATTTACATATTGTCCATTATTATGTTTAACTTTAATTCCAATAATGACTATTATAGAATCACAATTAACTTGATTTAACCAGTAGTAAGTTTCAAACTAAGGATTTCAATAATGTTGCACACTTTTCTGGCTTTACTTTTTCCAAGTAATAGCGTATAAGCTGAACTCAATACTAACAACAATCAGGCAATAAGAGTGATAGGGAACATACCCCTCTCCCCAACACACATGCGAACATTTTAATACCTCCATGGTGATACTACAGATTGTGGGTTCAAGTTCAGCAGGGGTCAATATGCTTGTTGTCATTGTCAATGGGTAGGAGAAAGGGATCCCCCAACCCACGCCCAAAAGGTAACGCACTGTGGGAGCACTGTGGCCTTGTGGCTCGGTGATACTACAGATTGTGGGTTCAAGTTCAGCAGGGGTCAATGTGCTCGTTGTCATTGTCAATGGGTAGGAGAAAGGGATCCCCCAACCCACGCCCAAAAGGTAACGCACTGTGGGAGCACTGTGGCTCGGTGATACTACAGATTGTGGGTTCAAGTTCAGCAGGGGTCAATATGCTTGTTGTCATTGTCAATGGGTAGAAGAAAGGGATCCCCCAACCCACGCCCAAAAGGTAACGCACTGTGGGAGCACTGTGGCCCTGTGATACTACAGATTGTGGGTTCAAGTTCAGCAGGGGGTTAATGTGCTTGTTGTCATTGTCAATGGGTAGGAGAAAGGGATCCCCCAACCCACGCCCAAAAGGTAACGCACTGTGGGAGCACTGTGGCCTTGTGGCTCGGTGATACTACAGATTGTGGGTTCAAGTTCAGCAGGGGTCAATGTGCTCGTTGTCATTGTCAATGGGTAGGAGAAAGGGATCCCCCAACCCACGCCCAAAAGGTAACGCACTGTGGGAGCACTGTGGCTCGGTGATACTACAGATTGTGGGTTCAAGTTCAGCAGGGGTCAATATGCTTGTTGTCATTGTCAATGGGTAGAAGGGATCCCCCAACCCACGCCCAAAAGGTAACGCACTGTGGGAGCACTGTGGCCCTGTGATACTACAGATTGTGGGTTCAAGTTCAGCAGGGGGTCAATGTGCTCGTTGTCATTGTCAATGGGTAGGAGAAAGGGATTCCCCAACCCACGCCCAAAAGGTAACGCACTGTTGGAGCACTGTGGCTCGGTGATACTACAGATTGTGGGTTCAAGTTCAGCAGGGGGTTAATGTGCTTGTTGTCATTGTCAATGGGTAGGAGAAAGGGATCCCCCAACCCACGCCCAAAAGGTAACGCACTGTGGGAGCACTGTGGCCTTGTGGCTCGGTGATACTACAGATTGTGGGTTCAAGTTCAGCAGGGGTCATGGTGCTTGTGTCCTTGAGCAAAACACTTTGTCACAAGTTGCTTCTCTCTACCCAGGAGTAAATGTGAGGGCAGTGATGGTTATGTGTTTCATTAGCCTGTGTGCGCTTAACTTGCAGCTGGGGCTATATACTCACCAGGGAAGCTGAGGTTTCAGGAACGATTTATGGGCCCGATGAGCAGGGGTAATAATGTAGCTTTATTATTAATGATAGGTAAATTCTGTACTAAAAAAAAAAGCAAAATATGCCTACTCTATTGTTATAAATCAGAATATACAGGTTTTACAATACCCCGGGTTTGAAATGGTACAGTCGGCCGAGTGTTCAAAGTTTTGTCAACTCCTTCATTAAGTTAAGACCCCGCCCCCTCCAGTCCATGCTTAGATTTTCTTGGCCCACCCACTGTATGATCCACATGCCTGCTTTTGTCCTTTAAATGTATTCTAACACGATTTCACCCTTTCTAAATAATGAATTACTTTGACATACCAACAGTAAGCGTAGTTACATCCTCAGTAAACCCTGGTCCTGCTCCTGCACTGGTGTATGCCCGTACATACACGGTGTATGTTGTACAGGGTGATAAACCATCAAATGTCACTGACTCGGTTGAAACACGCGTAGTATTAAGTAACCTTGTCGACTTTATCAAACGTGCTTCATAGCTGGTGATGTTACCCCCTCTTCTGCCGCATGGGATGGGATTCCAGTTGATTATGACGCTGTCACTGGTTGATGTAGTGCTGGGGGATGCAGGTGTAACCTCTGGCACTGGTAAAAAAAAAAATAAAAAAACACATTCAGAACTTTTAAAGTCACAATGTTTTTAGCCTCTATAAGTTATGTGTTTTATATGTATTTCTATTTAAAACATTGTAATCCTAGAATAATTTTGTATAAGAGACTAAAAGAGAGCATGCAGCCAAGTTTTCTATTCTGGCTGCCTAGGGTTCTGACAATGAAACTCATGCAGCCAAGTTTTCTATTCTGGCTGCCTAGGGTTCGGACAATGAAACTCATGCAGCCAAGTTTTCTATTGTGGCTGCCTAGGGTTCGGACAATGAAACTCATGCAGCCAAGTTTTCTATTCTGGCTGCCTAGGGTTCTGACAATGAAACTCATGCAGCCAAGTTTTCTATTCTGGCTGCCTAGGGTTCTGACAATGAAACTCATGCAGCCAAGTTTTCTATTCTGGCTGCCTAGGGTTCTGACAATGAAACTCATGCAGCCAAGTTTTCTATTCTGGCTGCCTAGGGTTCTGACAATGAAACTCATGCAGCCAAGTTTTCTATTCTGGCTGCCTAGGGTTCTGACAATGAAACTCATGCAAATAGGAGCAAGCATTTTTTAACAGCAGGACTCCCACATTCTAAAAACAAGTTGAGCACTCCTACTTGACATCAAAGTTGATTTTGCATAATTCACACCACTGTATGCGACCATGCGACCGGTTGGCAAATCACACATTAATCTAAGGCCCTGGCAGTTAGTAGTTGCAAAGCTTGCAGAAACTAATAGTTCACAATCCAGAGAAAATATCAACAAATTGTGCATTATGCAAGAAATATGCATATATGTATTATGAACTTGATGTTTAAAAGCCCTACAAAAACTTACTTGTTTCACCAGTCGTTCCTTCAAGGGACATTGATGTACCATGACCAGCTAAATTTCAACTTACTTGTTTCACCAGTCCTTCCTTCAAGGGACATTGATGTACCATGACCAGCTAAATTTCAACTTACTTGTTTCACCAGTTGTTCCTTCAAGGGACATTGATGTACCATGACCAGCTAAATTTCAACTTACTTGTTTCACCAGTTGTTCCTTTTTGGGACTGTACTGTGGCATTACCAGCTGGGTTTCTCGGTACAACAGTCACATTGTACGTGGAGTATGCCTCCAGACCCTGCAGAAGGATGGTAGTCTCTCTGACCATTATCTCAAATCTCCATCTGCCTCTTTGATGAATCTCCTGACACTGATCCCGGTTGATGAGATCATACGTCACTACGTAGTCAGTTGCATCACAATGGAGGCCCGAGGTGCTACTCGGTACCGTCCATGATAAATCAAGTTTATCATGACCAATCGGTTGGATGGTCAATCCTTCTACATGATCAGGAACTGTAAGAAAAATAAGACATTTTCATGACATACGTATAAATCCTAACTTCCTGATGCATGGTTCTAGTGCTGCAAACTCCTATCACCAATGTCCATACCAAGTCTCAGCAATGCCAATCAGATACTCCTTACTATCTGAATTAAAACTCTTGTTTTTCATCATAACCACCCAATTATAGTCTGAATTACATTGGATTTCCCAAATACCAACTGCCTATCTTCATTTTCATAATCTAGAGCCACGTACAAAAGAGATCCCAAACAGACAACTATTTTATAGTCTACATATGCTTACAACTCACCTACATATGCAGTTGTAAACTCTTGACGGCCATAAGGCCCAATGCCTTTACTTGTTTCTGCAGCTACCTTGAATAGATATCTTGAGCCACAAGGAGACAAGTCTTCCAGACTTTGAGATGTGCCCTCCACTTGCCCTGTATCAACCCCTTGATAGCTATCATCTTGTCTCAGTAATAACTTATAGACGTAGTTCTCGATAGGCCTTTCACCATTTGGGCAGTGCACAGGATCCCATGAGAAAGTCGCACTGGTCGGATTGGCATCGTTAGAGCGTATGAAAAAAAAACTCTGCGGCTTGGCAGAAGAGCCTGAAAGAAGAGTTTAAAAATGTCATTCAACATCAAATTACTTCCCATTTTAAGGAAGAGGTAATTAATGTAAATTAGCAGTAATGTAAATAAGTCAAAGTGTAATTCCTTGACATTAAATTTGGCTTATGTCAGTTGACCAATCTATTAAGCACCGCCCCTTATCACAGCTCTATGGTGTAACAAACGTCCACCAATGATGTGTGGCACACCGTCGACATTGTGATTGGTAAATACATCTATGGGCGGAGCCTTAATTGATGGGTGTAATGGCCACCAAGACCACAATAAAAGAGAAGTCATGTCTGACAGCTGCACTTCAATATGGATTGATAAACACTTCACAAACACGTAGTAACAATTTATTTAGGACAATTAATGCAAAATAAAAGTGCCTAAGTGTGTCTGTATCCGTTTTGTACCTAGTGACGCAGTGCAGGTTGTAAAACATGATGATGGGTTACCTCCAAATGGAAGACATTTATCTGCATTTGAAAATAAAGTGATGTCAGAATCTATCAATAATATAAAATTAACGGTGAAGGACTCAAAATATGACGGACAAAGTATTATTTTGATAGCCCTAATTTATGACATTGAAAAGGTGAAATGCTCAAGCTGTTTTATCCTGATCAAACGGAAACATTTACTTCCATAAAACAATTGCAATTTACGCTTGTGTTTAACAAGAAGAATAAATAAAAGGGACATCTGTAATTGGACTCCAGAAAAGTACAAGAAGTTTGTCAGCTCCAACGTTTATGCAATGGATAGATTGGGGTCTATAATAGACTGTAAATTGGCAGTTGTTGCCTATGTACCCGTGTTCACATCTTCCAGGACACACACCTGTTGTTTTATCACATGCAACACCGTCCATACAGTGACAAGGCCGACAGTCTTTGCTGTATGTATTTGTATCACACACTAAGATGAAACAAAACAATGAACAATTTGATGCAATACCATCTGTAGAATTAAACAAAACTTCAAAGGGATGAGGGAAAACAATTAAGGGTTCATACCTTGGCAGTTGCTGCCTGTGTATCCTGGTGCGCAGTCTCCATCACACTCGCCTGTTGTTCCATCGCATGCAACACCGTCCATACAGTGACAAAGCCGACAGTCTTCGCCGTATGTATTAGTATCACACACTAAGATGAAACAAAACAATGAACAATTTGATGCAATACCATCTGTAGAATTAAACAAAACTTCAAAGGGATGAGGGGAAAACAATTAAGGGTTCATACCTTGGCAGTTGCTGCCTGTGTATCCTGGTGCACAGTCTCCATCACACACACCTGTTGTTCCATCGCATGAAACACCGTCCATACAGTGACAAGTCTGTGCACAGTCAGCACCGTAGGAACCATCACTACAAGCTATCAACGATTGACATACAATCAAATTATATTTTCTTAAATAAAGACTTCGAGAAATATTATTTAGTAGCCCTTCTTTTCATCACAAAACTAAAACCAAACCCACGCTTTTTGTTAGCAAAACTGGGAGATGTGTTTCTAAGGACGTGTTTGCCCCACATCCTGGGTAAAGCCCGGGTTTTATTATCCGTGTCGATCGCAGTGTGAACAGAAATCGCCGTTTTCACCCACTTAATGGGAAGTGCACGCGGTGCAGTTGACCTGACCTTGTTGACCATGTGTTGATTTCGCGCAGTTTCTGCGAGTGGATGTGAGTCAGCTATTTTTCGATCGTGCACACATATTTTCATTACTCGCAATATTGGGCCAATTTTTCTCCAATGTTTTTGTTTCAAACGATGTCTTCCACCGACTGCAATAACATTTGATGGTCGAATGCTAAACAAACTACACTCCTTGAGTTGTTGGCGAATAAAACAAATGCAACAGAGCCTCAATTCGATGGTCCACAATAATGATATCTATGATGGAATCGCCATGCACATAAAGGAGCTAGGATTTCGGTTGCAAAATAAAATTAATTAACCCTCCTGTTCTCAGGGCCAAAATCGACCCAGCTGCTGTACAGATCAAAACCTATCAAATTTCAGATTGAAACACACACAAACTGTCAGAGTTGGTGTTTAGAGATTTTGATAGGCTGTGATAGTTATAAGTATAGGAGGGTTAATTAAGGCACTCAGAAAAAATTTGGCGACACGGAGTGGACCCCAAAAAATCAATGACTCTATAAGCTGTTGAAAAGAGCTAAGAACTCGATCCAATCTTCTGCTTCTGGCCCAATGTTGTCAGCATTTTAAGTAAAATTGCTGCAGGAGAAAGACGCAACTCTCCCAAGAGAGACCTTCTATATTTCAAGTCACACAGGGTCAATATATGCCTTCGTGAAAACTTCCGGGTTAAATTCACAAAAATCGTCCAGGGTAAACTTTTGTCTCACTTGATGCCTGGCAGTAAGTATGACCTGGGTTAAACCCACTCTTACTAGGGTCCCGGGTAGAATGTTTCAGTGTGAACACACCCTAAATGACAAATAGAATAAAGTAAAGAACGAATGACCGACAGGATGGCCCAGTAATACTGACAACCAATAAAGGATTCAAAATTCATGTACATGTGTACTATGCTGTTTATTACTTTTACCACTTAATAAATTTTGATCAATTTAAGTTAATAAAAAACTTTAATTAAAACCCTCCTGTTCTCAGGGCCAAAATCGACCCAACTGCTGTACAGATCAAAACCTATCAAATTTCAGATTGAAACACACACAAACTGTCAGAGTTGGTGTTTAGAGATTTTGATAGGCTGTGATAGTTATAAGTATAGGAGGGTTAATTAATGTCAAGGTTTGCTCCGCTTCATTATAATCATAATCATATCATGTGATCATGTAAGTCAAAAGGTAATTGTGTAACATTACTTACCATTGTTGCAATCGATTCCCTGGTACCCGGCAGCACATGAGCAGCCATAAGGATCCAGTAAACAGAACAACTTTCCTCCACACGTAGGGCCATCTCCTAGATCAGATGAGTCGCAGCGAAATCTCCCGGTCTGTCCAAAGCGATTTGGTCCTAGCACTGATAAAAAGTCAAGGTCAAGGTTTAGGATAATTCCCACATCACTCTGATTCGGGTCATTTTCAGTGAAATTTGTCTCAACTTTTACTGCTATGCTACTTATACCGAGGAACTCGGTATTTATTATAGCATGCACTTTCCTGTTTATTGTTGTTTCTTTCTTTTACTTCTATGGTCAGGCCTCGATCTTAACCGTGGCCGCCGTGGCCACCGCGGCCACCGCAGCCAATGGCTGCATGACCCGCCGAGTTGGCCGCAATGCCCTTCAAAACACACGCTATTTTGTTTTCAGTTGTATAGGCAGCCCCCTATTTTTGCTGTCTACTGAACTCTTCAGATCAACTCTGACAGCTCCACTTTGATGGACTCTGTACACAAGTCAATGTGACAAAGTATGCAATCTAATGCATCTGGCAGGGTTCTAGCAAACATGCTCTGGAGGGTTTGGCCCATGGGTTAAAAAAAATCCTCCGGAGATATGATTATGAATCAGAAGAAAAAAATGCTTAATATCTGCAATTAAATCAGGGTTTTATTTTGTTTTTAAAGCAATTCTTACTTTTTTAGGAAAAAAAAGAGGAAAAAACTAAATGTGTGGCGTAGCGAGGCGTAAAACCTGTACGTATACGGGACATGGCAGCGCCGTCGCATTCGAGCGCTCTCTAGCGAGGAGCATTTACCACTCGGCCATTTGTTGACTCGACATATAGCTGAGCGTGACAAGAAACGACCGACTGATTTCACAGCTAACAGCGGGAAGAAAGGCAAGACCGGTTCACGGCAAAATAAACACTTCAAAACAAACACTTGGCACAACCTTTAATTTTGAGACTTTAGTCTGGGCATTTCGTGCAATATATACAGGGGAAGAAAGTTTGTATTTTCTGTGTTTAGTATTGGCACAGTGTACACGTACAGTCATTCAGAAATCAGAGTTCACCATCGTAAATACAACTGGTTGAGACATCACAATGGTCACAAGGGTTTGTAGAAAGGAAATATGAGCAATTTTTGTGCACGGTTCCTTCACACAATCCCTTGTAACCATTGTGACTTTTCAACCAGGCGGTATTTGCGATAAGGTCTAGGGCCTAGGCCCAAGCTAACTTGTTATGACATAAATGTTAGCAATGTCGAGCGCAATTTGAGTCCCGCGCGCGAGTTTAAACTTGCGCGCGCTAGTTTAAACTTGCACGCGCTAGTTTAAACTTGCACGTTGCGTTGCATTGCGTTGCGTTGCTTTGCGTTGCGTTGTGTTGCGTTGCGTTGCGTTGCGTCGAAATCAAGTTTTGGTGGCAAATGGCGGCGGTAGTCAACTTCGAGTTGTTTTTCGAGTTTTGCGACTCAAAATTTCCGATTGGAGAGGTCACCACAAGTTCCACAGTAAGAAGGGAAAAGGGTAACTCTATTGTTAAATATGTGAAGGGGGTGAATGAAGAGCAGCCATCTAAAACGTTCACAAAGTTAAATATAAGGTCACAATAAAATAAGAACACACACATAAACCCAATCGGGAAGCCACCCAACCTCACCCCTTTAAATTTTAAATCAAAAAAATGTGAGGGATTACCTGGTGACTAGTTTGTATCTCTAAAAGAAAAAGTATCAAAAAAATATAAACATCAATATTTGCATTGTGAAAATTATCAGACAACGCACGTACAATCCTGACAAGGATGGTGAAACTGCGACTTGCGAGCGCAATTTAGCCCCCTCCCCCTCCCCCTGGCTGAATTGGCCTACCACAAATATTGCAAGATACTACATATTTAAAACGTAATTACAATGTATAGGGCCTACATGTAGGCCTACTTGGAAGGTTTTAATATGAAGGAAAAGAACCAAATGCCAACGTCATGAAAATGTTCCAACATACGTGCATATGACAGCAAAATTGGCCAACGGTTCAAGTTTTCAATGTGCGATCGATTTAAACTTGCGCAAGGTTCTCAATTTGCGATCGCCCTTGCGCCAATTGTAACGTGCGCACGCAAATTTAAATGGTACAGTGAAATTTGCGTGCTTCGGAAATCCTGAGCGCAAGTTTAATCGCATGCGGGACTCAAATTGCGCCCGACAGCAACACTACACTGGATATGGCATGTATGGGAGAATAGGCTTTAGCCTAGCCGGTTGGGCGTAATTTTTTTTCCTAGGATGGTTAGGGGCAATTATCATAAATGGGTGTACCTAGGCCCTCTCGCATGCATACGTGTTACTCATTTCGCTGTACACACAGGCACTGCATTGCCCACGTGTACATACGTACATGTACATGAAACGCAGAGCTAGTGCAGTAGTGGTATTAAGCCGTGGGTTATTAGAGAGTTTTGGCGTGATCAAAATGTACCTTTTTACAATTTAGTGACTTCGGAAATATATTTTCAAGTTCATGAGGTGTTCTGGATGATGGAAGAGAAGAGTCCGCGTATCGGCTGGCAGTTCAATACCGTGAAAAACACTATCAGATAAGATTCCCATACAAATTCTGCAAGCAAATCACTGTAAGTGTAACTCATTGACAAGTCACTAAAACAAAGTCTGTTTCAAACGTGCATAAGACATTATATCCAATTTCAGTGAAATGTTCCCCTTTGAAGTGCCGAACTCATAGTTTTCTGGAGCGTTATACAAATATGGACCCTAAAAAAGCTAAAACGAAACCAAATCAAACAACCCAACAACTATATAAGAAAGAAATATTTTGTTCTCTAAATGTCGAGTATAGGGAACAAAATACGCCAGTGGTCGTTTTTTTAAATTTATTTTTTGTGGGCGATAGACCTTGAGGACGGTTATATTGAAGCGCGCAAACTGATTTTAATCTGCAGTTTTGTTCACCTTAATTGTGACAGAAATTATTGTAAATCTATATGCAATAACCACACCTTCGCAACATATCAAACCAAATCTCTGTTCCTTCCTCCATAGACCTTATCGCAAATACCGCCTGGATAAGACGTCACAATGGTTACCAAAATCGCTCCCATTTCCTTCCCACAATCCCTTGTGACCATTGTGACGTCTCCACCAGGCGGTATTTGCGATATGGTCTATGGCCTAACTTATTTCTCCATGGCCTAACCTACTCCTAGAACTATGAGGTTCCTGACATGAACCTCATAGGAAGACGCCGATTTTTCCCATAGGCTAGTACAGCAAGAATAAGAACGTCATTTCCATGCAACACGAGTCTACATTTTTCGCCGTGAATCACTTCATGGCTGCCCCCCAAAAAAATAATATGCCGCATTTACCTCCTCACCTCGGTTGCGCCAAGTCAATTTTCGCCTGAAACGGGTCCAATTTGCGGGAAAAAAAGAAAAAAAAATGCAGTCGTTCCGAAGCGATCACACACGCACACCATCGATTAAGCCGCACACACGAAGCTCCTGTTTTGCGGGGGGCCGTGGGTCGGTCAAGTCATGATTATTCATCGAAAATTCGAAGCGCGGTACGGCAGGCAACTGCCGCGTGTCCGTTATATACCGTCTGCATGCATTGCCTGTCGTCGCAGACGGTATATAACGGACACGCGGCAGTTGCCTGCCGTACCGCGCTTCGAATTTTCGATGAATAATCATGACTTGACCGACCCACGGCCCCCCCGCACATTACCCGGCTGGATGCATGCTGGGATATCTTACAGGAGCTTCGTGTGTGCGGCTTAATCGATGGTGTGCGTGTGTGATCGCTTCGGAACGACTGCATTTTTTTTTCTTTTTTTCCCGCAAATTGGACCCGTTTCAGGCGAAAATTGACTTGGCGCAACCGAGGTGAGGAGGTAAATGCGGCATATTATTTTTTTGGGGGGCAGCCATGAAGTAATTCACGGCGAAAAATGTAGACTCGTGTTGCATGGAAATGACGTTCTTATTCTTGCTGTACTAGCCTATGGGAAAAATCGGCGTCTTCCTATGAGGTTCATGTCAGGAACCTCATACTTCTAGGAGTAGGCCTAACCTACAATCCCGGCCAAATCTCGTTGGGCCCCCGACCCCCCTGCCTCCGGTCAATGTTGGCTCTCATTGCGCGGAATGCGCTCCGGCTTGATATTACAACATTGAGCGGGGGAGCGGGGGGCGCGGAGGAGGGTATGTTTATCATCACGTGGCCCAAGCATTTTGGCCGGGATTGTAGTTCTAATACAATGCAATGGAACAATGCACTCTAAAAGGTTAATTTTTTCACTTTATTCACTGAAATCAACATTGTTGTGCACCAAACCTGAAACTTTAGATATTTAGATGTCATTAAAGACAAAAATCGAAAAATTAATTTTGACGAAAAATGTCACCCTCTCAACATTGAAAGGGCCATTACACGTAAATGCATAGCGTGACTTATATCACCTTTTTCTGGAGCGGGTCACAAATGGGCATGATAGAAAAAGTCAAAGTGGCGTAGCCAGAGGGGGTAACTCCCCCCCCCCCCCCCTCCCTCCGATGGAGCTTTTTAAAAATATAAGGGACTGATGCCATGTCATCTGCAATTTGTGAACTTGATGTGTTCAGTTTAATCATATTTGTAAAGGCTCTTGAAAGCACCGCCAATTCAAAACTCGAAACCAACACCCCCCTCCCAAAAACCCCAAAAACAATTGGCACATTTCTTATGATTGTTTGAATAGTTGGTCCTAACAATTCTCACTTAACACCTTGAAGATAGCCATGCCCCACTTTTCCCCCTCCCAACACGTGTAAAAACATTTATCTCTTTTCATAAATTTGTCCACAGATTTACAATCGTGAAATGGATGAGGTGTCTGAACAATCCTGATTGGATCAAGACATCAACACAGTCGACATGGTGCCAGACGAAAAGCTCCTCCCATGTCAGTGATGTAAGGCTGTTGAGGTTTCGACTGCCACGATGGGTGAAAGTCTTCTTGCTACTGAAAACATCAGGATCTTTGTAGTTGGCAGTCATCCCTTACAGAAATGCCTGCAAGCTTGCAGGCAAGCTTGCCTGCAAGCTTGCGTGCAATCTTGCAAGGTTCCAAATATGTAAATTAGGGCAAGCTTGCGGCAAGCTTGTGGCAAGCTTGCGGCAAGCTTGCGGCAAGCTTGCAGCAAGCTTGCAGGCAAGCTCACCAGCAAGCTTGCCGCAAGCTTGCCGCAAGCTTGCCGCAAGCTTGCCGCAAGCTTGCCGCAAGCTTGCCGCAAGGTTGCCGCAAGCTTGCCTGCAAACTTGCTGGTGAGCTTGCCTGCAAGCTTGCCCTAATTTACATATTTGGAACCTTGCAAGCTTGCGGGCAAGCTTGCAGGCAAGCTTGCGGAAAGCTTGCAGGCAAGCTTGCAGAAAGCTTGCAGGCAAGCTCGCCGGCAGGCAAGCTCGCCGGCAGGCAAGCTCGCCGGCAGGCAAGCTCGCCGGCAGGCAAGCTCGCCGGCAGGCAAGCTCGCCGGCAGGCAAGCTCGCCGGCAGGCAAGCTCGCCGGCAGGCAAGCTCGCCGGCAGGCAAGCTCGCCGGCAGGCAAGCTCGCCGGCAGGCAAGCTCGCCGGCAGGCAAGCTCGCCGGCAGTTTTGTCATAATTAATTTTCTAAATAATGATTTTCAGTTATTGTTCACCTTTTTTATAAGCTGTATTTAAAAACACACACATATTATTGTGCTTAATGTGATCAGTTTGAAGACATGAGTTCCCATCAAGGCAAAAATGTTATGGTAACTAGATTTTATTGTCCAAAGCCAAGAAATTATATTGAAAAACTAAACAAATACACAACACTTAGTTTCAAGGTTTTTCTTTGAACCCTAGCTCCCTACTGTTTTTAAGTACTGGACCAAGTCAGCAAAAATCCATCCATCACACTGCTTCCAATGCTGGTTTGATATGGTTACATGATGATGTATATACACACATCACCAAATTGTTGTCAGGGTATCGAGTGGCTAACTTCTTTAAGTGGATATCTCCTTGCTGCAAATGCTGTATCTGACATGCCTGAAATAAAAAAGAATCACAAATAATTTATTATACAAAAAAACTTTTTCTAGTTTTAGTAGCTACATGTAGTAGTTGTTCACCAGAAATTAATCAATGAAATTATAGTAAGCCATCATATTAAAAATTGAAAGTCCATTGTTACTGGGCACTGAATCCATTGTTACTTGTTCACAGTGTAACTGGCTAAGTCATAAATTCAATCATTTAACTGTTTATAAGCAGTATGCATTGTCACAACTGTTTTGCTATCAGCATCACTATTAAACCATCATGGAGGAAGACTTCCTCCATGCACTAACATACAAAGTAACAATGGGGACATCAGATCTTTACAGAATATCAGCCAAAATAGAATTGTGTAAGCCAAAAAAGGAATGACACATCCTACTATAGTAACAATTGTAGACTTACCGCATACAAACAGCTTGTGAGCATGTTGACATGGTTCAACATGTTGCTTGTAGTTGTGAGTTTGTCCATTCCAAAGACTAGTCCATCCATCCAGCAATTAATTATTCACCAGTGTCTGAACAATCCTGATTGGATCAAGACATCAACACAGTCGACATGGTGCCAGACGAAAAGCTCCTCCCATGTCAGTGATGTAAGGCTGTTGAGGTTTCGACTGCCACGATGGGTGAAAGTCTTCTTGCTACTGAAAACATCAGGATCTTTGTAGTTGGCAGTCATCCCTTACAGAAATGCCTGCAAGCTTGCAGGCAAGCTTGCCTGCAAGCTTGCGTGCAATCTTGCAAGGTTCCAAATATGTAAATTAGGGCAAGCTTGCGGCAAGCTTGCGGCAAGCTTGCGGCAAGCTTGCGGCAAGCTTGCGGCAAGCTTGCGGCAAGCTTGCGGCAAGCTTGCGGCAAGCTTGCGGCAAGCTTGCGGCAAGCTTGCGGCAAGCTTGCGGCAAGCTTGCGGCAAGCTTGCGGCAAGCTTGCGGCAAGCTTGCGGCAAGCTTGCGGCAAGCTTGCGGCAAGCTTGCGGCAAGCTTGCGGCAAGCTTGCGGCAAGCTTGCGGCAAGCTTGCGGCAAGCTTGCGGCAAGCTTGCGGCAAGCTTGCGGCAAGCTTGCGGCAAGCTTGCGGCAAGCTTGCGGCAAGCTTGCGGCAAGCTTGCGGCAAGCTTGCGGCAAGCTTGCGGCAAGCTTGCGGCAAGCTTGCGGCAAGCTTGCGGCAAGCTTGCGGCAAGCTTGCGGCAAGCTTGCGGCAAGCTTGCGGCAAGCTTGCGGCAAGCTTGCAGGCAAGCTCACCAGCAAGCTTGCCGCAAGCTTGCCGCAAGCTTGCCGCAAGCTTGCCGCAAGCTTGCCGCAAGCTTGCCTGCAAACTTGCTGGTGAGCTTGCCTGCAAGCTTGCCCTAATTTACATATTTGGAACCTTGCAAGCTTGCGGGCAAGCTTGCAGGCAAGCTTGCGGAAAGCTTGCAGGCAAGCTTGCAGAAAGCTTGCAGGCAAGCTCGCCGGCAGGCAAGCTCGCCGGCAGGCAAGCTCGCCGGCAGGCAAGCTCGCCGGCAGGCAAGCTCGCCGGCAGGCAAGCTCGCCGGCAGGCAAGCTCGCCGGCAGGCAAGCTCGCCGGCAGGCAAGCTCGCCGGCAGGCAAGCTCGCCGGCAGGCAAGCTCGCCGGCAGGCAAGCTCGCCGGCAGGCAAGCTCGCCGGCAGGCAAGCTCGCCGGCAGGCAAGCTCGCCGGCAGGCAAGCTCGACTTTCCTGAACTGAACGTTTGTGGCCTGTTTCCTGAAAATCGCTTGTGAACTTGGGAAAACCTGGCTGTCATGCGCTTGCGCCAGGACTTGTTTTGCAGTGCGCATCGTACACAATGTACCATGACGATTAGCCATGACATTTTGTCCAATAACTTCACAAAAGACATCTTTTGTTAAACGCGAAAAACGCATTATGTTACACAAACATACAAGCCTCTTCCATTTTGTTTCAACTACCTCATTCCGTGAATTGTCGGAAAACTCAACGGTTAACCCTCGCCACTAAAAAAATAGAGAAATGACAGACTCTCCTTTACTATTTTGGTGGCGAGGGTTAACCGTTGAATTTTCCGACAAATCACGCAAAGAGACGGCTAAAAAATTGGAAGAGGCTTGTAGGTGGTTTGTGTAGCGTAATGCGATTTTCGCGCTGAACAAAAATGTCTTTTGTAAAGTTATTTGACAAAATGGCATGGTTATTCGTCATGGTACATCGTGTACGATGCGCACTACAAAACAATTGGGATCATCTGTGTCTGGAAATTGAACTGTCAATTAAGCCTCTTGGCATCTGTGACTCACATAGTCTAGTGGTTTGGACATGTACATTCAAATGCAACAGTTGTGGGTTCGAATCCAACCCGAAAAAAACCCTCTTTTTTTCCACTTCCTTTTCTTTTAATTACTCCTGCACTCGGAAAGCCATGACCATCCATTGCTTCTCACACTTAGGTCTTTTCTAATGTTTTTTTTTGTTTTTTTTTGAGAAAGAAAATTTCAGACAATCCCGGCCAAATCTCGTTGGGCCCCCGACCCCCCTGCCTCCGGTCAATGTTGGCTCTCATTGCGCGGAATGCGCTCCGGCTTGATATTACAACATTGAGCGGGGGAGCGGGGGGCGCGGAGGAGGGTATGTTTATCATCACGTGGCCCAAGCATTTTGGCCGGGATTGTAGTTCTAATACAATGCAATGGAACAATGCACTCTAAAAGGTTAATTTTTTCACTTTATTCACTGAAATCAACATTGTTGTGCACCAAACCTGAAACTTTAGATATTTAGATGTCATTAAAGACAAAAATCAAAAAATTAATTTTGACGAAAAATGTCACCCTCTCAACATTGAAAGGGCCATTACACGTAAATGCATAGCGTGACTTATATCACCTTTTTCTGGAGCGGGTCACAAATGGGCATGATAGAAAAAGTCAAAGTGGCGTAGCCAGAGGGGGTAACTCCCCCCCCCCCCCCCCCCCTCCCTCCGATGGAGCTTTTTAAAAATATAAGGGACTGATGCCATGTCATCTGCAATTTGTGAACTTGATGTGTTCAGTTTAATCATATTTGTAAAGGCTCTTGAAAGCACCGCCAATTCAAAACTCGAAACCAACACCCCCCTCCCAAAAACCCCAAAAACAATTGGCACATTTCTTATGATTGTTTGAATAGTTGGTCCTAACAATTCTCACTTAACACCTTGAAAATAGCCATGCCCCACTTTTCCCCCTCCCAACACGTGTAAAAACATTTATCTCTTTTCATAAATTTGTCCACAGATTTACAATCGTGAAATGGATGAGGTGTCTGAACAATCCTGATTGGATCAAGACATCAACACAGTCGACATGGTGCCAGACGAAAAGCTCCTCCCATGTCAGTGATGTAAGGCTGTTGAGGTTTCGACTGCCACGATGGGTGAAAGTCTTCTTGCTACTGAAAACATCAGGATCTTTGTAGTTGGCAGTCATCCCTTACAGAAATGCCTGCAAGCTTGCAGGCAAGCTTGCCTGCAAGCTTGCGTGCAATCTTGCAAGGTTCCAAATATGTAAATTAGGGCAAGCTTGCGGCAAGCTTGCGGCAAGCTTGCGGCAAGCTTGCGGCAAGCTTGCGGCAAGCTTGCGGCAAGCTTGCGGCAAGCTTGCGGCAAGCTTGCGGCAAGCTTGCGGCAAGCTTGCGGCAAGCTTGCGGCAAGCTTGCGGCAAGCTTGCGGCAAGCTTGCGGCAAGCTTGCGGCAAGCTTGCGGCAAGCTTGCGGCAAGCTTGCGGCAAGCTTGCGGCAAGCTTGCGGCAAGCTTGCGGCAAGCTTGCGGCAAGCTTGCGGCAAGCTTGCGGCAAGCTTGCGGCAAGCTTGCGGCAAGCTTGCGGCAAGCTTGCGGCAAGCTTGCGGCAAGCTTGCGGCAAGCTTGCGGCAAGCTTGCGGCAAGCTTGCGGCAAGCTTGCGGCAAGCTTGCGGCAAGCTTGCGGCAAGCTTGCGGCAAGCTTGCGGCAAGCTTGCGGCAAGCTTGCGGCAAGCTTGCGGCAAGCTTGCGGCAAGCTTGCGGCAAGCTTGCGGCAAGCTTGCGGCAAGCTTGCGGCAAGCTCAGCGGCAAGCTCAGCGGCAAGCTCAGCGGCAAGCTTGCGGCAAGCTCAGCGGCAAGCTTGCGGCAAGCTCAGCGGCAAGCTTGCAGGCAAGCTCACCGGCAAGCTTGCCGCAAGCTTGCCGCAAGCTTGCCGCAAGCTTGCCGCAAGCTTGCCGCAAGCTTGCCTGCAAACTTGCTGGTGAGCTTGCCTGCAAGCTTGCCCTAATTTACATATTTGGAACCTTGCAAGCTTGCGGGCAAGCTTGCAGGCAAGCTTGCGGAAAGCTTGCAGGCAAGCTTGCAGAAAGCTTGCAGGCAAGCTCGCCGGCAGGCAAGCTCGCCGGCAGGCAAGCTCGCCGGCAGGCAAGCTCGCCGGCAGGCAAGCTCGCCGGCAGGCAAGCTCGCCGGCAGGCAAGCTCGCCGGCAGGCAAGCTCGCCGGCAGTTTTGTCATAATTAATTTTCTAAATAATGATTTTCAGTTATTGTTCACCTTTTTTATAAGCTGTATTTAAAAACACACACATATTATTGTGCTTAATGTGATCAGTTTGAAGACATGAGTTCCCATCAAGGCAAAAATGTTATGGTAACTAGATTTTATTGTCCAAAGCCAAGAAATTATATTGAAAAACTAAACAAATACACAACACTTAGTTTCAAGGTTTTTCTTTGAACCCTAGCTCCCTACTGTTTTTAAGTACTGGACCAAGTCAGCAAAAATCCATCCATCACACTGCTTCCAATGCTGGTTTGATATGGTTACATGATGATGTATATACACACATCACCAAATTGTTGTCAGGGTATCGAGTGGCTAACTTCTTTAAGTGGATATCTCCTTGCTGCAAATGCTGTATCTGACATGCCTGAAATAAAAAAGAATCACAAATAATTTATTATACAAAAAAACTTTTCTAGTTTTAGTAGCTACATGTAGTAGTTGTTCACCAGAAATTAATCAATGAAATTATAGTAAGCCATCATATTAAAAATTGAAAGTCCATTGTTACTGGGCACTGAATCCATTGTTACTTGTTCACAGTGTAACTGGCTAAGTCATAAATTCAATCATTTAACTGTTTATAAGCAGTATGCATTGTCACAACTGTTTTGCTATCAGTATCACTATTAAACCATCATGGAGGAAGACTTCCTCCATGCACTAACATACAAAGTAACAATGGGGACATCAGATCTTTACAGAATATCAGCCAAAATAGAATTGTGTAAGCCAAAAAAGGAATGACACATCCTACTATAGTAACAATTGTAGACTTACCGCATACAAACAGCTTGTGAGCATGTTGACATGGTTCAACATGTTGCTTGTAGTTGTGAGTTTGTCCATTCCAAAGACTAGTCCATCCATCCAGCAATTAATTATTCACCAGTGTATTTTTTACAGGTCATGTACAGGTTGAGTGTGTACATGAGCAGTTTTCCACAGGCATGAATGCCATGCAAATATCCATGATTTTTGACCCAGTTTTATACAAGTCTGACATCTTTCAAGCCTACATGTACAGTGTATTACTGCTGCATGCAACTGATCTATGACTGCAGTGCAGATTTCAAATTTCCCACACTGACCGTTTATCTCTGGTATGCAAGCAGCAAGGTCACCGTGTCATGTGACTTGTGACCCACACCTACACTGTGCTGTGAGTCAAAGTAACATGATACTCTTGATGATGTGCATGTAGGCTATGGGTCTAGTAAACTGTTCTCAATGAAGAATTGGGCTAGCTCCATAAAGAATTAACTCTAGTACTATGCAGGATCATGGAGGAAGGAAGAGGATGAAACTATATGTTTGTACATCAGCGTTTTTATGCAATTAAGTATAGCCATAGACATTTCAGTGGCAACATTTACAATATTAAAGATATGTTTATCCTTGCCTCTCTTTCAAGTTGCCACAAGATTTCTTTCTCAAAGTGTTTCTTGCTTTACATACTCACTTTGATGCCTCACAAGATTCCAAGATTTCTTAAGTTAGATTTATATTTAGGGCACTGTAAAACTTTCTTTAAGAGTATTATGTGGTGTACTTTTGGTGTCTTTTCTGCTGTGACACCTGTCCTGAAATTCTTTTAAGAGTGTGTGGCATGCATGGTGTGCTTTTGGTGCATACATACATGTGCTTGGTGAGAGAAGAAGCTCACTGTATGTCAGTGGTGCAGATTTAGTGTAATGCTATGGGGGCTGATGAGTGGAATATTGGTGCACTGGCCATGCGGTGCACTCATTTATAAATAAACATTTCTGGTGCTATTCTGGTGTTTGGTTGAAGTTTCAGAGGTGTATATACTTGCAGTGCTGTTGCATATTCAGTGATCACCAGAGAGGTACCAAACCTGCACCAAATGATGTGGTACATGTATGTACACCACAGTTCGGAAAGGGACATATGCACACTTGCCATAATCTTTATTTGCAAGTACACGCGCAAGCTTGCCGCAAGCTGGCAAGTACACGCGCAAGCTTGCCGCAAGCTCGCAAGTACAAGTGCAAGCTTGCCGCAAGCTCGCAAGTACATGTGCAAGCTTGCCGCAAGCTCGCAAGTACATATGCAAGCTTGCCGCAAGCTTGCCGCAAGTGTGCAACCTTGCCTCACATCTGTGCAAGCATTGCAAGCTTGCAGCAAGCTTGCTGCAAGCTTGCTGCAAGCTTGCAAGCTTGTAATTTGCTTGCAGCTAGATTGCATGCAAATGCGCAATCTCATGCAAGCTTGCGGCAAGCTTCGCAATCTAGTTACCAGCTTAATACTAGCTTGCGGCAAGCTTGCGGCAAGCTTACTTTTCCGTAAGGGATCGACACTATCAAGAAACAGTTTCAGCTGTCAAGGTATTGCACAGGGCAAATATTTATTTTAAATGTACTCTGTAGTCGCAACTAAATTCTGGACATGGGGCTAGCCACTTAAAATGGTAAAGATAACCGATAAATGTGTAACATTGTTCTTTCCAAATGGCATTGCTATACAAACGTGGTCAAGAAAGAAAGTTAGGAATGTTCCAAGTTTGGTGGCTTGGAAGAGGGGTGTATCCCCCCCCCCCCCCCCCCATATCCGCTTAACTGCAAAGGTTGTTTTGTTTTTATCCTGATCAATATTAGTTCCTCCAGCGTACCATTTAAGAAAACTGACCTAAATCCTCCCCCCCCCCCCCCCCCCTCTCCTGAAAAAGCCTTAGGGAGCCATGTTGCAGAATTGGCACACTTGACTTGATGGTGATTTTCAAACCTTCCCATTGTTGCCACCCAAATTGCCTATGAAAGACTCCACGGCTGTTAATATGTATAATACGTATGTTACGCATTAGAATAAGGTAAACATAGTTTTACATTTGTATATGATTAAGGCCCTATTGAGGCAAATTGTTTGATTTGCAAGGTCTGCAGTCATGACCGACAGCTTGACAGGCAATGTGGGTGGAAAATAATCAAAATCTTAAAAGTACTGCATTCCTTATCAGGGTTTTAATCCAGGGTTTAAAAACAGGGTGTCCACATGGCACATTAGCTGTGTATGAAAATAGCGTTTCAAATTTGTAATACTTTTACATGTAAATGACAAATAAAACAGCCTGCCCGAATGATACAAACAAACTAAAAATAAAGTGCTCACCCTGTGGACCACCCTCCCACCCAGCTAAGGAAAAATGGTTGCTCAGTAACCAGATGTTATTCAAAAATCGTGTTTTGTCTTACAGGAATTCGGCCAGTGTCGTGTGTCGGGATGAAGAACTGGTAGACATGAATGACTCTATGCTACTACTGACGGGGGAATCTCTAAGCATTGGGCCACCTACAATCCCGGCCAAATCTCGTTGGGCCCCCGACCCCCCTGCCCCCGGTCAATGTTGGCTCTCATTGCGCGGAATGCGCTCCGGCTTGATATTACAACATTGAGCGGGGGAGCGGGGGAGCGGGGGGCGCGGAGGAGGGTATGTTTATCATCACGTGGCCCAAGCATTTTGGCCGGGATTGTCTGAAAGTTCGCCTAGTTTATCTATAAAGAGTTTAAAACACGCAAAATCAACTTTTCAACCCAAATAGTTTGAATTACCTGATTATAGCGCCCCCAAGGGAGATCCCCGTCTAAACATCGAATGCTATTTTAATAATGATGTCCAACTAATTAGGTTGTCATAATTTTTGTTTGACCGTTCGGACAACCAAGACGTTAATTACGGGATAAATACGATTGTTTTAACAACAAGTTAAAAAATAGCCCCCAACGCCCTACAGTTGGCACTTGCTAAAAGTTGTGGACGTCATCATTGCGACTTTCCTGAACTGAACGTTTGTGGCCTGTTTCCTGAAAATCGCTTGTGAACTTGGGAAAACACGGAAGTCTGGGGGGGGGGGGGGGGGGGGGGGCAGTAGTCGCCCCTTTCCGGTCTCCGTACGTACCAAACTAAGCCCGGTCGGGATAGGGTTAACAGAATGACGATTCCTGGCTGTCATGCGCTTGCGCCAGGACTTGTTTTGCAGTGCGCATCGTACACAATGTACCATGACGATTAGCCATGACATTTTGTCCAATAACTTCACAAAAGACATCTTTTGTTAAACGCGAAAAACGCATTATGTTACACAAACATACAAGCCTCTTCCATTTTGTTTCAACTACCTCATTCCGTGAATTGTCGGAAAACTCAACGGTTAACCCTCGCCACTAAAAAAATAGAGAAATGACAGACTCTCCTTTACTATTTTGGTGGCGAGGGTTAATCGTTGAATTTTCCGACAAATCACGCAAAGAGACGGCTAAAAAATTGGAAGAGGCTTGTAGGTGGTTTGTGTAGCGTAATGCGATTTTCGCGTTGAACAAAAATGTCTTTTGTAAAGTTATTTGACAAAATGGCATGGTTATTCGTCATGGTGCATCGTGTACGATGCGCACTACAAAACAATTGGGATCATCTGTGTCTGAAAATTGAACGGTCAATTAAGCCTCTTGGCATCTGTTACTCACATAGTCTAGTGGTTTGGACATGTACATTCAAATGCAACAGTTGTGGGTTCGAATCCAACCCGAAAAAAACCCTCTTTTTTTCCACTTCCTTTTCTTTTAATTACTCCTGCACTCGGAAAGCCATGACCATCCGTTGCTTCTCACACTTAGGTCTTTTCTAATGTTTTTTTTTTTTTTTTTTTTGAGAAAGAAAATTTCAGACAATCCCGGCCAAATCTCGTTGGGCCCCCGACCCCCCTGCCTCCGGTCAATGTTGGCTCTCATTGCGCGGAATGCGCTCCGGCTTGATATTACAACATTGAGCGGGGGAGCGGGGGAGCGGGGGGCGCGGAGGAGGGTATGTTTATCATCACGTGGCCCAAGCATTTTGGCCGGGATTGTCTGAAAGTTCGCCTAGTTTATCTATAAAGAGTTTAAAACACGCAAAATCAACTTTTCAACCCAAATAGTTTGAATTACCTGATTATAGCGCCCCCAAGGGAGATCCCCGTCTAAACATCGAATGCTATTTTAATAATGATGTCCAACTAATTAGGTTGTCATAATTTTTGTTTGACCGTTCGGACAACCAAGACGTTAATTACGGGATAAATACGATTGTTTTAACAACAAGTTAAAAAATAGCCCCCAACGCCCTACAGTTGGCACTTGCTAAAAGTTGTGGACGTCATCATTGCGACTTTCCTGAACTGAACGTTTGTGGCCTGTTTCCTGAAAATCGCTTGTGAACTTGGGAAAACACGGAAGTCTGGGGGGGGGGGGGGGGCAGTAGTCGCCCCTTTCCGGTCTCCGTACGTACCAAACTAAGCCCGGTCGGGATAGGGTTAACAGAATGACGATTCCTGGCTGTCATGCGCTTGCGCCAGGACTTGTTTTGCAGTGCGCATCGTACACAATGTACCATGACGATTAGCCATGACATTTTGTCCAATAACTTCACAAAAGACATCTTTTGTTAAACGCGAAAAACGCATTATGTTACACAAACATACAAGCCTCTTCCATTTTGTTTCAACTACCTCATTCCGTGAATTGTCGGAAAACTCAACGGTTAACCCTCGCCACTAAAAAAATAGAGAAATGACAGACTCTCCTTTACTATTTTGGTGGCGAGGGTTAATCGTTGAATTTTCCGACAAATCACGCAAAGAGACGGCTAAAAAATTGGAAGAGGCTTGTAGGTGGTTTGTGTAGCGTAATGCGATTTTCGCGTTGAACAAAAATGTCTTTTGTAAAGTTATTTGACAAAATGGCATGGTTATTCGTCATGGTGCATCGTGTACGATGCGCACTACAAAACAATTGGGATCATCTGTGTCTGAAAATTGAACGGTCAATTAAGCCTCTTGGCATCTGTTACTCACATAGTCTAGTGGTTTGGACATGTACATTCAAATGCAACAGTTGTGGGTTCGAATCCAACCCGAAAAAAACCCTCTTTTTTTCCACTTCCTTTTCTTTTAATTACTCCTGCACTCGGAAAGCCATGACCATCCGTTGCTTCTCACACTTAGGTCTTTTCTAATGTTTTTTTTTTTTTTTTTTTTGAGAAAGAAAATTTCAGACAATCCCGGCCAAATCTCGTTGGGCCCCCGACCCCCCTGCCCCCGGTCAATGTTGGCTCTCATTGCGCGGAATGCGCTCCGGCTTGATATTACAACATTGAGCGGGGGAGCGGGGGAGCGGGGGGCGCGGAGGAGGGTATGTTTATCATCACGTGGCCCAAGCATTTTGGCCGGGATTGTCTGAAAGTTCGCCTAGTTTATCTATAAAGAGTTTAAAACACGCAAAATCAACTTTTCAACCCAAATAGTTTGAATTACCTGATTATAGCGCCCCCAAGGGAGATCCCCGTCTAAACATCGAATGCTATTTTAATAATGATGTCCAACTAATTAGGTTGTCATAATTTTTGTTTGACCGTTCGGACAACCAAGACGTTAATTACGGGATAAATACGATTGTTTTAACAACAAGTTAAAAAATAGCCCCCAACGCCCTACAGTTGGCACTTGCTAAAAGTTGTGGACGTCATCATTGCGACTTTCCTGAACTGAACGTTTGTGGCCTGTTTCCTGAAAATCGCTTGTGAACTTGGGAAAACACGGAAGTCTGGGGGGGGGGGGGGGGGGGGGGGGCAGTAGTCGCCCCTTTCCGGTCTCCGTACGTACCAAACTAAGCCCGGTCGGGATAGGGTTAACAGAATGACGATTCCTGGCTGTCATGCGCTTGCGCCAGGACTTGTTTTGCAGTGCGCATCGTACACAATGTACCATGACGATTAGCCATGACATTTTGTCCAATAACTTCACAAAAGACATCTTTTGTTAAACGCGAAAAACGCATTATGTTACACAAACATACAAGCCTCTTCCATTTTGTTTCAACTACCTCATTCCGTGAATTGTCGGAAAACTCAACGGTTAACCCTCGCCACTAAAAAAATAGAGAAATGACAGACTCTCCTTTACTATTTTGGTGGCGAGGGTTAATCGTTGAATTTTCCGACAAATCACGCAAAGAGACGGCTAAAAAATTGGAAGAGGCTTGTAGGTGGTTTGTGTAGCGTAATGCGATTTTCGCGTTGAACAAAAATGTCTTTTGTAAAGTTATTTGACAAAATGGCATGGTTATTCGTCATGGTGCATCGTGTACGATGCGCACTACAAAACAATTGGGATCATCTGTGTCTGAAAATTGAACGGTCAATTAAGCCTCTTGGCATCTGTTACTCACATAGTCTAGTGGTTTGGACATGTACATTCAAATGCAACAGTTGTGGGTTCGAATCCAACCCGAAAAAAACCCTCTTTTTTTCCACTTCCTTTTCTTTTAATTACTCCTGCACTCGGAAAGCCATGACCATCCGTTGCTTCTCACACTTAGGTCTTTTCTAATGTTTTTTTTTTTTTTTTTTTTGAGAAAGAAAATTTCAGACAATCCCGGCCAAATCTCGTTGGGCCCCCGACCCCCCTGCCTCCGGTCAATGTTGGCTCTCATTGCGCGGAATGCGCTCCGGCTTGATATTACAACATTGAGCGGGGGAGCGGGGGAGCGGGGGGCGCGGAGGAGGGTATGTTTATCATCACGTGGCCCAAGCATTTTGGCCGGGATTGTCTGAAAGTTCGCCTAGTTTATCTATAAAGAGTTTAAAACACGCAAAATCAACTTTTCAACCCAAATAGTTTGAATTACCTGATTATAGCGCCCCCAAGGGAGATCCCCGTCTAAACATCGAATGCTATTTTAATAATGATGTCCAACTAATTAGGTTGTCATAATTTTTGTTTGACCGTTCGGACAACCAAGACGTTAATTACGGGATAAATACGATTGTTTTAACAACAAGTTAAAAAATAGCCCCCAACGCCCTACAGTTGGCACTTGCTAAAAGTTGTGGACGTCATCATTGCGACTTTCCTGAACTGAACGTTTGTGGCCTGTTTCCTGAAAATCGCTTGTGAACTTGGGAAAACACGGAAGTCTGGGGGGGGGGGGGGGCAGTAGTCGCCCCTTTCCGGTCTCCGTACGTACCAAACTAAGCCCGGTCGGGATAGGGTTAACAGAATGACGATTCCTGGCTGTCATGCGCTTGCGCCAGGACTTGTTTTGCAGTGCGCATCGTACACAATGTACCATGACGATTAGCCATGACATTTTGTCCAATAACTTCACAAAAGACATCTTTTGTTAAACGCGAAAAACGCATTATGTTACACAAACATACAAGCCTCTTCCATTTTGTTTCAACTACCTCATTCCGTGAATTGTCGGAAAACTCAACGGTTAACCCTCGCCACTAAAAAAATAGAGAAATGACAGACTCTCCTTTACTATTTTGGTGGCGAGGGTTAATCGTTGAATTTTCCGACAAATCACGCAAAGAGACGGCTAAAAAATTGGAAGAGGCTTGTAGGTGGTTTGTGTAGCGTAATGCGATTTTCGCGTTGAACAAAAATGTCTTTTGTAAAGTTATTTGACAAAATGGCATGGTTATTCGTCATGGTGCATCGTGTACGATGCGCACTACAAAACAATTGGGATCATCTGTGTCTGAAAATTGAACGGTCAATTAAGCCTCTTGGCATCTGTTACTCACATAGTCTAGTGGTTTGGACATGTACATTCAAATGCAACAGTTGTGGGTTCGAATCCAACCCGAAAAAAACCCTCTTTTTTTCCACTTCCTTTTCTTTTAATTACTCCTGCACTCGGAAAGCCATGACCATCCGTTGCTTCTCACACTTAGGTCTTTTCTAATGTTTTTTTTTTTTTTTTTTTGAGAAAGAAAATTTCAGACAATCCCGGCCAAATCTCGTTGGGCCCCCGACCCCCCTGCCCCCGGTCAATGTTGGCTCTCATTGCGCGGAATGCGCTCCGGCTTGATATTACAACATTGAGCGGGGGAGCGGGGGGCGCGGAGGAGGGTATGTTTATCATCACGTGGCCCAAGCATTTTGGCCGGGATTGTAGCCCAGTATGGACTCCCTTCGCGTCGTAGTGAAATGAAGACATCGTCCAACCTGGGCTAGGCCTAACCATGTCCGGATATGGAACTCTTTCCCTATTGGGAACTATTTACTAACAGAATGATGGCTTTCTAAGGAAAACTTAGGTTTAGTGTTTTACTTTTACTTTACCATGATTTGAGATCACTTACATATTTGGCAGAAATCGCCACTAAATCCAGGCGGGCAAATGCAGACGCCACTCTGGTCTTCACAAACGCCGCCATTGAAGCAGACTGGACAATCCATGTCACAAGAGGGCCGCCTCCATTTATTTCTCTTGCATCCTTCAAGTTCAAGAAAAGATCACGAAGTGTTGGATCATGGAGGAAGGAACTTCCTCCATGGTTGGATGGAACATAGAGGAAGGAACGTTCCTTCCTCCATGGATGGAATAAATCATGATTTCTCTTATTCTATATTTTTCTACATAAAAAATACCGAAATATGCAATTAAACCGTAGGCCAATATAAAAGTAAAAATGCTGAATGATTCATGATGTGTTGGACCCGTAACGCTTTAACTTAGGCCTACCATGGAGGATTCCTTCATGGGCCTACATTGGTACTTGGAACGAATGTATTTTTATTTCAATAACCCGTTTTGTTGGTGTAATTTTATGTCAACCATTGCCTTTTACCTCGGACAATCAACCGCATAAGAGCCTGATTTCCATCGCTACGTTTCCCAGCAAAATGCACCTCATAGATCCCACTTTTGAAACTGTGGCATTGGTGATTTCGAGGTCAAGACTGCCTTCCTGGAAGGGTTTACTGCCTTCCCTTCTCCAGCGGGTGTCTGTTGAGCCTGTTGCAGTGACGGTCAGAGTGACTGGATCACCTAGGTTAACCGTCTGACTCACTCGGATAGGGAGGAAGTCAGCTGCATGATGGGAACAAAGTAAATCAATGGATTGAGTATGGTCTAGGTTTGTTTTAATTCCTACCTCCATGCATCGATGGATTGAGTATGGTCTGGGTTTGTTACATTATTGGATTAATCAGTATGGTCTGGGTCAAGTTGTTGCATCAATAGATCTGGTTTGTTGCATCAATGAATTGAGTATGGTATGAGTTTGTTGTAACAATGGATTGGGTATGGTCTGGGTTAGTTGAATCGATGGATCGAGTATGGCAGGGGCGGATCCAGGAATTTTTGCAGGGGGGGTTTCTGAAATTTGCCCAGAAAAGTGATTTCCGAAATGTTCCGCCTGTCAATTTTTTTTACAAGGGGGGGGGGGGGGGGGGGGGGGGGGGGGGGGGGGGGGGGGGGCGCTGATACACTTTCTCACTGTTGGTGGCGCCATTTAACCTCTGTTTTGTTCTCACCCATAGGCAAAATAAGACCTGTATTTCCAAGGCGTAGGCCCCTAAAGCAAAAGAAAAAAAAACAAAAAAATGGCAACGAGCAGGGGGGGGGTTTCGACCCCCCCCCCCCCCCCCCTATAGGCCTAAAATTAAAACAAATGCTATCGGAGTCCTCCCTGTCTAGCAGTGGAGGGTGGGGGAACACGGTCAAGCATTAATTCAGGCCTCATCAGTGGCGTCTTCCGTAATTATGGGGGGGTAATTTAAAAATCTCCCAAAAAGTGAACTGAATTTTCCGTTTCCCAGCCCTATTTTGAAAAGGGGAAGAGTTGATTTGGGGTGTTTTCGGCTGTTAAGTGCAGGTGGCGCCTTGAATCAAGCAAGTGAAATCATGTGTATTACCTGAATAACTCATTTTCACAGTAGATGTCATCCTTTCTCCTTGGTATTCACATCCAAACGCACCGATTCCTGCTTTTTTGGCATTACCCATGCTTATTGTAACATGCTTTACGTCGGCATCTGATGGGTCTGGAAAGTAATTAGTTCTAGTAAGAGTGATGGTACTTCCCCAACCCGTGTCGACTGTACGGGAGAATGCAAAACTTTCCATGCCGTTTTCAGGATCAACAACATAGGCTGTGATAAAGGAGTTCTCGTTTGCCTGGATGCGTGGTTTCGTAACACAAGCAAAGTCCAGAAGTGCAGCAGTAGGCCTACCTGTAAAAAAATTGCAGCGGGAAGTAGAACTAATTTGCAGCGGGAAGGAACAAATAACATATACCATGTCGATTTGGGATCTAATGAATGTGTCATACTTGACAAAACACGAAATCTGTTTCGGTTTTTTAAGGATCTTGGGCTCAAGTCCCGCCCTAATAAATTTATTAAATTTTAATTGAAACTTTCACCAGATTCTTACTATGTCTCCAATTTTAAACACCTTACATCAATAATGCTTTGCAAAGAACAACAGTTTCCATTTGTTTTTACTACTCGCATCGACATTAAATTAAATGACAATAAACTCTACAAAATCAAGCGGTTGTTACTACCAAGGCTATAGTTAGTCAAAGTGAATTACAAGACGAATGTTGGCACAAACAACTTGCTGGGGTGATTCTAGCATTCAAGAACTCTCAACAAAATAATCACTTTAAAAAGAAAAATCCTACCAGTCGGTAGTCCAAGAAGCACAACAAGAAGTATGAAATTCACTTGAAAACTACCCGCCATGGCTCAACCTGGGGCACTTCTATCATTCCAAGTGTCGCTAACAAATTCTACTCAAATTTAAATAGGATGGAGCGTCTTCTTCATTAATAGGGAACTTACAAACCAGGAAGTGTTTTATGATTTTTAGTTCTGTTTTCTGACAGTCTAGGGAATGGACCAGGCTTGCCAGAATAACCAAATATGGTGCCGTTAGGAAAAACATTTCTTATTGTTGTTATAGGCTGGTATCATTATGCACTCATCTATTGCAAATGAGATAAGCAGATGAACCATAATAAAATTCTTTATTCCGTGTTCAAAAATAGGATAGGATGTATGTACAACATGATTTATTTAAACATAAAAAATTAACATAACAAACACATTTAGTTCAACAAAAACAGTTGCAACAATGAAAAGCAGCCTTGTAAACAACTCGTTAGACACCAAAAGGGAGATAACGCTCAAAAAGCTGCTTTGCCAATGGCGTTCCTTCCTCCCAATGCAATTAGCTTTACCAAGCGATGAAGGACTGACGGAAACGGCCCAAAAAATCGGAGTCACTGTTTTACGACAATTTCAAAATTTGGTCCGGATTTTTTTTTATAATACTCGTCCCAGTCAAAATCTGCGTTCGTGCCTGGGATCAAGGTCGTCCCGAGTCAAATATTATGTCCGAGATTATCCTTTAGGGAAGTCGTGGCAAATTATTTCAGCTTTCTGCATGATGAATATAAGTGCTTTCATGTACCAACAATAAACTAGCCGTTGGACCCTGGACAGAATCAACAATCTCTTTGAACCTTTTTAAGTCGATACTTATTAGGAGATGAGCATCAGTCAACATTAGTGACTGAATACAGGAGAAAAGAAACCCGTTTTGTGTTGGTTGAGCGATGCCCGCCCTATTTAGAGGGTTTTTCCAATTATTAAGTCTGCGTTTAAACTGCGGATTAACTTGAGTGTCATGCACTAGCACTTACGAACGGAATTAAGGCTGTGGGTATTTTAACATGCTCAGGTCCTCTCAGTATGACAATTCCTTGGTTTTTTGCCTATTATACCTCAAGAAACCAGCAATGATGTGTCAAGTACGGTAGTCAATATCAATAGTCAAGGTAACTTGTGCCTTCAACTGTTTCCTGCTACATGTATGATGTTCATTTAAGTCAAGACCAGCATTGTGGCACTATATATCAGTTAAACAAAGCTTGTGGCCTGTTCATAATCGATGTGCAGTCCTTGTTTCAGGTATGGAGGGCCATGCAAGTTTTCAGTAATCTGGGAACCAAGGGTTTTTCTGTTGCAAATATTAAAACAACGATATGGCCTACCTATTTGGTAATCTATAGAGGTCGCAGGCTCACATCCCGCCCCTGTCAGTTTCTAATTTATTTGTAAAGTGATCAAAGAAACTGGCAGAAGTGGGATTCGAACCTGCGACCTCCGGAACCGTACCGGCGCTCTGCCAACTGAGCTATCTTGCCCTATGTTGGCGGATCCTAAATTGTCAGTATCTTTGTTTGGGTGGGCGCTAGTCAGAAGTCATAAACCAGAATGCCGTATAGCCAGGGATCACACCCAATTTTACGATACAACACGGGAAGCGACATCGTGGGGATCACTCAATGGGGATACGACTTTTTAACTTATAATTCGTCAAACAATCCACAAGGGAAACTGACTAGGTAAATTTGAAAAAGTATCCAAAGGCCTAGTCATCAGTTTCCCTTGTGATGTGTTTGAAAAAAACAACGATTGTGTGCTGCACAGGTCCGCCCATAGAAGGTTTAATCCCAATATAATATGTTGTGTATAATGACGAACCTGTTGTAAAAATGCCAATTTCTCTAGGAGGAAGCAACATATAAATGAATTTCAAACATTGTACTTCACACGAGACTAAACAAAAATTATGAACTTATGACCACAGACGACCAGTGAGGAAGTCGTAGGTTTGAATCCTCCCCATACCAAATATAAAACACAGTGTCTGACCAAAAAGTAGGTTGGTACACTGCAAAAACTGTGGTGTTAAATTAACACCATGTGGTGTTTATATTGAACCATTCGCCCAATATAAACACCACACGGTGTTAATTTAATACCACATTTTTTGCAGTGTAGCTTGCAGAACAGTTTCTTATTCGTTATTTGGCCAACGGCAACAAATGTAAACCATGTAGGTAAAAAGCAACTCACAGAGAAACAGATGATACCAACAAAACATAAAGATGGAATTGGCGGCTAATAAAGGGTGGAGGAAACCATAAAAAAACAAAACTTTACAAAACAAAAACTTTATAATTGCGATGGCCAGGATTAACAAAAGTATACATGTATAATCATGGAGGAAGGAACACATTTGTGTTCCTTCCTCCATGGTATAATGAAACACTGTAGCCCGAATAAGAGACACGAAGACATGATTTTAATTTTAAAAAGACGTGATACTTTTTTTTAAAGTCGATTAAAATCAATTCCCATCAAATGTCACTTTAATTAGTTGGGGGAAGTAGATTTCAAACCGGATTTGCTGGTACCATGAAGAATGTGGACACAGTCCTGCCACAGACATGCCAGGATATGCGACTTCCTTAATGGCATATCTTGATGACCTGGGGATGCCACAAGGCTACTTCCGAGTCTGGCTTCAGTCAAGTCTGCAGTGTACATCATCAGTGTAGGGAAAACTTCGGCATCACACGAGCTTCTCTACGTGTGAAAGTGTTGAGCCAGTGGGTGTTCAGTGTTGAGCAATCAGTCAACAACAAGGTTATATAAAGTGACATGGTGATGCGAAAGCTGACAGTTGGCACCTGTGGGTTAGACACACACACACCGGTTGACTGAGCGCTGTGTGTCCCAACCAGCTCTCACTGCATCCTCACCACTGCACTATTCACTGCCAATTAGTTACTTTTCATGGATGCTACCTGAAGGAAACAAAGAGTAATGAGACAATAATGCTCATGGACACTGACTTTTTGTTGAGCCAACGATCTTTTAACCACGCAAGGTAATTTCCTTTGTATAAAAGCTTGCCAGTGCTGTTCCAGGAATAAAAGTGTTGTCAAGCAAGAGGGTGTCGTTGCCAAGACTGTGAAAGCAGCGTGTGCACCTAAGCTGGAGTGAAAGCTGGTAACTTCTACGACGGGATATGATAACGAAAACCAGGGCCAAATGTCATATCTCTGCACGGAGTCGCTTCAGTCAGAAGGTAGGGTAGTCACAGTACGAGTATCTACCGCTATGTTTATCAGTAGCTACAGAATGCGCTCTGTCGCAACGATGCTGCCTTTCATAATAATGGTTTGTATATGCAGCTTGTCAAGTTCTCATTCTATGTCTGTACTTCAAACCAAATCAGAACCAACTGTAGACGACGCTGATTTCTCAGTGACATCAAATCCGGATTCTACGAACAATTTGAGACAATTACAGGAAGCGATTGGATCTACGGAAGATGCTTTCACAGACAGCGGATCTATTATCGGTGATACTCAAGAGTTTCGGGATGTTAATGCTCGCAAGCAGTCTCATGCCACAGCCAAAGCTGGCTGTTCCAACATGTCTAGTGCTGATGTCTTGAAGAATCAGGTGGATAAACTCCGTAATACGGCCAACGGACAGGTCGACTTGGTCTTTCTGGTGGACAGTTCTTCCAGCGTTGGAAACACTAATTTCTTCAACGAGCTCAAGTTTGTTAAGAAGTTGCTTGCCAGCTTTGAGGTGGCTGAATGGGCCACACGAGTCGCCGTCATCACCTTTGCCTCCCGTCACCGAGTAATGGCCAACATTGATCACCTAGGTGAACCTACTCCAACCAAGCATAAATGTTCCCTGTTGAATGCTGAGCTACCTGGAATAACATACGTCGGAGGCGGGACGTTTACTCGAGGTGCATTTTTGTTGGCACAGGTGGGTTTTTGGAAACTACTTTAGAAAGCCAACCAGTACCTTTTTATCAAGTTGTTAACCATTGTACCAGTACCATAACGCTTAAAAAGGAGATATGAATTATCAACAATCTCACGTTTTATAAAGAAATTTCAAAATTAAATAAACAGTTTGAAAATTAAAAAGCATAAGGTAAGCCGCAAATTAACAATTTACATTATAAAATGGATTTAAGTTGACATAAACCAAAGAAATCTATTTAGAGACAAAGAAACTACTTCCATGGTCGATTTTATACAAAATCTATATGACAATAATTTTGGTTTTAATTTAATTTGGTATCAATGAAAAACATGGAAACCTTGTTAAAACACAATCTGATAATTTCAGGGCAACGTGTGACAAATAACCAGAAGCCATGAACTGACTGAACCTGTCATGTCTCTGTCGTCAGACGATATCACCTTGAACTTCAGGTGGCTGTAGTCCGCGACTAAACTCTACAAACCACTTCCGTAGTCAGTGCCGGTGTGCGCACACCATAGTGTCATTTTGTCTGAATGTTTTCTGTCCTTTGGTTCAATAACACCCAGTATTGCTTCCGTCAATTTAACATCCGGATAAAAGTCTGAATGTAATCTTTACATTTAAAAAAAGATGAACTTTAAAGCGGATCTGTTGACAAACGAAATAAGGATTTCCTTCCCTTTTGCAAAACAATCACAGAAACTAGTTGTACTTGTTAATACTTCCCCGGCCCCATGCAGTTTTATATATACGACTGTATTCAATTTGGTAGCTGTATTGTTTGTAAAGCACGAAAAAGCCAATATATAACCAATACCATACTTTCCATTTATCAACTGACATGATATTTTAAAGTTGCTGATTTGAGGGCAACTGTTATTCGCTTTTGAAAACGATTTCCTTCTATTACCAAACAAAAATGAACATGAAATTCAAAGCTGTTAATTATACGCTGTATAGAATCTACTCGGTGTCTAAATTCACCCCCCCCCCCCCCCCAACAAAAAAGAAGAAGAAATTCCTACAATTTTCGCAGTGCAATCCGTATTTATTATTATTTTTTTGCAGTTACGATGTTAATATTTTTCAAATGTCAGATTCTTTTTATTGTACTGTATTGTAAGTACGAAAACCTGCCTTTAGATTCTGCCTTTTGAATTGGTATCTTGAAGTTTTGAGGCTCCGTGGGGTGAGAACCCCTCCTGGCATGGCCAGGTAACGTGCCTGATCCGAGGATGGGACGGTACTGTTGTAGCGACAGCATGACGCTTTTGGGCAGCTGGGGTGATGAGGTGGCCGAATCAGTACTTCCTTCACTGCACGGATATCACTTTAAAAATGACAATTGTTGTCCATGAGCACATCCAGACAAGTCGATCGGGTCGGATTAAGGAACCTTTTACTTGGGGGGGGGGGGGGGGGCGGGGACACGATTAAACTCATAAAAACACTATAAAAACAACAACCAGATTTTAACTTCGAAAAGCATACCATTTTCAAGACACCGGAAGTCAGTTTTAAAAAATGCAGCATCCAGTGAGGATATCAACTGCGGCTGTATAGTTTATGATAAAACTAATGGACATATTTTATTTCCTTTGTTTGTTGGTTAACTTTTTGGGACACCATGTAGCCTATAGCAAAGGCAATTCACAACACATGGATTTTTATCTGTAAATATTTCCCAAGCATATGAGGACTATTTACAGATTTTATGACCTTTCTGTAACCTATATACGCCCTTTCACTGTGCAAATCAAAACAAAATCTGATGAACTTATTTTATGACTTGGCCTACTGGGTCAAATTCTCAACCTTCTTACATGATTTACACACGTCTTTACATCTTATGGGAAGTATTCCGTTTGCTTTTAACCAGGCCCGTAGCTATAGGGGGAGGGGCAAGGTCCCCTGGCAACCAATTGACCTATCGCGGTCGAATCGCGTCAACGCAGCTTGTGAATTATTGTCCAATCACATCAATTATAATTTCACGTGGAACGCGCAAAATCTGAGACAAACAAAAATTACCACACAAAATTACAATAGGGTTGTCTAAGGGGCGTGGTTAACTCTTAAACGGCGATAGGTCAATTGCCCCCCCCCCCCCCCCCCCATTGGCAAAACCCAAACTTAAGCATCAAAAGTATATATAGTTGTTTTAAATTGTTTCTTGTGATGTGGCCTAACTATAGCTGGTACTTGTACCCCCCCCCCCCCCCCCCCCCCCCCCCTCCCCCACCCCCGATTCCCGGAGCTGGCGACGAGGCTGCCTTTAACTGTAAACCGTATTTTATGACGCGAAGATATATATTTTTTGCTTATTCCCAATTTGCTTTTGTGTAAATATAAATGGTCATGTTGCATTTTATCCCACAGAAAGCGTTATCTTCATCTTTCGCACGGCCCAACTCAACCAAGGCGGTGTTCCTCATCACGGATGGATATTCCAATGGTGGTGACCCCCGTCCGATCGCAGAGGACCTAACTCAGAATAACGTGAAGATTTTCACATTTGGGATACGCAATGGTAATGTTGAGGAGCTGCATATGATGGCTACAGAGCCCAAACTAGAACATTGTTACATTCTGGATACCTTTCAGGAATTCGAAGCTCTCGCCAGGAGGGCTCTTCATGAAGGTATGATAGAACCTTCTTGGCTCCATGGTGCGGGAATGTAGGGGAGTGAAACGTTTTTCATGTAGCCTATGAATAACCGTAGAGAACCTGATATTTTGGGAAATCTTGGTATTTCATAGAATCTTCCATTTCAGATATCTTTAAACATTTGCAAATATAGCTTCATTTTTAATTTACTTTTATATTGATTGATCAGGGTTCAGCTTTCTCCCACGGATAACTACGCCTTCCATAAGGCCTAGCCTAAACTTCCCGGTCCAATTTTAGTAAATGTATATATTGCAATCAACTTAATTATTTTCCGCTGGTGAAACTCATAAAAACAATGCAGACGGCCCCCAAAAAGCGGAAGCGGGCGGGGACGCTAAACACGTGTTTTATGCAAGTACAAAACCTCATCCCCACCCCGCTGTAAGATTCTTTGACGGTGGGAAAATGAATGGCGATTGTGTAGTGCAGGGCCCCTCTTTAGTTTTGAATCAAATTAGAGTCAAGGGTATTTTTTTGTCTATAGTGACATCTGTTTTTGTAATTTTGCGTTTTGTCGTCTTCATCGTCGCTTTACCCCAAAACTTTTCCCTCAAAAATGAAACCGCTGCCCTTTATCTACGGCATACCTCAGTGTGGGTTTGTAATGTCGCTAGCTAGCCTTGGCAATTCAAATAACCTAAAAGTGGATTTTTGTTCAACTAGCAGGTCCCGACACAACACAATCACCCGCTTCATATACCGCAGATTCCATCCTAATTTCTGTTAAAAGTTTGCACTTAATGGTTTGATATTAAATTGTGTTCTCTCAGCTGGGAAAACATGAAGTATTTGGAGGAGTTGTAAGTTTCTTGTAACTTGATAACCTTGCGACACGCGTTTTGAAGCTCTCAAATCAAGCAGCCGCTCAAACTTTTGAAGGAGATGAAAAAAAATAGTCTGATTTTTGTTCAATGAGTGTCTGCGAGACCCACATTATAGTTTAGGGGAGACCATTGATCTCCATTATATAATGGAGATCAATGGGTAGACCACAGACATAAACAAAGATCGTAAAGCGCCGCGCAAATAAGGTTATTTATGTGGCGGTGTGAAGTTGGTTCCTTATTCGATACTCGACATTCAATATTGAACCAGTAACCAGTTCCTTATTCGATATTCCAATACACAACACACGGTGTACAAACCCGCCATGACTCGCCGAACCCAAAGTCGTATCCACGTTCGGAAATGACTACTAGACTGGTTTACTGTCCCACCAAGAATAACGGACTTTGTTAAGACCCGTAGCCAAAGCAGCAGTAATAGTGTGTGTCGGATGAGGGGGGGGGGGGGGGGGGGGGGGTTGCGGTTTCAGGATAGTGGATCTCAACACGGATCAAGTTGTTTTGACGTGATCTAGAGCTTTATTATTATTATTTTTTTTAAAGATGCGTTTGGCAAATTGATTTTACATTTCAGGTCACATTTCGCCATTAGGTTTGTACACAAAATCAACGCCCGTGAACAATCCCCTTTAAAGTATGAAGGACCCCCTGCACCGGGCAAGACTAGTGATAGAGGGATAGAGAGGGACCCAGAGATCCGTTAAAAAATAGTGCCCACCTGGTGCAGGGGGTTCCAGTATTTTTAAAGATTTTTTAAAGATGCGTTTATCTTAATGCACAGATCGCCATTAGGTTTGTACACAAAACCAACGCCCGTGAACAATCCCCTTTAAAGTATGAAGGACCCCCTGCACCGGGCAAGACTAGTGATAGAGGGATGCAGAGGGACCCAGAGAACCGTTAAAAAATAGTGCCCACCTGGTGCAGGGAGTTCGAGTATTTTTAAAGATTTTTTAAAGATGCGTTTATCTGAATGCACAGATCGCCATTAGGTTTGTACACAAAATTAACGCCCGTCAACAATCCCCTTTAAAGTATGAAGGACCCCCTGCACCGGGCAAGACTAGTGATAGAGAGATGCAGAGGGACCCAGAGAACCGTTAAAAAATAGTGCCCACCTGGTGCAGGGGGTTCCAGTATTTGTTTATTTTTTTTAAAGATGCGTTTATCTTAATGCCCAGATCGCCATTAGGTTTGTACACAAAATCAACGCCCGTGAACAATCCCCTTTAAAGTATGAAGGACCCCCTGCACCGGGCAAGACTAGTGATAGAGGGATAGAGAGGGACCCAGAGATCCGTTAAAAAATAGTGCCCACCTGGTGCAGGGGGTTCCAGTATTTTTAAAGATTTTTTAAAGATGCGTTTATCTTAATGCACAGATCGCCATTAGGTTTGTACACAAAACCAACGCCCGTGAACAATCCCCTTTAAAGTATGAAGGACCCCCTGCACCGGGCAAGACTAGTGATAGAGGGATGCAGAGGGACCCAGAGAACCGTTAAAAAATAGTGCCCACCTGGTGCAGGGAGTTCGAGTATTTTTAAAGATTTTTTAAAGATGCGTTTATCTTAATGCACAGATCGCCATTAGGTTTGTACACAAAATTAACGCCCGTCAACAATCCCCTTTAAAGTATGAAGGACCCCCTGCACCGGGCAAGACTAGTGATAGAGGGATAGAGAGGGACCCAGAGATCCGTTAAAAAATAGTGCCCACCTGGTGCAGGGGGTTCCAGTATTTTTAAAGATTTTTTAAAGATGCGTTTATCTTAATGCACAGATCGCCATTAGGTTTGTACACAAAACCAACGCCCGTGAACAATCCCCTTTAAAGTATGAAGGACCCCCTGCACCGGGCAAGACTAGTGATAGAGGGATGCAGAGGGACCCAGAGAACCGTTAAAAAATAGTGCCCACCTGGTGCAGGGGGTTCGAGTATTTTTAAAGATTTTTTAAAGATGCGTTTATCTTAATGCACAGATCGCCATTAGGTTTGTACACAAAATTAACGCCCGTCAACAATCCCCTTTAAAGTATGAAGGACCCCCTGCACCGGGCAAGACTAGTGATAGAGGGATGCAGAGGGACCCAGAGAACCGTAAAAAAATAGTGCCCACCTGGTGCAGGGGGTTCCAGTATTTTTAAAGATTTTTTAAAGATGCGTTTATCTTAATGCACAGATCGCCATAAGGTTTGTACACAAAATCAACGCCCATGAACAATCCCCTTTAAAGTATGAAGGACCCCCTGCACCGGGCAAGACTAGTGATGGAGGGATGCAGAGGGACCCAGAGATCCGTTAAAAAATAGTGCCCACCTGGTGCAGGGGGTTCCAGTATTTTTAAAGATTTTTTAAAGATGCGTTTATCTTAATGCACAGATCGCCATTAGGTTTGTACACAAAATCAACGCCCGTGAACAATCCCCTTTAAAGTATGAAGGACCCCTTGGACCGGGCAAGGATATTGATGGAGGGATTTAAATTTTAAAACTCTGATATTTAATTTTTTTTTTTTTTTTAATCATGATTTTTATCAACTCTGTTTAAAAGTAATCATTACTGAGATAGATATCATTGATCATAATCATTCCTGTACTAATTATGGGCCGAATTAGCCTTTTCCGAAATAAAGTGTATAATCTTTCAGATTTTCAAAGAAAATTCGGAAAAATTATAAAAATGTGAGGTACGTTTTCTTTTTAGTGAAAGGTACTGCCTTTTCAGAAAATTGGTTTCAGAAAATGTTCGATTAATAAAATAATATGTCATTTTAAAGTTATTTTATAAAAGTGTGCAGGTCCCTGTTGGAAAAACGTAACCTAAAAATATGAGTTTTGTATAAGATTTACAGAAAAGGTTACAATAATCTGCTGAGTTTATGCAGCTCCCTTTACCCATTTTTGACGTGAAATTTTTGACGTGAATATTGACGTGAATATTTGCGACCGGAGAGCGGGACGTGATATTTTTGACGTGAATAGTCACGTGAATATTCACGATTTGGGGCAAGTCGTACAATGTTGTCGTGAATATTGACGTCAATATTCACGATTTCCGATGTCCCTTCAGGGCCACCATAAAAAAAAACATTCGACCCATTATTCAATAAAAGTATAACAATTAAAGGATATACTTATTCTCACAAATATCAATAATGACAAAACAGGAATTAAAGGTTTATCTGCCCAAATTGGTCTAGATAATTACTTTTTCTAAGAGGACTATTTGCAATACACGTGGATGGACATGAGTTCCCCGGTTGCTATAGAAACGATGACATCAGGATCGGTGTAGGAAACATTACGGAGGCCCCCAGAAACACGGACCCCTACAGACATTAATTAATAAACAAGAAAGTGACCGTCATATTCCGCTGCCTCCAATTTTGTGATCCTTGGTCTGAACCAGCGGTGGTAGAACGTTTTGGAAAGGTTGGGGTGGAGCAAGGGGCATAGCAAGACCAATTTGATGGGAGGAGGGGGGGGGGGGGTCATCACAAAATTGGTGACTATATTGATGATGACTTGGGAAACGTAGAGAGGATTTTTCCTCGGACACACGTCCGGTAGAAAATCGCTCGAGAGGGGCTGCGTGTGTATGAACGGGTTTAGCTATACGATAGAGGACTTGGGGCAATGGGGGATTAGGGATAACAATGACCCCGAGGACCTGGGCCGAGTCCTCGGGAGATTTTTGTGTACAAACCTTATGGGACTTGTTCGGAAAAAGTTGAAGTACAAACAAAGGGAACAATAGAAGGGTTCCCAAATCTTCTATTCATGGTCCTCGTACCCGTAAGTATAGTAAAACGCACATAATGGGTGTGTGTTCTTACATTAGTCTCCTTGCGGGTACATGGAAGAAAGGGCAACAATGGTGACAATGTTACCCCACGAGGGTGTCTCGACCTACCCCACAGAGTTAACGCTATGGGTTTTGAGATTTCAAAGGGGACATTACAGGCCCGTCGGAAGGTATAAAAAAGTAGGGGGGGGGGGGGCACCAACGGTTTCCCACCTTGGTTGGTAAATTACTTTGACAATTAACTACGTCGGCAGATAGGGAGTGGGGGGGGGGGGGGGGGCTCCATGGATCTTAAGATTTCCAAAGTTTTTTTAATTTGAATGATGACGACAATTTGTATGGGCCGAAAAGGATGTGTCTTGGTGTGGGGTAGACCTTAACTGGAATTTTTCAGAATTGTCTTCTTTTTTTAAGAAAAATTAATGGGAATCAACATTTCAAGATTCATTTTTGTGATGCATCAAAGGGAAATCCCTTTATTTCTGTAGGTTAAGGTTTGTAATAAATACCAAATTTTGATGTTTTATTTAAGAAAAATCTTACAGTACAATAATTTTCAATTTCATTCCTTGATTTCTCGGAGGAAAAGGAAAACATAAAAATTACTGACAAAACAAAAGAAAACTAAAAACGTTCAATATGTTGAGGTTTCATTACAACTTGTAACGGTGCTGACAACTCCAGATAACCTCGTACATCATGCAACAAAAGTTACCTATTAATTATGTGATTTCCTTAAGAGGAAACCTTGATCATTCCAATCAATTAATTACTTGAGGGTACTACTTAAATCGATGATTACTCGGAGGTTCAAACAGCAATGATTGAGTAATAAATAAATAAAGGAGGTTACATCAAATTACTTATATCAAATTATACTTCTTGTCCTGTCTGTACTGTCTGTCCCCACGCCGAAGTGTACAGTTATTAGCCCTGTGCATTAGGCGGTACATTTCCGTCCAACGGGCCTACCCTACCGGTCTCGGGTTTCCTGAAGGAGTACCACACTCGCTGGGTGACCACCGGAGGAATAATAAGTCCGGGATAATTTGGTAAATCCGCCACAATACATATAAACCGAATCCGAACCGAAAGTCCGAAACCGATCTGAACTCTCAAAACCGACCTAACCCCCACCCGACAAAAATTTATGGAAAACCGACCGGGACCGACCAAAACCGAACCGAACCCGAAACAAACCGAATATTTGGCTTGGTAAAATCTTCCTATATTTAACGATAATTGTGCCTGAGCTTACCCGCGTCACGTGAATTTATTTTTGTCGTCTCTCAGTGCAAAATCATATACGGTACGCGTATACGGTGAATAAACCTCAAACCACGTGCACAATATGGAAAAAATAACAGCGCGTTGTGACAAAGTCGATATCAAAATCGGTAAAAAATATGTTATCAACATTTTGGGCGAAAGAACTTAAAAATACATTTATATCTTTCATGTCCCGCATGTAATTCACGCGTGCAAGAATTAACCAGACCGGCGGACCAACACTAAACTGAAACCAGCTGAGGAAAACTGCTTGCAAAACGGGCAATGTATTTTTTTATCAAGATAGCAACATGTTACAAAGGATGAAGAATAACCGAGAAATAAATAAAAACGACTAATCTGAAAAGTGACAAAGATTTTGCTTCAGTTGGGCAACTTCCGACACACAAGCTTCTTAGATTCCGAAATATGATAGTTAGATTGCTATGAGGCAGAAATAAAACACTCGGTTTCTTTAATTTACTGATTTTTGTACTGTCTAGTATTTATATGTTGTTAATAATTTAAGCCGTGGTTTAAGCAAATACTGAAATGCCAAGATTCCTTTCTTCCATTTGTTTTAAGTGCGACTATGAACTTCCTCAACAGTATGAAAAGTGAGAATTTTGTTAGATTGTATAAAGCAATAATAATTCAGCATCTTTCTAGTGACATTTTCACGCACACCCTGTACACTCTTAAAACGGATTGGTTGAAACCAACCAATATATTGGTAGGATTGGTAGACATGTGTCCAACCAATCCAATTGGTTGGACACATATCAATCCAATCATTGGTTGTTTTAACCAAAATACTGGTTATTTCAACCAATCCGTTTTTAGAGTGCCAACACGTCATTGGACTGAAGAACCACACTGAATTCACCTGCCAAAAAATGCGCGTTGATCGTATACCGGTACAGTGTCTCCGCAACAATATTGCACCACGTGGCAAAATGTCAATGAATAAATCATCAATTATGATGGATGAACCTTTAAATAATATAGGTTAGATTTTTGAAAACAGAAGTGGGGTCCAGTCGGAAATAATGCCATCTTTGATATTGGCTGTAATTGAGTTCAAATAAGATGTAAATAATTCAAATAATGATAATGATAGCATTGGTAGAGCAGGGCGTAGCAAAGAGGTGGCATTTCCCCCCGGACCCACAGTCTCCTCCTCCTATAACCACACTCACTTCTATTGTTAAACCAGTGGAATATGCGTACTACCAACCGTTCCTCCGATGGTTTATTCCAAAAACTGGGCATGCCCAGTACATTAGTAAGATAGAATATGCAATTCAAATTCATTTTGGGAAAAGTATGTGAGGATACATTTTCTTTGAAAGCGGAAGTTTTCTGCGCTTTTGAATAAAAGTTCTCATTAGCCCTTTGATTTGACGCTAATTAGTGAACACAATCAGTCTTCTCTAAATTTCGAGCATGTAGAATATTGACCTATCACCGTTTACGAGTTAACCACGCCCCTTAGACAACCCTATGGGAATTTTGTGTGGTAATTTTTGTTTGTCTCAAATTTTGCGCGTTCCACGTGGAATTATACTTGATGTGATTGGATAATAATTCACAAGCTGCGTTGACGCGATTCGCCTGCGATAGGTCAATTATAAGTTTAGTCTGGTTCCCTGACCTGAAGATTTCCTGACGTCTAAATCTTGGGGTCAGGTAGCTACCGCGGTTAAAAATAGATCATGACGCGTGTGTTAGTCCGAGTGACGTCAGTGGCATTATTCAAATTTAATATTCTTCCAAAATCCAGTCGGCAAAAGACTGCAAGAGTGTGGCATTGATTTTTCAGTTTTTATATATAATTGAGAATTCAAATTCCAGGATCTGTAACGGGCCTGACAGACATTTTGTTATTGCAAACATCAACGTTAACAGCCGAATGTTACCGAAAACAAGTTCGGAAAACTTCGGACATTTTCGGAAAATGTCAGAATTCTGAGTTTTCGTCACGTGACATTTGCGGCTACCGGACCTAATATTCATCAGAAATAGTCCGAATATTTTGGTCTGGGAACCAGACTATTATAAGTTATCCCACGAGCGCGAGTGGGATAACGAATTTATCTTCAAGCAAACTTGACGCGCTGTGCGAAACCAGAACGTACCACGTACACGCACGCATCAATAACAGTCAGAAGATATTATTTGCTGATGAGTAGTTACAATGATCTATATTTTCCTAACTTAAGTCAATAACAAGACAATGCAAAGAGGATTGAATTTTTCAACATTATTAAACCCTTTTGCTTTTAAAAGGTCAAAATCAGTCAAAATTTCCTTCCACCTCCTCTGCCTATACTTTGTACACAGACATGGTCAGATTACATGTGGTTTGTACATGTGGCAGAAGGGTCACAAAAAATGACTGATTTTGACCCATACAACAACATGGCTCAGAATGCATGTTTGCATAGGAGGGTTGAAATAATTTAATATACTCAAATTCAACATAACCACATTTTCAACTGGAACTTTGTCGATAGACCCATAGAATACCGAAGTCTGACGTCAGCTGCTGCGGCAACTGGTTCCAAACACATCAGTTAGAATGTATTCTGATTCCAAACATTGCATTGATTGACGTCATCACTTCGGTACTCTATTGATCTCCATTATTATTGTTGTCAATAATAATGGAGATCAGTGGACAGACCCATTGATCTCTAAGGTTGCGTCCGAATCGCTTGTCTATGGCTATTGTCTAGGTGTTCTTCCATTACAATACGCGTGACGTAGCCGTAGCTGTAGACGCCCATTTCGGACACGGCCTGACAATGGAGATCAATGAACAGACCTCTTTACGTATGCCATTCTGAAAACAGGAAAAACTGGGGCCGATTTCACTAACGCTTTGCGATCATCGCAAATGCCGAAATCGCTCGCTAAACTCAAACCCATCGCAACTTAGCGATGAATTTTGAAGAACGATTTCACTATTTTGCGATGAATTTGTTCATCGCAAATAATCAAGTTAGCGATTGATATTTTGCGATGCGTTATTAGTGTCCGCAAAGTCTATTTTTCATCGCAAAACATTTTTCGCCATTTTTATTTACAAACGTTGTACGACGTTTTGTAAATAAGGCGATCCCTAGAGAGAGGGTGTTCCGAGATACTTTTGAGAAGTCAAGCGATTGACGCAACAACCAAGTGTTTGACTTTTTGTAGCTCTGCATTTTTTTCGCGACTGGATGTGTCTATTATATACAACTACCTCGGGACATCACGGTATTTCTGAGGCAAGTACCTGTCAGATCATTCACAGGGGGGGGGGGGGGGGGGGGGGGGGTACAAGTCTTTGTTGGCATAAGAGACTGAAAACATTTGATCAGCAAAAAATCAGCTTTGTAATGACATAGGGGCCTATTGTGAAAATTACCGGAACTATATAGGGGCTGTGAAGTGCTGGGAAACACATTTACATAAACAACTCCAAAATGCAATCAAAACTAAGTTTCTTTTAGTTCGTTTCTTTCGCGGGAAAAATTCTGAATGAGTGTTCTGCATACGTGTTGCATATACGCTTTACAGTCACTTCGCCCAAAAACCACATCGCCCTCAACCACTTCGCCCTCAACCACTTCGCCCAAACGCCACTTCGCCCAAATCCCACTTCGCCCAATTACCCCTTCGCCCAAACGCCACTTCGCCCAAAAACCACTTCGCCCAAACCCCACTTCGCCCAAATGCCACTTCGCCCATGCACGTGCTGTATGGCCCAGTACAAAACAGGTCGGGACCAAAGCTAAATCAACAGCCGCTTGATCAAGCTGGCAGTCCTATCATGATTGTGCACGGCTTCCAGACGAAGGTTTTTCATGTGCATTTGTACGTTGTTTTGACAAACTTTGGGGATCAATAACACCCCATCACCCATTTGTCTTTTTGGGGCCACCTAGATTTATTTTAATTTTTACTAGCGGAAATGAAATGCATAAAAACCAAAAATTTCCAATTGACCCATCTAAAAATAAAATAGGCCTACAAACTTACTAAAACTATTGAAACCACTGTATACATGTTCCAATCTTGGACGACGCTCGATACCGACCTTGAGAGTTCTAAGTATTTTTCCTGAGTTTTTGGAGTTTGCGTATTTATTATTGGAGTCTAAGGAAGGTTTATTTACTGGTGTGCAACCACCCAACCACAGGGGTGCACTACACTAATTCATGTCCGAATTTATGCGCCAGCTCATCAACATAAAATGTATACCCCCAACTTTTTTGAAAAAGGAGAGTTTGTGCCTCCAAAAATTGTGGGATTGTGTAAACATAGCCCAGCATCAACTCTCTGGTTTCTGGGCTTCCATCTGTGTGTGCAGACTTGATAAAATTACTGTTGAAAAATGGGTCCTATTTGCCCGAGAAAGTGGAGGGATGCCATGTTAAAAATGGCTGTTGATCGGCTTGGGAAATAGGACTTTTTTGAAGGTGGGTTTGTTTTGTGTCAATAATTAAAAATGTAATTGGTTAACCCCCCAAAAATAGAAAAGAAATGGACAGACAAAAGATCAGACAATAAGCGGCATTTGTTTGTGTAGACCCCAGTGATGCTGGGGTACAGGTTATTGGGCCCTGAACTTTGTTGATTTTACACTGTTGTCAATGGAGCTGGAATTAGTGTGGTGCACCCATTGATCTCCATTATATAGACTGGATAGGACACCGCGCCTAAACGCCGTCCTGAGTGCGCGTTTACTAGGGTAAAGAACGAAAGTGACGCGACTGCATTGTGTGTGCTTTCAAACTGAGTTTTTGAAAAAGTGGACGACTTTTTTCTCTTTAATTCTTCATTTTCGTGGGAAAAAATAGATTTCGCAACCGAATTGGTAAAAATAGACAAAAACAATCGTTAATTTGTGCGCGGGAGTGAACTGCCCAGAGAAGGATGGAAACTTGAGTCGGGAAAAGGGAATATCCTTTCACAAGTAAGCTGATGATTATTATTTAACGGCACGTGCATGGGCGAAGTGGTTTTTGGGCGAAGTGGTTTTTGGGCGAAGTGGCGTTTGGGCGAAGTGGCATTTGGGCGAAGTGGGCTTTGGGCGAAGTGGTTTTTGGGCGAAGTGGCGTTTGGGCGAAGGGGTAATTGGGCGAAGTGGGATTTGGGCGAAGTGGCGTTTGGGCGAAGTGGTTGAGGGCGAAGTGGTTGAGGGCGAACTGGTTTTTGGGCGAAGTGACCGACAACCGCATATACTAGTGAAGTACGCGCGGGCGAATCGCAAGCTCGCATGTGGTTTTGGGTTACATCCATCATTGATCTTCATTATAAATGGAGATCAATGAGTTACATGTTGCTGTAATCCGGTTTTGGCGAACTGCGCATGCTCGAACCACATTCCCACGTGTACTCTGCGTGAATCAGCCTCGTACAATACATTTCTTTTTTTAATTCGTTATCGCAACAGCGATGGATTTAGTGAAACGAAAAAAAACGACGCAATTGCAACGGCGATGGATTTGCGGCTAGCGATGAGTTTGCTTGATGAACACGGCTGTCATTGGACTGGTTCCCGGTCCCTCCGTTGTCCATTATATACATATGGGGACAGGGAACCAGTCTAGGGAACCAGTCTAGGCTGTCATTCACATAAAAATGGCGGACGGTGTTTCCGAACCGCGGTTTTTTTTCCCAAGGAGGAATAGGTTTTTCTAACAGACGACGAAATATTGGAACTCGTACTTAGGCGATGCTGACGCTCCTAACACAAGAGACAAAATAAATATGCAGTCAAACGATTAGGGGAATTTGCAAGACACGCAGGAACAACAATTAAAGCTTTAACTGATTCGGAACTGGACCACTTTTTGTCGCGGTTTTATGCGGGACTGAGAAGGTAAACGGCACGTTGTACACCAAGAAAGATTTATTCAGGAGTTGTAAAAAACAAATAATGAATGTTTTCGTGCAATGGTAAGAATAATTTCATTCGGTGAAAGATGGAATGTCCCATTCCACTCGGCTTCGCCTCGTGCAATGGAACATTAAATCTGTCACCTCATGAAAATATTCTTACCATCGCACTCATTAACATTCATTATTTGTATAATTTTTTATCACACTCTCAACTGCCACGGATCGACCAATCAGGATCGAGGATTCAGGTTTGCATGAAGATAAATGTTTTTATTTAGACTATGCATAAAAAACGTAATTTTGCTAAAACCTTTGTACATTTCGTTGTAATAAAACAAAAACCCTCCACCTTCCCCCCCCCCCCCCCCCCCCCCCAAAAAAAAAATGAGACTGAATCCACGGCTGAACTTCCGCGGCTGAATCCACAGCATTTGCCAGGTTCGTCAAAAAAGTAGCCCGGTAGAAATATATGCAAAGAAATCTGCAAAGACATTTGCGATAAAATGTGCGACATCGGAAATATCTGCAAGAAATTTGCGATGTGTGATGTCCCTTTAGGGCCACAACATCAATGAAATACAATGACGTGCTTAATTTTGTGCATGCGCGCCCTTTTGCACCGTTGGAATTATAGTTGTTGCGCCGCGCTCAGGCTCCGACGGTTATGCACACTGGGATCAGGAAGGCTTAGGGCAGTATAGGGGGAAGCTTGGGAGGAGAGAATATGACTAGTATTAGTACACATGCCTCTACCCCAGCGGATATTTCTCGCCCCTCCCCCTTTTATTTTGAAGAAAAAATTTGGCCCGTGCCGCCCCCCCCCCCCCCCCCCCCCCCGGTTCCGGCGGTTATGGACAAAGGAGAATAAAAGAAGGAAAGTGAAGTCTACAATAGAGGTACCCCAGATGAGTACATAATGCAATCGTGGACCTAGGACAAAATAATATGGGCCGGGCGTAGACAAAGGGTCCACGATTGACCGAACGTCCACGATTGGAAAACGTGTACAAAACATGGGAGGCCTTCCGAAAGAGTATAAACAAAAGAGGAACAATGTGGGGTCCACGATTGCACCCGTTTACATGACTGGGTGCGCGCGCGTGTGTGTACAGGTTCTGCATATCTCCGAGGGCAAGAGGAGAAAGGAAATACAAAGAAACCTTTCAGTCCTCGCACGTCAAGTCGTTTGTTGAAATTGGTCCTCGCACGTAGTATGTGCTTATTCCATGGGGTTGGGTTATGTTAAAGGAACAAGTAGGAAACATAAAGCATTGTCCTCGCACGTATTGGGAAAGTACGACTGGGTGTGTATGGGGGTGGGTGGGGGGTGGACGTTAATTTACAGTTGGGGGCGCTGTCCACGCATACGTGGTTTCGATACCTGGTTAAAAAGGTACCCCCCTTTGGACACCTTTTCTGACGGTTCTCTGGGTCCCCCTGCATCCCTCAACCACCAGTCTTTCCCGGTCCAAGATATATCCAGAACGATATGGGGCAGAGGGGTAACCCCCTTTTTTCCCCCATACCCTATACACTCTCCAGACTATTGTTATCTAACACATCCCACCCTAGACTTCTGAAAGAAATTCCTGAGATTCCGGGAACACAGTGACCAACACAAAAGAGGGGGGTGGTCCCTCTGCCCCATATCGTGCATCATATGGTCCGAAAGGTCCTTCATACTTTAAAGGGGATTGTTGACGGGCGTTAATTTTGTGTACAAACCTAATGGCGATCTGTGCATTAAGATAAACGCATCTTTAAAAAATCTTTAAAAATACTGGAACCCCCTGCACCAGGTGGGCACTATTTTTTAACGGTTCTCTGGGTCCCTCTGCATCCCTCTATCACTAGTCTTGCCCGGTGCAGGGGGTCCTTCATACTTTAAAGGGGATTGTTGACGGGCGTTAATTTTGTGTACAAACCTAATGGCGATCTGTGCATTCAGATAAACGCATCTTTAAAAAATCTTTAAAAATACTGGAACCCCCTGCACCAGGTGGGCACTATTTTTTAACGGTTCTCTGGGTCCCTCTGCATCCCTCTATCACTAGTCTTGCCCGGTGCAGGGGGTCCTTCATACTTTAAAGGGGATTGTTGACGGGCGTTAATTTTGTGTACAAACCTAATGGCGATCTGTGCATTAAGATAAACGCATCTTTAAAAAATCTTTAAAAATACTCGAACCCCCTGCACCAGGTGGGCACTATTTTTTAACGGTTCTCTGGGTCCCTCTGCATCCCTCTATCACTAGTCTTGCCCGGTGCAGGGGGTCCTTCATACTTTAAAGGGGATTGTTCATGGGCGTTGGTTTTGTGTACAAACCTAATGGCGATCTGTGCATTCAGATAAACGCATCTTTAAAAAAACTTTAAAAATACTGGAACCCCCTGCACCAGGTGGGCACTATTTTTTAACGGTTCTCTGGGTCCCTCTGCATCCCTCTATCACTAGTCTTGCCCGGTGCAGGGGGTCCTTCATACTTTAAAGGGGATTGTTCACGGGCGTTGATTTTGTGTACAAACCTAATGGCGATCTGTGCATTCAGATAAACGCATCTTTAAAAAAACTTTAAAAATACTGGAACCCCCTGCACCAGGTGGGCACTATTTTTTAACGGATCTCTGGGTCCCTCTCTATCCCTCTATCACTAGTCTTGCCCGGTGCAGGGGGTCCTTCATACTTTAAAGGGGATTGTTCACGGGCGTTGATTTTGTGTACAAACCTAATGGCGATCTGGGCATTAAGATAAACGCATCTTTAAAAAAAAATTAAAAATACTCGAACCCCCTGCACCAGGTAGGCACTATTTTTTAACGGTTCTCTGGGTCCCTCTGCATCCCTCTATCACTAGTCTTGCCCGGTGCAGGGGGTCCTTCATACTTTAAAGGGGATTGTTGACGGGCGTTAATTTTGTGTACAAACCTAATGGCGATCTGTGCATTAAGATAAACGCATCTTTAAAAAATCTTTAAAAATACTCGAACCCCCTGCACCAGGTGGGCACTATTTTTTAACGGATCTCTGGGTCCCTCTGCATCCCTCTATCACTAGTCTTGCCCGGTGCAGGGGGTCCTTCATACTTTAAAGGGGATTGTTGACGGGCGTTAATTTTGTGTACAAACCTAATGGCGATCTGTGCATTAAGATAAACGCATCTTTAAAAAATCTTTAAAAATACTCGAACCCCCTGCACCAGGTGGGCACTATTTTTTAACGGTTCTCTGGGTCCCTCTGCATCCCTCTATCACTAGTCTTGCCCGGTGCAGGGGGTCCTTCATACTTTAAAGGGGATTGTTGACGGGCGTTAATTTTGTGTACAAACCTAATGGCGATCTGTGCATTAAGATAAACGCATCTTTAAAAAATCTTTAAAAATACTCGAACCCCCTGCACCAGGTGGGCACTATTTTTTAACGGATCTCTGGGTCCCTCTGCATCCCTCTATCACTAGTCTTGCCCGGTGCAGGGGGTCCTTCATACTTTAAAGGGGATTGTTGACGGGCGTTAATTTTGTGTACAAACCTAATGGCGATCTGTGCATTAAGATAAACGCATCTTTAAAAAATCTTTAAAAATACTCGAACCCCCTGCACCAGGTGGGCACTATTTTTTAACGGTTCTCTGGGTCCCTCTGCATCCCTCTATCACTAGTCTTGCCCGGTGCAGGGGGTCCTTCATACTTTAAAGTGGATTGTTCACGGGCGTTGGTTTTGTGTACAAACCTAATGGCGATCTGTGCATTAAGATAAACGCATCTTTAAAAAATCTTTAAAAATACTGGAACCCCCTGCACCAGGTGGGCATTATTTTTTAACGGATCTCTGGGTCCCTCTCTATCCCTCTATCACTAGTCTTGCCCGGTGCAGGGGGTCCTTCATACTTTAAAGGGGATTGTTCACGGGCGTTGATTTTGTGTACAAACCTAATGGCGATCTGTGCATTCAGATAAACGCATCTTTAAAAAAACTTTAAAAATACTGGAACCCCCTGCACCAGGTGGGCACTATTTTTTAACGGATCTCTGGGTCCCTCTCTATCCCTCTATCACTAGTCTTGCCCGGTGCAGGGGGTCCTTCATACTTTAAAGGGGATTGTTCACGGGCGTTGATTTTGTGTACAAACCTAATGGCGATCTGGGCATTAAGATAAACGCATCTTTAAAAAAAAATTAAAAATACTCGAACCCCCTGCACCAGGTAGGCACTATTTTTTAACGGTTCTCTGGGTCCCTCTGCATCCCTCTATCACTAGTCTTGCCCGGTGCAGGGGGTCCTTCATACTTTAAAGGGGATTGTTGACGGGCGTTAATTTTGTGTACAAACCTAATGGCGATCTGTGCATTAAGATAAACGCATCTTTAAAAAATCTTTAAAAATACTCGAACCCCCTGCACCAGGTGGGCACTATTTTTTAACGGATCTCTGGGTCCCTCTGCATCCCTCTATCACTAGTCTTGCCCGGTGCAGGGGGTCCTTCATACTTTAAAGGGGATTGTTGACGGGCGTTAATTTTGTGTACAAACCTAATGGCGATCTGTGCATTAAGATAAACGCATCTTTAAAAAATCTTTAAAAATACTCGAACCCCCTGCACCAGGTGGGCACTATTTTTTAACGGTTCTCTGGGTCCCTCTGCATCCCTCTATCACTAGTCTTGCCCGGTGCAGGGGGTCCTTCATACTTTAAAGGGGATTGTTGACGGGCGTTAATTTTGTGTACAAACCTAATGGCGATCTGTGCATTAAGATAAACGCATCTTTAAAAAATCTTTAAAAATACTCGAACCCCCTGCACCAGGTGGGCACTATTTTTTAACGGATCTCTGGGTCCCTCTGCATCCCTCTATCACTAGTCTTGCCCGGTGCAGGGGGTCCTTCATACTTTAAAGGGGATTGTTGACGGGCGTTAATTTTGTGTACAAACCTAATGGCGATCTGTGCATTAAGATAAACGCATCTTTAAAAAATCTTTAAAAATACTCGAACCCCCTGCACCAGGTGGGCACTATTTTTTAACGGTTCTCTGGGTCCCTCTGCATCCCTCTATCACTAGTCTTGCCCGGTGCAGGGGGTCCTTCATACTTTAAAGTGGATTGTTCACGGGCGTTGGTTTTGTGTACAAACCTAATGGCGATCTGTGCATTAAGATAAACGCATCTTTAAAAAATCTTTAAAAATACTGGAACCCCCTGCACCAGGTGGGCACTATTTTTTAACGGATCTCTGGGTCCCTCTCTATCCCTCTATCACTAGTCTTGCCCGGTGCAGGGGGTCCTTCATACTTTAAAGGGGATTGTTCACGGGCGTTGATTTTGTGTACAAACCTAATGGCGAAATGTGACCTGAAATGTAAAATCAATTTGCCAAACGCATCTTTAAAAAAAAAAATAATAATAAAGCTCTAGATCACGTCAAAACAACTTGATCCGTGTTGAGATCCACTATCCTGAAACCGCAACCCCCCCCCCCCCCCCCCTCATCCGACACACACTATTACTGCTGCTTTGGCTACGGGTCTTAACAAAGTCCGTTATTCTTGGTGGGACAGTAAACCAGTCTAGTAGTCATTTCCGAACGTGGATACGACTTTGGGTTCGGCGAGTCATGGCGGGTTTGTACACCGTGTGTTGTGTATTGGAATATCGAATAAGGAACTGGTTACCGGGTACAGACTACCAGTCTGGCTGAACCACAGACATAAATAACCCATAGACGGACAGCGCCTATGGAAATCAACGTCGGGATACCGTAATTTTGACGGCGCCCGACTAAGTATGAAACTATGGGCGGAAGTTGGTGAAAATTATACACGACTCTATGGAGAAATATCGGGAGGACTGATTCAAATCGGTAATTTCGGTTGAAAACGCATTGATGTTGACTGAAAACCCATCGAAGCGTTCACTATATACTGCTGCACAGTTATGTATTTGATAATTTTTTTCGAAAATAATGTTTTTCTTACAAAAAAATGGAACTAACGTAAGGCCTAAGCACACTTCCATTTTCGACTATGCCGACGTGCACACATGATAGAGGCCTAATTCGAGCGCAATTTGAGTCCCTCGCGCAGGACTCAAATTGCACTCGACAAGGCTAGGCCTATTTCACAATAAATAGGAGCTACTTTTTTTTTTTTTTAAAGTAGGGGTCTCGTGGTATTAGTGTTTTCTACAGATTCTGTCCACCATTATAGGCCTATTGAAATAAACCTTTTCGACATTCTCATGCATTGTGATTGTCGGTTTGGAGGCCAAACAAACCATGTAATTTATACACAAACCTATGGCACTGTGAACCTGTCCACATATTAATTGATTTTATGCTAAATATCTGTCATGAGTTGAGCGATACCCGTTTCACATATCTATGCATCGAACATCAGGAAAATAATAACCAGAAAAATACATTTTAAATGGCAATAAAAATAAAGGAAATAATTGGGGAATCCCTCTCACGGTACCAGTTACTGATGAATGAAAATTTCTGATATTAGAACAGCTAAATGTTGTCACATTATTAGCCAATCAGAAGAGCATTTTTGCAAGTATAACAACGAACATGGGACAGGTCGACCGCTGGGACAGGTCGACCGCTGGGACAGGTCGACCGCTGGGACAGGTCGACCGCTGGGACAGGTCGACCGCTGGGACAGGTCGACCGCTGGGACAGGTCGACCGCTGGGACAGGTCGACCGCTGGGACAGGTCGACCGCTGGGACAGGTCGACCGCTGGGACAGGTCGACCGCGTCTAGTTACTCGAAAAACTCATGATTCTGAAAATTCGTAAATAATTAACGGGTTTCAAATTTATTCCCCCAATTAACGTAATATAAACAAGGTTCCTTGGTCCCAAATATTGTAAATTCGGATTCCAACACAATCGGTTGGCTTATTAATTCATTCAAGGCTTAACCACAATCACATTACCCGGCCCCCTGTGTATCCAAGCCCCATTCAAAACGACAGCGCTGTCCGGCCCACATCAACCCAATCACCCTGCCAAGTACCCCTTCCCCGCATATCCCAGCCCTGCGCCACAAAACATAGACCGGCCCAGCCCTTCCACAACCAAGGACCCCCCCCCCCCCCCCCCCCCACATGGATGACTGTCTTCCCATTTGACGCAGACGGTCGATTTGTCCGAGCCCCGTAGGCCCCAAGACCACTAAAGTTGACTACTAAGTTTGCTACTTGTAAACCGGTATAATGTATTTACATGCATACACATGTTTCGCTTTCAAACTGAATTTCAATTTATTTGTAACAACTGAAATAAAAACAAAGCTACATTCATTGGATAATTTTTTTTATATTTCTTTTTAAAATATAAAACAGTGTAGAACTTTTCTGTACAATTAATAGCCTGTCATAAGGGATATAGCAAAAGAAAATAGGATTCAAAATAGAGATTGGTGTCTATAAAAACTATAAAAAAAATTTGATCTAGGTCTGTTGACTACTTAGAATTGCAGTATAGTAACCATACATAAATGTGTTATTCATGCACATAGGCAACAATCTGAAACACCTCTTACTCCCTACTGGTGCATGAATAATAAATTCTGTAACCCTCACACGCATGTACATGTACACACATTTACCTTACATACCTTGTGTGGACATTCCTTTGTTTTCATGTAGTTAAGAAAGAGAAAAAAGCCAATTTCACTCGCACTGTGAATGTTCTTTCAACCCAAATTTTTGATTGTGATTCCCTTAAATGTTCCCCTTCATTTTGCGACAGATAACCCTAACCCCAAAATGAGGGGAAACGTTATGCGGACATGGGCAAGTCCACATAACGTTTTCTTTCCTTCCTGCTTCGTGTGGACATCTTTTGTTCACAGGTCCACACAGAGTATGCAAGGTAATTATAAGAGCATGTAATATAACGTGTGTAACTACATGTAGGAAAGTTTTTACAGTTTCAATTTTTGTAATAGAATTCTCCTTAAAACCTTCGACAAGAATGAGTCTTATAGTCATGTCACTGAAAAACTGAAAAAATTCAAACAATTCTGGTACTAAATCTAAAATAAAGATACAACATTCAGAAGAAAAAAGATGGCTCAAGCCTGGTCTTTTGTGAAAGAAAAAGCTTAACACAAATAAACACGAGTGCCACAAGTGTCAAAAGCCCTTGAAGTTTTGAGTTTTATGGGGATTTTCTATAAACTTTCACTCTGAGTTTTTTAATCTTAGCTTGTAGGGGGCTCACACTTATCTCTCCTATTGTTCACGTACTTCTTCATTTGATGGAGTTCTGATGGCAATGTGTAGAAGCCATGATTATTCTGGAAAGTCACTATTTTGCTCTGCATATCCTGGTCTTCTGCAAGTTTAAAAGTCAAACAGTGTAGGCACAGCATTTCACTTGAGGATTCTGGTTTTACCACCCATTTTAAAACACTCGGGCTCAAAATGCTTTGAGCAGAGGCTATCTTGAAGAGAAGGATTCATCCCAATGCATAACATACATCCACTGTCTGGTGAGGGCGAACACATGTACACGTAGTGGAATCTTGCTTCCTCTGAATACTGCTGTTTGCACCCCCACGCTACAGGTTCGAGGCATTGCACATCACCTTCATCTCTGCAAAACATGTACCAGAGCAAATTTGTTATCAAGTTGGGTCATAGGCACTGACAAAATTAAATTTCCAAAGGGAAAGATTTTACTTTAATAACACCCCCCCCCCCCCCCCCCCCCCCCCCGTCAGGAACAGCAAATCTTGGAAAATAACTATCCATCTGTGTTCAGAATTGTATAAACACTTGGCACAACCTTTACATTTTACAATTGAGAATTTTGTTGGGGAAGAAAGTTTGTGTTTTCTGTGTTAGATGTTCTTGGCACAGTGCACAGTGTATGGTAACTCAAAGTGTTCACATGTTGATTTCTGCCTTATTCTTTTTTACAGATTTTTGCCAAGTCTTTATACAATTCTGAACACAAGTGGAGGGTTATTTTCCAAGATTTGCTGTTTCTGACCGATTTGGGATGAGGGTATTAAAGTAAAATCTTCCAATAAAAAATGTATGACTCTCGATACTGTGTACATACATGTATAAGAGTTCAAAACCTAATGTACTTTAAACATCCAACACCCAATTTAGTACTGAATCAGTCAACTGTGCCAAACATGTCAAAAGAAGAAGCAGTCCGTTACTATAATATAGGCCTAGGCCACATCTCTCCACACCCGTATGGGCAAATTTACATTTAACAAAATCAGAAACACCCCCCCCCTGCAAACAATCAATCTTTTTAAACAGTTGGACATGCACGTGCACCAGTCTAGTCTTTGGCTTCGAACTGAAATCATGTGCCTTTTCACAATAGGTGCAAAATATTTTATAAAAAGTCTCATTTAAATTTTTAATTGAGCCTTCAAACTTGGCTGTTGAAATACCGGGGACCTTATCTTTGCCACGTAAAAGAAATTGGAGAACTTGTTGGCTAAAGTGTGAATGACGTTGCCACGATTTTTTTTTCATGTTTTTCAGCACTCAAGGTGACATGGTGCTTATCATGAATTACACAATTAGGCCTAAGCCTCAACCATGGAGGAAGGAAAAAACAGAATAATGAGTGCATACAAAAATGATAAACTGGCGTGATACTTGTCAATGTTTGTCAGTCCTAAATTAGTATTTTTCCCCTGTTAGGCCTAAATATTGAATGAAATTCCCGTAAACTTCATGTCTAACCCTGATCATGTTTATTTTTCTATCATAAAAGACATAAAAATGCTCAAAATTACCCTTTTCTGTGCCGTTGCTTCGAGGACTTCACAAACGGACCGCCGCGTACTGTGCGAAAATGTGTACGTGAATATGGATGTGACCGATTTTGCCCATAGTTTTCAAAAATGGCGGCTTTCCTGAAATTACAGTATTGCGCCCCCATTGTCCGTCTATGGGTTATTTATGGGGGTTTTCGAAACGCTGGCTTCGGCTTGGCTTCGGCTTCGTCTCCGATTTCTGAATATCTGAGAAGCAAACAAAATGTAAGAATTCTAATTTTTACTTTCATAATCAACCGAATGAATGTTCCTGAAGCAGAACATGTACCAAAATTAAGAATATTTCCATTTGGTTTGCTTCTCAGTTATTCAGAAGTCGGAGACGAAGCCGAAGCCAGTGTTTCGAAAACCCCCATAATATGTCTGTGGGCTGAACGCCTTCTTTTGGTACTGATCATTAGTCAGGCACCCTCATCAACAATATCTACGACACGTTACATTATTGCATCCGAAGTCTAGACGGATTTGTAATGTGAAAAACAACGTTAGGCCTGGGCGCGCGGGCATGGGTGACTTCACGTTCAGCAGGTTCTATCAAACTTTGGGGATGTCATGTCACTCATGTTCTCTCTGGATCACAACTTGAAAAGGGATCAGCCTTGAAAAGAGATCGGTACGTCCACAGTAGTCCATATTTCAGAGCTACCGAAGCGCTCTGGCAGGATGGGCAGGTTTAAATCTGATACACGTTCGCATTTTTTACCATAAGTTAAACGTCATGAACGGTTATGCCGTATAAACAATACTATAGCATTTGAAAGTCGCGTTACGGCTGCCGTAAAAATAGCCACTGCGTTTAAATTTAGCCTACAAAATGCTTGCTACATATATTTCAGAACAATCTGTTGTTAGCATGACATTTAACTTCAATGTTTGCTGTTCCTTACGCCAATCATACACACTCCATGCTTCTTCTAAGTTCTACTATGTTCCATAACGTTGTTTCAGGTTAGAGCAAGTGCATAATCATATGCCAATGGCATATGCACCCTCTGTAGGCGGGTCATGCTAATTAGCATCAACAAGCGTCAACAAGCGTCAACAAAGCGTCAACAATTTATAAAAGCACTGTTAAGCTTAAACATGTTATTCACAATATTTAGTGGGCTCCTTTGATTATATAAAAGTATCATTAGTATTTAAAAGTATCTTAAAATGTGTGATTTTTAAGCGAAAAAGTACGACATCAACGGTGCTTTTTCCCGGCAGCCATCTTGTTTTTCTGGGACATGGTGCAATGCAATCGCGCATGCGCAAAAGAGAAAACAAAGATGGCGGCGCCCATTCGTCGTAATTTTGTCGTCATAAAATTTCGTTTTTATGTGGGATTGTGAACGGGAATTCGCCCAATTTCTTACATAATACGAGATGCGAGAGTTTGTTGAATACAAGTATAGCTTTTGTGAAGCTTAAATTTGCATTTTGAGCTTGTTGACGCTTTGTTGACGCTGATCGGGTTTGTTGACGCTTGTTGACGCTTGTTGACGCTAAATAGCATGACCGCTGTAGGCTACACTAACTTCAGAGGGGAACAACATGATCCGTTTCAGCACATGTCTTCTGGTTTGTCCCCTCAGCCTCTCAGCTGTGGTGCAGAATTCATGATGGCCACGGAATGTGAAAATCCTATAAATTCAAATTGACTGGCAAAAACGTTGTTTTTAAAATATGGGTGACCATTCACACTTCATAATTCATGTTCTAGATAAAACCAAGGTCAAAAACCTATTTCACACTGGCAATTTTTAGTCACAGTTCCGCAAACATTTAAAGTTGTTTAAACACATCCTCCCCCAATTGTCACAATCCTTCCGAAATGTTCCTGTAGTTCCTGCCCTGTGTGTGTTTGACCTTGTTGTATATATATGCAGGGTAACGATTTAACAACCCGTTTTAGGTACAAATTGCAAAGATTTTACTTTATTACCCCAAACCAAAAATGGGTCAGGAACAGAAAAATCCGACAAAATAACAACCCATTCTTATTCAAAATTGTATAAACACATGGCACAACCTTAAGACTTTTGTCAGGAAATGTTCGTGCAGTATACATGTAGGTAAGAAAGTTTGTGTTGACTGTATTAGATGTTCTTGGCACAGTGTACAGTCACTCTGTGTTTACATGCAATTTCAGCCTCATTTTTCATGAATTTTGCTGACATAAATCTTGAAATAACAGGTTATGCCAAATATAATCTTGAACTCAAAGGGATGGTTATTTTGTCAGATTTTTCTGTTTCTTACCCATTTTGGTGGGGAATATTAAAGTAAAATCTTTCCTAATTCTCATCTTTCTCTTCCAAATATCAGGTAGACTTTTTCTCACAAATGCTGGATGGAATGCAGTATCCAGTATTAACCCTCCTACTGTTATAACTATCATAACCTATCAAAAAAACCTGATCCCTTCTTCTCACAACAGCTTGTGTGTTTCAACCTGTTTTGATAGGTACATGTAGGGTAGTTGGCTCCATTTTGGCACCGAGAGAGGGAGGGTTATATTCAACATCAGGATACAACATCCTAAATTTACATCTTACCAAATAAAACAGAATGCAGTTGGCACTTTGAGTTTAACATTCAACAAACTTTTCAAATTGCAACACAAAATGCTGTTTCAGTTTGTTGCCAGCATAACATTTGTACTGCAGAACTATTATACAGCGCACTTGTACTAATACGAGCATTTTTCTCGACTGTACAGACCTTCGTCAGGGAGATTTTATACTTGAGAATGCAGGACTTTGTTCATCTCTGTGCCCAGAGGGAGGGCAGTGTTGTCATCCCTTGGCAACATGTCGATGCGGCACCACCAATGGCCAATATGAATGCATATGCCCACAAGGTTACCATGGAAGTGGATTTGTGAATGGTTGCCATGGTGAGTACAGTTCAACAAGGATCCCCATGCTCATATCATGGAAAGTTTGTTTTTCATATTCTCGTTGGTTACCGAGACTCGGACACACGTTGTGGCATGGTTGTCCCATAACTCATTGCTCACTGCTTTAAAAAAATCCATTTTACAATGTCATCAGCATATTTGAAAGACAGGCTTTGGCTAAAGGTAATCTTATGGGTGTGTGAGTATACCGGCAATCGTGAACCTAGGTCAAAAGAATTCGGGCGTAGACAAAGGGTCCACGTTTGACCAAACATCCATGATTGAAAATCGTGTACAAAACATATGGGAGGCTTTCCGAAAAAGTTAGAGTACATGTATAAACAAAAGAGGAACAATGGGACATCCACGATTGCAGGTATTTACACACTTGTATGCGTGTGTGTGTGTTTTACTGTTCCCTCTTCCTCAAAATAATCTTTTGGAGCCATCAACTTTTAATATAAAGGCATGTTTGAAGGGGAAAAAAATGTGATGAGAACTATTACATATAAACAGTGATTTTGCAAACAAATTGGTGAAAGAAATTGGTGAAAGAAATTGGTGACAATAGACCGTTTGACTTTATATCACTGAAGAATCTCAAAAAAAATATCTTGTGATGCTCCTCCTCCCTCACTAGCATGTCCTGCAGGTACGTACAAACCGCGACCTATCCCAGGAGGCATCAGTAGCTGTAAGGTTTGCCCAGATCCCAACCACACCAGTCGACCAGGCAGTATCAGTGTTTCAGACTGTACGTGTAGGAGTGGTTACCAGCCAGTTGTCGGCGAACCAGCCTGTCAAAGTGAGTTTAATATCAACATACATGTACAATTGTACATTGTACTGTGTAATATCTTCGCGGGACTGTAAAGGGCCGGTCACACTGGTCACAATAACGAAAACGAAAATGATGCGAATAAACGCTCTCTATTGGTGGGTGGAACGTGCGCGTATTACACGTGCGAAAATTCCACGAATCAATGGCGTTTATTCTCACCGTTTTCGTTATCGTCGTCGTTATCGTGGCCAATGTGACCGGCCCTTAACAGTATTTGTAGATGGAAGATCATTAAATCAACATTTTGATGACAGTGAATCGAAGCATACAGCTTTTCTATCATGCACTGAGTCTACAGCATGTTATTATCTTGCATAGAGAAACATGCATCACATTCAGTCTCACTAATCAAAACTGTACATTTGCTCGTCAATTCTGTTGGTTTATTTTATTTTGTTAGTATGCTTAAATGTACTTTGATTATTGCTTTCCTTAAATTTTTGGAAGGAAAATTTACATATCAAGTCGGGACATTGACAAGCTAAGCTTTCAACTTAATAAGCTTTTATGATTTGAGGTAATATGTTAAAATTTAAAGAGTGACAGGTTTGAATCGTGTCAAAATGACAACTCTTTTTCAAATAATCCAATTTTTTGTTTTTGTTGCATGTGCCCGATAGTATTCAATACAGCCTGGGTACCAGACATGTTATGGATCCTATGTAAACAGATTTGTGAAACTGCAGGCATCTTTTTGTAAATTAAAAGAATAATAAGTTATCCATCCATGGAGAATATTCCGTAATTGGCAGAGTAAACACTTAACTCCCTGGCGGGAAATTTACATTGCAAGGTAGAACAGAAGAGTTGTAATGTACACCTTGAAAGCAGCAGGACATCGTGCTAGGTTATGAGCTCTGACTGTGCGTAAGATTGCTATGATAGCTGCCTGTGGTGATGAAGTAATATTGTGAATTCATATTATAGTCCTTGAGAAGTGAGTCTGCACTCTCACATTAGTAAACCCTAACCCTGCCAGACGCAGCACAGTGCATCTGTGGTGACAGCTTGACCTTGCTGCACTCTTCACACAAGTCAATGTGACAAAGTGTGCAATTTGATGCGTCTGGCAGGGTTTCTAGCCAAAATACCCTGGAGGGTTAGGGTTAAAGGGCATTGATCTAGCAAAGACCTTTCTTGTCTTGTAGCTACTTTGGTGATGATGAAAATAGTACGTAAATTGAAAAGTTTAGGAAATGATATAAGTAATGGCTGTAGTGAGTTTATGCAGTTACTCCATAGTGACTTGGAAGTAATTATTTGATACAAATCTAAAGACAATTACCCCTTCAGCCCGGCTGTCATTAATGGGGTGCTGGTATGCCAAGACAGGCTTGTGCAGCCAAGCGTAATGCAAACAATAGGCAAACTCCGGCCAAGGCTGTTATCCATATTCAAAAGGTTAAGAATATATACCTAGAAATCATGGGGGTTTTTAATTTGTTAAATGAAAAATTGTGAAAGTGACATTTTCTGGTGTGAAATATGATCCCCAAATAAAGCCTTTTATAGACAAAAATGAATGAAAACCATTATTTCATCTTTACTTAGCTCCAGATATTTTCTCCTCTCCACAGTGATCAAGTGCCCACTCTTATCTCCACCCACAAATGGCTTCTTTGTTTCTGGAGAGTGCAGTAATACCATTCACAGTGCCTGTGCACTGCGTTGTTCCCCTGGTTACGAGCTAATTGGTCGTCCAATCATCGTGTGTTCTGTTGATGGTTCATGGAGTAGCGAGTCGGCAACTTGCAGAGGTGGGTTGTGCTTAGCCAGCATGGTGTTGCTAGCAGTGGAAAGGCCAATTTTGTTGAATATAAATAATCAATTATTTGCCAAAATAATTGTAATTTTAGCTTTTTATTGATAAATTTCAGGTTTTCTGTAAGGAGATTCCAAGTTTTAATGACTTATATTCTCAAAGTTGGAAAGTTTAACCATTTTATTCCCCATTATTCTAGGATTATAATGCAGATATCCAAACTCATCAGATAACTGCTTTAATTTCAAATTCTAACTGCCCTTCTTTTTTGACAGTGAAGAAATGTCATCCCCTCCAGCAGATGCCAAGTGGAACAATCCACTGCACCAAAGAGGACTTTGCATTTGATACGGAATGTACCACTCTGTGCAATAGGGGACACATCCTGGTGGGATCAAAGATGCGGAGATGTTTGCCCATTGCCCGATGGGACGGCCTACCCTCTGCTTGTCGAGGTACAGAAACAAAAATTCAGATTCTGATTAAGGTTCTTAAACTTCAAGTCAGTGTAAATCTTGAAATGGATTGAGAGGGTTCATGAAGATCCTATCCTTGGAAGGCTAACATTAGTCTTCAAACCTCCAAGTCCCAAGAATTGAATCAGTCCGAGTCCCGAGTCATGGAGGTTGAAGAACCGAAGTCATGTCCAAGTCATCAGTCATTTTTGCAATAAAAAATTTACCAATCGTCAAGTGGTCCTATTGCATTAACCACAATTAGACAACTGCATTTTTATCAAAAGTGTTATTATGGCTAGTTTTCAAAGTATAAAGCATTGGGTAAATTTAGTGAAGTCACAGTGAGGAATATTATTCTACATCCTAGTTTTGAAGGTCACGTCTGAGTTCAAAGCCAAATCTTTGCTCAATATAACTTAAGTCGGACCCATAACACATTGTGATTGAGTCCAACTTGAGATGGAGTGTGAGTCTTGAGCAATTCTAAAAAGAAATCCACAGTTGATGTGCTGAATATTTGTCTTCTTCAGCTGTAACTTGTCCCCCTCTGGAGCCTGTCATCCATGCCAATCTGCGGCCAGAATCCTGTAGCTCAGATAGACAGCCCTATTGGACAGAATGCACTACAGTCTGTGATCCAGGCTATCAGCTTAAAGATGAAAGTGGCAGTACCCGGCAGTGCTTGGAATCTGGTTTATGGAGTCCGAAACCGGACCAACTACATGCCTGCATTGGTAAGTACAATTTCTTCTACAAAAGTAGAGTTAATCTTCGTCCTAAATGTACCTGTTTCAGTGGCCATATTAACAATGCCATTTTTGTGTACAATAACTATTGATGGCTTTAATGTTGATGTGGAATGATGCAGTCTTGTACCCATACTTTGCCAAAACTCGACTACAAAGTGTCAACCGAGATGTCAGGAGGCTGAACTTGGTTTCAGTTGATTTGAGAACTTTGAACTATTGCATTGCAGAACACTGATTACCTATTCACTTTGCAAGCTGAGCTACCTGAAGTTATTTTTTAAAAGTGTCCATCCTGTGGACATGTGCATATAATTAATGGCAACAGATTTTTACTGATTTTTAAAAAATAAATTGATATTGTTAATTCTAGATGTGACTACTCCTGACATTCTATGCCCCAATGACATCACTGTCGATGCCATTCCTGGTGACAGTGTCGCTAATATTTCATGGGAGGAGCCATTGACCATAGACAACTCGGGGGATGTTCCCGTTGTAACCGTCACACCTGGAGTCAGGTCTCCCTGGATGTTTCCCATCGGAGATACGTTCATCACGTACTTTGCAACGGACAAGGCTGGAAACAGTGGCAGTTGCAGTTTTGTCATCACAGTTGTTGGTAAATTCTCTAGACTTAAAAAAATATTTACTCTAACACCCTAGGGTGCATGCAAAATCATATTAAAATTGGAGGATTTGGTAAAGAAATTAAAGAACTGCCTGATTTCAGGCTTTTACACAATTTAAATTCCTTTACATTTTCAAAATTTGACTGTAAATCCATTCATCTTGGCTGTAATTTCAGGCCCTGAAAAGAAGTTTGACTGGCATCCCTGTTACATTATACTCAAAAATTGGTGATCCATATAAAGATGAATGCAGTAAATTAACCCTAACAGTCGTGAATCCTCCAATTTCAATACGATATTTCGCACTACCTAGGGAGTTAGGGTTAATCTTTCTTGAATCAAAAGTACAAAAATATGACATCTCCATGTACAATGTATGTAATTTAAGTCTAATTCACACATAGGCCAATTACAAACAATTGACCAGTAGAAAACCAGTCGTTTATAAACAGTCACTAATTTGGAGTGCCTTAGTTAATTCATTATGTCCGACTCGTGTGGTGGTACGTAGGTTTAAACTTCTATGGGAATCATAGTACTTGTGTTCTTGGGCAAGACACTTTATCACAACTGTGTTTCGCCATCTTGGAGTATGTTGTGTACCTGTGAGGGTAAGATTGCACTGATCTCAATATGCAGCATACAAAGTGATCTCATGGCCTGATGACTCGGTAAGGTGCTTTGAGACGTGTATAAACAGCTACGTAAGCATCGCAGTATTGTTATCAATATTATTTATATGATGAATTTCCGTTTCATTTACAGATAGCCAACCCCCTGTTATTGAGCAGTGTCGTTCTCCAGGCATAATCCTAGCTGCTGATGATGATAACACACAAGTTGTTTGGGAGGAGCCACGTTTCTCAGACAACTCTGGCAGTCCAGTGACGGTATCTCGCTCACATAGCCCAGGGCTGTCCATGTCATGGGGTACAACCAACGTGGAATACATCGCAAGGGATGAAACGGGGAACACCAAAAGTTGTCACATCACAGTTAACGTTCAACGTGAGTACTCAGTTAATCATTGACAGTTTAGCTGCGTTAGATTTAGAAATTTAGGAAATGCAGTGTAATACAATAGTAGTCACTACAATCTGAAACCGTCAAACACAGAGAAAAAAAAACTTAAATATTTTCCTGTCTATTTTGCATAAATCTGCTGTAAGAGTATAGGCAACCAACAAATTAAAAACAAAATGATACAGGCATGATTTCTAATAACTTGATATGGGGAAATGTGGGTTTGAGTTTTTTTACTCATTCTCCAGATAAAAAAGTGAGAGGACCTTAGAGTGAGCTTAGAGAAATATTTGTATCATGGTTCTTTTGGAACTTGTTTCTTAAATGCTGATATAAAGAAAACACAAGGGGTTTGACAAGCTTCTGCATGGCAGTAGTGTCCATTTTTCTTATCCAAACATCGGCCAGTGGTTGACGGGTGATGCTCAGTGTGGTATTTCTTGTTCCACAGAAAGTGCCTGCATTGTGCCAGAAGACCCGCTGCATGGCACAGCAGATTGTACATCTTCTAATGGAGGTATCGAGTGCTCTCTAAGATGTGATGAGGGGTACGCATTCCCCATTGAACCTCAACCAGTCTATCGTTGCTCGGAGGATGGCCGATGGAGTCCCTCTCATGCCATACCTTGGGAGGATTGTTCCAGTATGTTGTATCCTTCATTTCTTCTGTTAGTTGGTGTTTTCTGTCTGTTTGTACTATGTCTGTTTCTCTGTCTGTGATTTTCATACTATCAAGAAGTTAACATCTTCATTTACTTAACGGTTGGCTGATAAAAATAGGCCCCCTCCATTTGTTCATGTCTCTAGTATTTTTGATCTACTTTCATAATTTCATTTCAGAAAAGGAGAATCCAGCCAATGCAACACTACCTGTGAAATTCACATTTCCTGTTGACTTCTGTAATCAGAATCTAGCAGATGAAATGGCAGAAAGCATACGGAGGTCTCAAGAAAACAAGGTAAATCTGAAAATATGAAAGCTGTGTCCGAGTTGGACTTTTTTTTGTAAAACTGTTGAGACTGTTGTTAATTTGACCAAATTAAGTTCAGTGCGGACAGCCGGTAAACTTTCCAAATTGTCAAGTACATTGTATACGTACATGTATATTATTTTGTGCTGTTCCTTTTTTTGTTCTCCTTTTTATGATGTGTGGATGTTTTGTGAACTTTGTTATAGTTGATGTAACTTTTGCAATATAGTTGTATTTTGTTTCAGTTTGTGCTTGCTAATACGATTGTGATTGTTATTTATTTTATAAATACTATTTTATTGTTTTAACTAGTGTTTGCAGGGCCCCAATGGAAACCAGTTCTAGTTAACTGTTTGGGCACACCCTGGGTAAATAAATGGAATAAATAAATAAATAAAATAAATAAGTGTCGATCGTCGGTTGTCCATTTATCCCTCTGCAACGGGAACTTTTACAGGGCCAACCGTGTAGCGGAAGAGTTACATGGCCAGTTTTATGTCGCTGAAAGTGCGGACAGCCACTGCAATGTAAAACATGCATTTTGATCACTGCAAAGTTTACATGGCCAATGACTTTTCGCGAGCCGTGAAATCCAAGTGCGGACGCATGGAAGAATAACCACAGTGGAATGTTAACAATCACGCAAGGTAACTTTTGACAATAGTTAGTCCAATGCGAACACGGCTACAGCTGTATTTTAGTCATTGTACCATGTGACTAGTAGACTGACGGATACCTTTGAATGGAGATCTTTGGCATTCTATGTTGCAGCATGCCACATTAACTAGAAAACAATGATTGAATCAACTATGATTTTTTGACAATGGTATTTAACTTTGTTTTTAGGTGGGAGAGATTTGCAGTGGACCAGTTGACTGTAGATTTGCTGGAGTCAAGGTTAATTGTCGGCCAAAAGGTAAACTGTCTTAAAAAGTTTCCAGCAATAAAATGTATATTTCAAAGACAAAATGAGAATATTGTCTGTCCCTGTGCTTCATTTTCATTAGTCTGTTTTCACCCCATGTTTGCCAAAACATGCTTTTAAAAATTATAATTTTGTTTATGAAGGGATTTGTCAAAGTTTAAATTTGTTTTGAATGTCACGCTTCGTCGTTGTGTATTTGTCTAGGTTCTGGAAGTTTGTCGTCACCAATTGCTGATTTCTCATCTACACATGGTCAGCACCAACAGCTAAGAGGTGACATTAATTTTGAGAGGGAGCAGTTTAAGAAACTACAGGAGTTTCCAAGTATCCTTGTGGATATGAATATCACAGGTATGGAAGATTCTATTCTGTCAAAAAGCCCCCCTCCTCCATGCATGGTACAGTCTGGTAATAACTTGATTTTGTTAATTGTTTATTTTGAGGCCTGACCACCGTGACACTGCACAAATTTAGACCCATTAATTAGACTCCAACTCATCATCATTAGTGCATTCTCTTTTTGTGGTAAATGTTTCTCTAATTTGTTAGCATGAAATTCTACTGCTATCCAGGTGAACTAGATCTTCCTGAGGGAGTAACATCAGTTGATGAAGACTCCTATCAAGAACTCCGCTCTTCCCTTTCCAGAGCATCAAACTCAATTGTACAGTCAATACTAGAAGATGGCAGTGTTCCTCCTGGTATGGGAGCACAGCTGGATGTTAATTCAGTGATCATGCTTCCAAGGGAAATGATACCAGTATGTGAACCAGGAAACGTCGTCGGGCTTGATGAATGCTGTAAGTTAGATTCAGAATGTATGTCTATATCCTAAATCTTAGCAGACGCTTTCTTAATTCATGTCTCAAAAATTGAAATAGACCTTTAGCTTAAAAACACGTCTGTGTACAGCTGGGTTTATTTGTTATATGTCTGGGTGCATTAAAAAATGCAGATGTTTTGAAACCCATTGCCTGTATTTATACAGCCAGCCATGAAACAAAGTTAATCAAAGAGTAGCACATGAACAATCAGTACTAGGTTTATACAGCTTGCCACAAACCTGTTACGTTTTCCACCAACGGAATGCTCCAAAGGAAATAAGAACATTCCCACTTTGAGACACTCCCTATACAGAGTTGACCTTCAGAGTCAACATTCTTTGAGTCTACGTCGACACAACCTGGGGTATCCTGGGGATGTGACTGACAGAATTACCCATCGTATTTGCCAACAGTGGAATGCGTTGCTGGTACTTTCTTCAACGAGGAGATCAGTCAGTGTGAACGCTGCCCTCAAGGGACATACCAAGACCAGCTTGGCCAGATACACTGCACTTTGTGTCCCCCTGGAACATCAACAGCCACTACCAGAGCACAGTCAGTTCAAGAATGCAAAGGTATAACATTTGGTGATGTCTGTGTCTTTGTATAAAGTCTGTGCATTTATTCTGTACCCTAAATTTTATTGTATTCTTACCTTTACTCATATCTGCAGATTTATGTCGTCCAGGAACCTACTCCTCCACTGGTCTTGAACAGTGTGAGACGTGTTCCAAGGGCTCATATCAACCTCACTCAGGTAGCATAGACTGTGTATCCTGTAATGCTGGTACCTCAACTCTCAAGACTGGATCCACTATGGCTACAGAATGTGCAGGTCAGTACAGTTCGGCAACAGAATGTGCAAGTTGTATATTGGTCATGCAGGCTACAGAATAATGGAGTTGATTGCAATGTAATCATGTCATCCAGACATTGGTAATAGAGACTGTATAACTTGCACTATATACCTCATAAAAGTCAGTGTGCAAGTCAGTATGTAGACCAGACTACAGACTGATAGTCAATACCAGCTGCACTGTTCTGTAATTATACAGATGCATACAAATTATAGGTATGATGCAGCCATTGGCTGCCAACACATTTGCAGATACTGTCCATACTTCGTGTGATTCAACATATCGGCCAGTCAACCCTAGCAAGCTCGGTGGTTAAGTGGTTGAGACGTCTACACTAGGAAGCAGGAAGACGTGGGTTTGAGTCCCACCTGAGTGCTTCATACATTACGTCAGGAAAGGCCAAAAAGAGAAAATCTCTGTTCTTATCAACATATCTACATGAACTAACAATCCCTCGAAAGCTTTAGCTCAATCCATCATGCAAGTCAAGAGAAGATATTGAAAAACCATTCATACATTCAGACGACAGCATTTAGATGAAAATTTCCTCAGGAGGATTGGTACACCTTTAAAAACAGTTTCAGATTGAAACTAATCAATTTGATTGTTGCTCATTACCAAAGCTATATGTCATAGCTTTAACAATTCCCTTTCTCTTTACAGAACCTTGCAAGCCAGGCTATGTGTCCAGGAGTGGTCTAGTTCCCTGTCTCCCATGCCCAGATGATTACTACCAGCCTGGGATCAACAAGACTTCTTGCTATAAGTGTCCCCAGACTACACTGACCAACAATGCAGTGACTACTTGGGAAGACTGCATTGGTGAGTAATACTTTCATTGATTAACAAACAACCAATTCCTCCTTTGATCACACTGAAGTTTAGGTGCCCCTTGTGGGTATTTATCAGGGTAAGTGATTAGTAAATCTTGTTTATATTTTACAGGAACTAACTTGGAAGGATTTAACATCAGTGCATTAGAGGTGTTGCCGTACAACGATTGCTTCTCATCTCCATGCACTCATGGAGGAACTTGCCAGCTCGTGTCAGTCGGATATGTTTGTATCTGCAAGCCAGGCTACACAGGTAAGAGACATTTACACATAAGCCCTCTAATCTAAACACTAATCCTTTAAGTTATGGAGGTCAGGTTCCTTGCTTTCCAACTTTGGTGACCTGGGTTCTACTCCCACCAAAGGCGCTGTGTCATACTAATGGTCGTATTGCATAAAATGCTGAATGGATGTGTTGAGAACTCTAGTTGCCACAGATGTTTCAATGAGAATGTGAACCACACTATCAGTATATCACTGATTTAAATTGAGCTTATTTTTGTCTATTTGTATGAATTGTATTTTCATGCAGGTTTACTCTGTGATACTGAGATCAATGAATGCGACAGCTCTCCTTGCGAGAATGGTGCTAGCTGTCACGATCGTCTCAACGATTTCATCTGCATCTGCCCTCCTGGATTTCAAGGTAAAGATCTCCTGAAATTACTGAAATTTCTTAACCAACCTGTTATGCTTAACTCAAATTAATTTATAATTGTTTGTTGGTTATGTTCAGAGAAGACGTGTGCCATCGACATTGATGAATGCCAACAGCCAAATTCCTGTCAACATAATGGAACCTGTATCGATGGAATAGCCAGCTATCAGTGTGTCTGTGCAAGGGGATATGCAGGTAATAACATACAATGGTCAACACTCTATCATTTAAACCATCTAACATTCATTAAAATGCTTCTTCATAAAAGTCATAAAGTGAAACTGCATGACAGTCGTGGGATCTGAGGCGGGCTCTTGGAGAAGGCAAAGTCATTGCCCACAACAAATGCAGAAATCTATTATTTTACTCATGGTTTATTTGTTTTTTATTTGACGGATTTGACAGACTCTTTTTCATATACAGTGCCAGTGGTGGGGGTGGAAATATAGGTCAGGACATTTCAAATAAAGGTCATGCAAGATGTAATTATTGAAGAGAATTTACATACCTTTTAAAGGTAGTATACGAGATTGGCTTTTGCTGTAATTGTCAGAAATAAATGAATTTGGGGGTTAGTATTTATACCTTGCTAGCAAATACTGGATCACTGACCTGTTTAAAGTTTTGTGTGCATAGATGCTGGGAAAAACTAGTCTGCGTAGAGAGAAAAATTCTGTTCGAGTAGTCTAGTTCCTTGACCATACTTTAGACAAAACGGAGCAACTTATAGATGTCAGGGAATTATCAGGTCCGGGAACTAGACTATTTCCAACGATTGTTCTGATGACCAATCGTTGGAAAACGATATAAATTTCAACTTTTCTTGAAAACGACAGCACACCAGGTGCCATCATTTCACAGGATGATTGAGACTGCTATTAACTTAGTCTAGTAAGGTATTTCGTAAAAATTCATTAAAAACATTTTTGGAGGATTACCAATCGTGTACACTACGTTTAAGATTATAATCTTGACTGAGTCTTAATAGGAAAGATAATTTTCTTATTCATAATAGGTGATTTCTGCGAGCATGAAGTGAACGAGTGCTTGTCAGATCCTTGTTACCATGGCGCCAGCTGTCTTGATGCCTTAGCCAGCTTCAGTTGCGACTGCTCGCCTGGTTACTATGGAACGTTCTGCGAGATTGAACTGAATGAATGCCACAGTAGCCCGTGCCTTAATGGAGCAAATTGTCATGATCTGGTTGCAAATTACAGGTAAACTGACTTACACTTACGCCCAGTTGTTCAAAAATTCTCTCCATGTAGAGATTTATCGTCAAACAAACCACAAAGGAATCTGACTAGGTAATTTGAATAAATTTATAAAATGAAAAAAGAAAACTGGCAGGAGAGGGATTTGAACCTGCGACCTCCGGATCCTTGGCTATACAGCTTTAAGGGTTTATGACTTCTGACTAGCACCCATCAAACAAAGACACTGGCAATTTAGGAGACCGCTAACATAGGGCAAGATAGCTCAGTTGGTAGAGCACTGGTACGGTATTTCAGAGGTTGCAGGTTCAAATCCCACTCCTGCCAGTTTTTTGTTGTTCACTTTGAAAATTCAACTAGATTTGTTCAAAGATAATACCTTATAAGCTTCTAGTATTATGAGAATAACCTTGACTCTTCAGCAGTTCACATCAAGTGTGCTCTATACAATTGTCATTCATTGTTAAGTGGAATGTAGCTTAGCACAATTTCATGGCTTTGCTTACAGTAAGCAAAGAATTACCACTCATTGTAGCAGAACATACTGTGCTTATCGTTCAGCATATAGCACAGATTAGTGAATAATTTGGCTTGTGCACATGTGTACATCCCATAAGGAATCTGTGCATACAGGGTTGGTATAACATTTCTTTGCTAGTGCTGTATGCAACACTATTGGGAATGAAATGGTAGACTTATGTTGAAACGCATCAGTTCAGTTTAGTGTTCTAATCATTCTTATCCCTCCTATAGTTATAACTATCGCAGCCTATCAAAAAATCTACCCACCAACTCTCACAGCTTGTGTGTGTTTCAATGTCACTTGATAGGTTTTGATATATGGGGTAGTTGGCTCCATTTTGGCCCTGAGAGAGGGAGGGTTATTACCAGTGAAAATGAATGTGAGTTTGAATTCCTTTTGTCTAGATGTGATTGTGAGTTGGGTTTTACCGGCATCCATTGTGAGCTTGATCTTGATGAGTGTTTCTCATCTCCCTGTCTGTATGACGGTTCGTGTATCGATGACATCAACAGCTATCAGTGTGTTTGTCAGCATGGCTACACTGGCCAGCTTTGCGAAGTGGGTGAGTTGGTCAGACAGGCATCTTTTTATTAGTTAGGTTGCTTTATAACAAACATTTCTAATGATTTCATAGCGAACTTTTTTACCAGTTTTCAGAGCTGTAGTCGAGTCCCTGCAAGTCCTTTCTCAAATCTTTTTGCAAGTCCAGTCAGAAGTCCTTTCATGAAGCTGGTCACAAGTAACTGGATGAAAAATGAAAAAGGAATGCCTTTGTCAAAGCTCATTTGAATAGCTTGTGATTGGGATTAGGACTGGAGGGCTTGTGATGGACTTGCAGGGACTTGCAGGGACTTGCGATGGACTCGACTACATCTCTGCGGCTTACTAGTGCAGACAACTGCTTGACCATCGGGGTACTGTGTTGTTTCAATGCTTGTGATATGACTTCTAAGAGATTGAAGAGATGTACTCATTTCATCTTTGGGATTTATATCATGCAAACATTGCCAAATAATATGTAAAGGAATGTCAAAGCCTGTTAATAAAAGATAACAATTTCAACAGCTGAGGCATTAATTTCCAAAACATACCAAATTTGACTGTAGGATAAAACAAAACAAAATAATTTGAATTTTCTTAGTTACGGTCTTTTCACCTGCTTGCCTCTGTCTTCAAGTCAACTTCTTTTCAACAACAAAACCCTGTCAAACTACACTGATTAAGAATTGACAATTTTTGATATTTGTAGAATTACCTTGGGATTTCAACCTTCTGTTTGATCATCTGAGTACGACAGACTACGTCCTGATAAGCAATGCTCTACCTAACCTGACTGAGGTAACTGCTGCGTTCTGGATGTTGTCCGATTATACCAACTATGGATCACCATTCTCATATGGAGCAGTGACCAGCGATGGCATTGAACTCAGTAATGCATTCACATTCATGGACTATAGTGGGTAAGATGACCAAATGATCTACAGCAGTAGAATCACGTAAACACAGCTTGTGAAATATTGTATTACCATACAAAATTCCGTAGGTTTGTGGAAGGGCCGTGGTTAACTTGGAAAATGTGATATGTCAGTTAAGAGAAACAGGTAAGAGCTGTGGACTTTCTGGAGCCCAGCATGAGCCCAGCATGAGCCATCAACATGGACAAATTGCAAACTGTTGCATTATGAACAAGTTTAAAGTATTTGTGAATTGGAATAAAAGTGTACTTTTAATAATCAGTTTGCAGGAATTTTATTTCAAATTATTTTATGACTGGTCACCAGTAATGGACCTTGCCGTCAACTCCTTCCATTATCAGGGAACAGTTTGAAATCTAGTTGACGCCAATTTCATTCCACAGAAATACACAATGCAGTCATGCTTAATCCCCTGCGCTCGGCTTTTATAATGGAGTGCCGGTATGCCAGACGGGTTTGTGCAGCCAAGCGTAACACACACAATAGGCAAACAATAGAATGAATACGCAGAAGAATGTGGGTATAGACATCAACCGTCCAGGTGTTTTTGTTTTTTTTAACCGCAACTACAGCCGTCATCAGTACTCTAGGGGTTAAGAAATTTCATTATTTAAACTCTATCAACTGATGGGACATTCACACTTGTTTCTTGACAGCTTTGTCCTGTACATCAATGATTCCAGTCATGTCTCAGACGTGGCAGCTAACGACGGTGTGTGGCATCACATTGCAGTCACATGGTCCAGTATCAATGGAGAATGGATCATCTACAAGGATGGAGAGGTTGCAGATAAGGGGGTGGGGCTTGCTGAGGGAGCGGTCATTACAGGTAAGATATAGTTACGTTAATGGAATGAGTGTTCAGTGCAGTTGATTTAACATACGTCTCACTGACAAATTATACCATTGTAAAATTCAAAATGAGTTGAGGTATTGCAACTGAAAGCCTTTGTTTCATATAGGAGTTGTAAGTCACTTTGGCAGCAATAAAAAGCAGTCAGGTTAGGGCAGTGGTATTTCAGCATCTTGTACTTCAGGTAGTTGTGTCCCCTGTTCAAGTCCAACCAGGGCCACTGTGTGGTTTGAGTTGTCTTTACTTGATTGTGTGATTAATACCAGGATAAATTAATAAATATTTCCCATACTTCGGTTAACCTCTTGAATACAGACGACGGCCATGGCCGTGGTTTAAAAAAGACCACCTGGCCGGCTGTCATCTATACACGCATTCATGCACGTACTCAATCCATTGTTTGCTTATTGTTTGCATTACGTTCGGCTGCATAAGCCTGTCTTGGCATACCAGCACCCCATTAATAACGGCCGACTTTCAAAAAAGGCAAAATATAGCAGCCAACTTGTGATATACAGCCAAACACCACAAATACTGATTTGCAAGAGTCATTTCAACAGTTTTGTACAATAATTCTTGCCGAAACCTCATATATTTCAATACTACGGGTGTGCCAACCGGAGCGTAAATCGTAGAACAACAGGCTGTGCACAGCGGCCAAGTTCAACACACGGTCCACCTCCACAGACTTCTCGGACTTTGTGTGTGTGTACAAAACAAATGAGGTATTAGCGTGTTGAGACGTCACCCGGAGGTGAGTCGAGGCAAGCTTGACGTTTTAACCCGTCAGCCGTGCCTGTGTATAAAAACAGCCAAAGCGTGTTAACACGTTCTCCAACGCGAACTGGTTAATACTGTAATATAATCTTGTCTTGCAGGTGGAGGAGTGTTCGTTGTTGGCCAGGAGCAAGATTCCATTGGTGGTGACTTTGCTAGCTCTGAGGCTTTCATGGGTGAGATCAGCTTGTTTCATATCTGGGGTCGTGTCTTAACTGGTGATGAGATCAGTAGCCTACTGCAGGATTGCCAGAAACCTCCTATGAATGACATGATTCTAGCATGGCCTGATTTCCTCCTCAACATCTACGGTGAAATACAGCAACTGAAAAACAACTTCTGTCAGGGTGAGAACATTTTTTATTTTTATTTTGCAATTTTGTTTTACTAATTCAAACACCCATATACCTTCAGTGTTTAGGGGTACGTTTTATCATTTTTCATGATACATCTGCCACAACCTTTTGTGCCTTGTAATTGGATATGCGGATAAACTCATCCGGTATAAAGTTATGTTGTGCATTTTTCTCACATGCATTAGTACTGGTTTTTTCACATGAATTTGACTACAAACTAAATTTGCCACGAATTGGTTAAAATAAAAATTCACCTAATTTTTCTTTTACATTTAATTCATTTCCTGCAAGCAGAGTTTAATTGATCACTTCACAAATGATCTGACTATTGTTAAGATTTGCTTCTTCATAAATATGCATGAGTTATTGTAAAATGTCTTCTCTCTCCTTCTTCTAGGATGCTATGCCCCGTTCCACCCCAAGTATGGATACTACATAGGGTACCAGACCAGCACCCCACACAACGTAGTGCACTATCGATGTGAGTCTGGTTTTGAGTTGGATAACAATACCTACAAGGATTCCGAGTGTCAGATCTCTGGTGACTGGATACCGTACGAACCTCCTGAATGCAAACGTATGTATCATTTCATTATGTCGACTGTTTCTGACGGTCAGAGCAACTGACCGAAATCTTATACAGCTGGTTTCTTCTAAGAATCACACTTCTTTATTGAGTTAATTGTCACTTCACATGGTGTGTTGCAACATTTCTCTCTAGTTACACTATCCACCATGCCAATTCTCAAATCATATTTAAAACCCGATTAGCTGTTTTTATAAAAAAATAACACAGAATAAAACTATTGTCCAAAGTGTTCTGATAATTATTGATATACGAAAGTTAGATTGTAGATTAGTTGATTAAAATCTATGGTGGTGAAATTTTCCTACCTTTTCTATATCTATATCTATATCTGGATTACATGGATCAGTTTAAAACAGCAGACTGTCTATGGAGTGTGTTCAGAAATTTTCAGATATCCACTTTGGGATGAGAACTGAGGTGTTTAGTTAACCAACATCCCTGAGGTGTTTCATTGAACAGAAACCAGATTTCGAAGATAAGTTGCACTTCATAACCAAATTGTTTGTTTTTTTCTGTCTGACTGTAGGCAAGTTGTGTAGGTTTCCGGACACCATCGAGAACGGTGAGATTATTGGTACGAAATCCTCATATGAATCCCAGTTAAACTACATATGCTATGATGGATACACCTTGATTGGACCTGCTACACGTGAGTGTCTGGAGACCAGTGAATGGAGTGGATACCAGCCACGGTGTGAGGGTAAGTCAAAATTATGTTTTCAGTATTTTATCATATACTCTTTGCTGAATTCTCCTGTGTTTATTAATCAGTACAGAACTTCTCTTGTATTCATTGTTGGGGTTCAATTTTAATTTTAAATCAGATTTTTCCCCTTTTCTCCTGCAGTTGTTTTATGTGGCAAAGTCCCTGATATTCCCAACTCTGATGTGTACAGTGATGACAAGGTGTCCCAAGTATCTCTCAAGACATTAGTCTACCGTTGCAGAGATGGTTACCAGCTTCAGGGTCTGGGTACCGTCACCTGCGGCTCGGATGGACAATGGAGCCAACTCCCAGAATGCCTGGCCATCATTTGTAGCCAGCCGGATAGAAAAATGCATTCTTCATTCACTTCATCCCCAGGCTATGTGCTCGGAGCAATAGTAACATATAACTGCTACGCAGGGTACCAGTTGGTTGGTAACACCACACGGACCTGTATGCCTGATGGTGCCTGGTTTGGTTCCAGTCCACGCTGTGTTCCTCTCCAGTGCGGCTTGCCTCCTAATATATCATTTGCAACTTACAGTGTAACAGGGCTTATGCTCGGATGTATTGCTCAGTACTCATGCCTTGAAGGCTACAAAATGCACGGCAATGGTTCTCTGCAATGTATAGAAGATTTCAAGTGGGTTGGAGAACTTTTTGAGTGTCTGCCAACACCCTGTCCAGATATACAGATTCCTCATGGTGCAGTAATAGGCAGTTTGTTTCACTATGGAGAGAGTGTGACATTCGAGTGTGACTCAGGTTACAAGCTGGAGGGATCAGATTGCTTAACCTGTCTTTCTAGTGGTAGTTGGAATGTTACTGTACCATTTTGCAAGCCGGTGTCATGTGGACATCCAGAAACTGTACAAAATGGTCGATATGAAGCGGAAAACTTTGAGTTTAAAGGCGTTGTGAACTATCACTGCAACCTGGGCTTCAATATGATTGGCCAGCCAACACGGTCATGTGATGCAGATGGCCAATGGAATGGGACTGCCCCGCGTTGTGAGCTTGTCACATGTAGTACTCCTCCTAAGATTCTAAATGCAGATATTATTTCCTCAGCTGATCATAACATATATGACTATCAAACCAATGTTTCGTATCATTGTCACATTGGGTACATTCTACAGCAAGGTAAGGGTACGTTATCATGTGGTTTGAATGGCACGTGGCAAGGTGATATACAAATGTGTGAAATAGTGACTTGCAATCGCCTAGGGCGTCTCCTTAACGGAAGGCTTATCAGGACAGGACACAATTTCAATGACACAGCAATGTATATATGCCAAGATGGTTTCAACCTCATCGGAAATCCAATCCGTGTTTGTCAAGCCAATGGTCGGTGGACTGGTGTAGCATCTAGATGTCGTCCTATCTCGTGCCCGAAACTTCCTGATATTACCCACGCAAAGTTCACAATCAAGGCACCAAATGTGTCTTCGGAAACCTATTCATATAGAACCAAGATACGCTATCGATGTGATACAGGATACCAGTTAGATGGGGACCAGGAACTGCGTTGTACTGTTACTGGTGAATGGTCTTCAGCCCAGCCGTCATGCCATCCAATCAGATGCCACGATTTACCAAGCCTGTCCCATGGAACAATACATGGCACCGATTTGACCTACAACAAGTCGGTAACTTACATATGTGATACTGGGTACCAGCTACTGGGGGATCCAATCAGGACCTGCCTGGCTGATGGTACGTGGACCGGGGATTTTCCTTTATGTAACATGGTTATTTGCGGGGAACCAGGCAAGCTGGACAATGGCCAATTTGCAGGCCACAATTTCTCGTTTGGAGGCATTGTAACTTTCTCTTGCAACCAAGGATACATTCTAAATGGTAAGTTACAAAAATGATGCATTTATTCACAAACTTGTAATGTTTTTCAGAATTGTTCTTTAGGAATTATTTAAAAATTCATTATTTCAAAATATTGGTATCTGATTGTTGGAATTATTCAGTACATGTCCCATTCTGTTGTCCAATAGGCTACTGAAAATTCTAACACAAATATGAGAAGCCTATATTTACATGTTACTCATGGCCTCACAATTGACTGTTGTTATGTTGCTTATGGAATGTCCCATTGCAAGTCTCCCTCTGTTGTACCATCATGTCCAGCTCACAACCGTGGTGACAATCTTATCTCTCTTCTATTCTGTTTTCCTGTGGTCCAGTCTTTCACTTGGTGTTTTTATCTCCTCATACCTCACCCGGGCAGTTATCAAGTCCATCTCCATTACCAAGTCCATCTTAATTACCTGTTCATAACATGTAATAAGTGTAATCATTCAAATACTTATAGGAAGCACAAGGAATGTATTTCCATTGTTCACATCATTCTGATTATGTACACCAATTACTGTAGAGTGGCAAAAACAGGTGGAAAAGTCTAGTAGCTTCTATCAAGCATCTCATTTCTCCCAATTTGAACTTTTATTTAGGAACATCCACTACAACGTGCCTGGCAACTGGTCTGTGGAGCTCAACTCCTCCACGCTGCCAGCCTGTGGATTGTGGATCACCGCAAACCATCATCAACACAACGTATAGAGCAGACTCTACACTGTTTGGTTCCCAGGCTTACTATGCATGCCAGGAGGGGTACAGACCGGATGGGGATCTGACTGCACAGTGTGGGTGGGATGGAGAATGGGTGGGCGTGGCACTGATCCAATGTTCACCAATGCTGTGTAATGCCCCGCCCACTGTGGACTATGGATTTGTCAAGGGTAAGATACTAATTTGAATAGTGTAAACGGCATAGAGAGCTGGTGGGCGTGGCCGTGTATTAATGCCCCACCCCATTTGTAAAGATTAATATTCTTTTTTTTGTAAATCTTGCAGCTGTGTACATCTTATGGTATGCAGCATTGAATATGAAAAAAGTTGGTACCTGAGTCCTTTTTTCTGCCATTGCCTGTAGTGTTTTTCTTATGCAGTCATTGGAAAATATCTTTAATGTATGCAATTGTTTTTGTGCAAATTTAGTCGGAAATTAGCCACATACAATGTTGCCCATGTAGTCAAATTATAAATGTTTTCAGAGAAACTTTTGAATAAACCATTCATAATTTAACATTCTTTCTTTGCAGACATGGACTACTACGTCGGTGACACTGCACAGTATTTTTGTATTGATGGCGCTGTATTACACGGTGATGGTCATGTGACGTGCCTTCCAGATCGTACATGGACTCCGTCATCTGTCTACTGTAGGTTTATCACATGTCCAGAGTTACTGGCTCCCAGTCACGGTACGGTTCACTCCCCACAAAGAAACAATGGCACTGCAGCATCATACACCTGTGATGAGGGGTACTTCATTAATGGGACGGAAAATATAACTTGTACAGAGAGTGGCTCCTGGAGCCATGAACCGCCAGAGTGTCACCCAGTGTCATGTCCCATACCATCCATCAATAATGGAACTGCAGTATATTCTGGTCATCAGTACATGGACGTTGCGTCGTTCAGTTGTCATCTGGGATATCAGCTTGTTGGTGATGCTGAACAAATCTGCTTGGCTAATGCAACATGGAGTGCCGAGACGCCAGTCTGCAAGGTTAAATCGTGTGGTGTGCCTAATCTCATCGATAATGGGTTCGTCACAGATGGTGAAGTCTTTTATGAAGAAAAGGTGACTTATTCTTGTAATGCTGGGTACCGGTTACTAGGGCAGGGTACCCGTTCCTGTTTGAGCAGTGGTACGTTGAGTGGTGAGGAACTGATGTGTGACATCATATCATGTTCAAAGCTTCCAGCAATTAACTATGCTGCGCCATCTGGTACAAACTCAACCTATGGAAGTCTGGTTTCCTATCTCTGCATGGAAGGATTCTATACTGTGGACTATATAACTCTTGAATGCCTGGCCAATGGTTCCTGGAGCCAGACTACTGCAGAATGTCTGCCAGTGTCATGTGGGACTCCAGGTGATATTGAACATGGGAAGTTTTCTGTCAATGGATCAATTTTTGGCAGTCTTGCTTTGTATGACTGTGATGAAGGGTATATCTTGGAAGGTAACTATTCAGTAGTTTGTCAGTCAAATGGTCAATGGGATAAAGCAAAGCCTATATGTAACCCTGTTGTATGTGGACCACCACCCGCGATCAAGAATGGAGATGTGGAGTTGAATTTACAAACCTATCTGTCAAGTGCTTTGTACTCTTGTCATAATGGATACGTACTGGTAGGTCCAGGTGATGTAACCTGCTTGAGTAATGGTTCGTGGAGCAACACTGTGGGACGATGTGAGCCTGTATCATGTGACCATCCTGAGCCAATCACTAATGGTCGTTGGTCAGCGCAAAGTTTCAAATATGGAGACAGGCTTTCGTATGTGTGTGACTTGGGTCATGACCTTGTGGGTACATCAGTGCGTATGTGCATGGCTAACGGTCACTGGAGCGAAAGTCCTCCAGTTTGTCAACCAATCAAATGCCTGTCCCCTCCAGAGCTGGCCAATGGCATTATCGTTACAGACGGGAACTTTCAGTATCAAAGCCAGATACATTATAGATGTGACACCGGCTACATACCGTCTACCAGTCAACTGACTCGCACCTGTCAGGCCGACAGTTCTTGGAATGGCCCGGATCCCATCTGCTTGCCAGTATCGTGTGGGCCAATTCACCCCGTTGACAACACATACATACCACAATCACCTCCCCATACATTCAATGCTTCTGTGATGTACCGATGTCATACCGGGTACCAGCTGCAAGGATCACCATTCGTGACGTGCCTCGCTGATGGATTATGGAGTATCCCACAATTCCAGTGCAGCCCTGTCGACTGTGGTAACCCGGAGCAAATCCTAAATGGGAAAGTTCATGCTTCAAAGACAACATTTAATTCTCTCGCTGTTTATAGCTGCAATGAAGGTTATGTACTTCATGGCCCTGGTGTACGTCGCTGCCTTGCTTATCGATTATGGAGTGGCAGACTACCAGCCTGCAAACCGGTATCCTGTGGTAGGCCACCAAGTCTCCAGAATGCAATTCATGTTACCAATGATCTCTCCCTTACCACTGAGGATTACGTATTTGGTGTTGTTGCTCGGTATACATGTGTAGGCGGCTACAAAATGGAGTCCAGTCACAAGCTAGTTTGTCAGTCTAATGGAACGTGGAATACTACAAACCTCTTATGTCAAATCAGACACTGCGCCCCACCCAGAGCAATCAACAATGGACTCGCTGTTGGAGAAACCCATACATTCCAAGCTACAGTCAAATACATCTGTGAGTCCGGCTATGAAGTCATCGGAAACCCAAATCTCACATGCCTTGCCAACGAAACGTGGCACCTATCTCCTCCAAGCTGTGTCCGTATCTCATGTCCTGAAATCATCCCCCCAACTCACGTTGTAGTATCAGGGAAAAACCACAGCTTTCAAGACATTATTACCCTTCACTGTAAAAATAACCTACAACTTCAAGGTGCAAGGCATCTTAGATGCATGGCAGACGGAAGCTGGGACAAGCCGCTTCCCACATGCGTACCCAGATCCTGCGACCAGCCAACAGTTCTAGCTAATGGGATGGTATTTGGTTATCGTTACCAACCAGGAGATACAATTAGCTATCGCTGCGTCAGTGGCTATCTACTAGACGGACCCAGTGGGAGGAAATGCTTACCGGACTACAGGTGGAGTGGGAGAGAACCCAAGTGTGTCAGTAAGTCAAACCGCCAAGTTTTTCTAAAAGCAAATTGGAGATTTTATAGAGCAGGCAAATCTGGGAAATATCCCAAGCAATAGCAAGAAAAAAAGCACTTTGCCCTTTTTTTTTTTTTTTTTTTTTTTTTTTTTACCACAAGGAAGTGATGTCATTATGGGAAAATGGCATCAACTATTAATCCGAGTCAAAATTCCCCCAATTCATTTTTGGCGACAAATTCGTTTTTTTTTTTTTTTTTCAAAACCAAACTTCTCTTTATCGAGTCAGTCACTTCATATGGTGAAAATGCAAAAACTTCGCTTTAAGTTATACTTTCCGTCACGAAAAGCCTCAAATCACCTTTAAATTCAGAAAAGTTGTTTGAACTTTTTCCTCTATTTACCATGCATGTATAGAGTACCAAAGTGTGTAAATTGTTGTTTTGGCTCACACGCTTATGTCTTTACACACAAAACTCAATCATTCTTTTCTGTAAAAGTGATCCTCTCCCACCTTTCCTCATGTACGCAAATTTCTCTAGACTTTGCATGAGCTGCATGATGGAGAAGAAACTGAATTTGTCTCACAGTCTACTTTTATTCTTCCTGCATCTTCTCTATGACAAGTGCTTGCTACCAGCTAAACAGGAATCTGAGAACATGATTCATGCACCCAGCACTGCTGCAATAAGCCAGTTCAATATTTCAACTGCGCATGTGCACAATGACATTTTATCCACAATGACCCATGTGACCTAACGGCTAACGCGCACGTGTGAATGCAAAAGGTGGTCCCACAAGGCGCACGTATTATATTCAATCAGAATGGGTGTTCGCATAACATGGCATGACATTACGTCAGCAATTTTATCCTGAATCACCATTGACCTTTGAGATACCAACTGGCTTATTGTGGCAATGTTCTAGCTATTATTCAAAATAGGCATTGCATTGTTACAGACCAAACTGCATTGGCATCAGGTGCATTCAGCCTTGTGCTCAGATTAAAGTGTGGTATTCATGAACATTTCCAGTAGTATCATAATGAGTGATTACTGTACTTTGTGGTCTTGCTTTGCAGGACTAAACTTGTCATCAGCCCTGAACCAGTCGCCCGTCTGTATCTTTCCCTGCCTTCATGGAGGCACTTGTGTAGCTCCCTATCAGTGTAACTGTCCCTACGGATTTGCTGGCTCAAGATGCGAAATAGGTAAGAGCAGTCCTAACGACTGACCAATTCAGTTTCATTTTTGCCTGGCTTAAATATAACCTCTTGAATACGGACGACCGCCATGGCTGCAGGTAAAAAAATAAAACACCTGGCCGGTTGTCATGTTGTGCATTTTTGTGCATACTCCATTGTGTGTGTTACATTCGGCTGCACAAGCCTGTATCAGCATACATTGTACTAGTACCCCATTAATAACATGGCCAGAAGGGGTTACATTTATGCAACAATTCTTCAGTTTATAATTTTTGGACTTTATTTCTTTTCTTATTTTACAGAACTGTGTACGAGTAGGTGCATTGGAAATGCAAGGTGTACAGAGCGGCATTCGGGATGTCAGTAACCTCTGCAGTATCAGCACAGTGGAATTTGTATGCGATCATGTCACATTATTCTCTAAAATTACTTGTGTATTTAAGGAATTTCTAAATTCATGCCCATATAATTTCCTAAATTTGTATTACTTTGGTGCCTGGTACTCTTTTTATAACACACTTGAAAATGAGCCATCGGAGAAGTTTATTGTAAGCTTTTATTACAAGATGCTGGAACGATGACAAACATTCCAAAATGTGTATTACATATTTGTGACCCACTCTGCAAAAAGGACAATTATGTTGCAAAATTTGAAAAGTGTTCTATATATAGCCGTTTGTTTTCAGGAATTTCTTAAAATGACTTAAGAAACAAGGTTAACAAGCCATTTAAAAAAAACAAAAAGCAAAGCAATAGATTGAAGCACTTGACACAAACACATTCTTTTTCCAACTTTATTCGCTGAAATCAATGATTTTTGTTATGAACTAGAATAATATAGGTATCAAAGATGCAAAAAATTCCCTCCCTTAAAAATAACTTTTTTGAAGAATTTTTTCACCCTCCACATAGAACTGCCTATTACACGTAAAAGCATACAGCGACTTATGTGGCCTTTTTGCAGAGTGGGTCACATTAACCTTTCCCATTAAAATACACCATGATGTAAAAAAAAATGTTTTTACGAATTGTAGATGTACAGTGTATATAACCCAGTGTCTTGTTTAACAAGTAGTAAAGGGAAAGAAGACAACAAATGTTTGTACTTTTGATCATGTTAATAGCATTTCAAAGTCTGTTTTAATCTCTATCAACCAATTGGTTTCTACAAAAAAAGGTTAAGATAAAAATTGCATAGATCGACATTAAAGATTCTGTGCAAGTTATTGCAATTGTTTTGTTTTTATTTTACATGTCTGCTGTGTACATTGCAAATAAGGTCATTTGAATAATTTTCAAACAAACCCAAAATGCTGTTAATTGTGCAGGTACATCAAGAAATTAGAGATTTAGAAAAAGCGTACAGAAAATACAAGAATTACCACAATAAGAAATAAATAAAACTGAAAATATATACAGTACTTATATTACTATGTTACTGGTCTTAATCAGGGGTGAGATTGGCCAAAAAATTAAAATTCCACGAGGACCCAACATCAACATATAGTTTGTATTTGCCTGAAGGCACCCCCTTAAAATATCCATTTTTATTAGTCTATATCCACTTTTACAGATAAAACCACATTAAGGACACCTCGGGAATTCCAGACAAATCTCACCCCTGTTAAATATGTTTACAATGTATCTTGTTTTGCTTGTAGCGACATCAGAATGTTAAAAAGCAGAGGATGCATTATCACCCATAGAAGATAATTAATTTGTATCTATAAAATGGTTGTGTGTGGATACCCAACCTGTAAAACCTGTTGCAATTTCTAACCTACCCTGCACTTGCTTTACAAAGGTGTGTTAAAACACTATGGAACTATATTAAATAAAAATAATTATTTCTGTCATAATCTGATGTTTCCCTCTATTTTAAAGTGTACAAAATATCTTGAACCCTAACTCGCTAGGTCGTGGGAAATCACATTAAATTGGATGACTCTGGAGTGTTTGGGTTAAGAGAAGAATGGACTATTGGATACTTGTATCAAAATTTAAAAACATTTCCTTTAAAATCTAGTTTTTTCAAAAAATTGATCATGTCTTTTTCAAAGGACTTTGTACCACAAATAAGGACCTGTGTTTCTTGTTCTGGACTATTCTCCTTCTCAGCTTCCAGCATGTCTTGGTTGATACGACCGTAGTGATAACTCTCTCCATATGAGGTAGAATGTTTGCCAGGTGTTTCCTAGCAAACAAGAACAGAATACAGCAGTACAGTTAAAGTGGTTGACCTAGAAAGGATTTTTCCAATTTGTGGAGTGTTGTAGCCCGGTGCGTAGAGGAATTTCACATTAGCCCCTTCTGCGCACTTCCGAGTTGAAAGCGAGAAGGTCGGTGGCAAACAAAACAACGCTTTTCAGCACATTCATTCATGTATGAATTAATTAGGCCATAAAAGGAAGCGCAGGCGCACAGCATAAAGTTGTTTACTATGACATTGAGATCCTCGTTTTCAAACGCGGAAGTGCGCAGATCGGCACTAAACTCGTCGTTTTGGAATTCCTCTATTGGACCCAAGTTCTGACAGCTGAGTCAAAAGAAAGTGGTTTTCCTTGAGTTGTGTCCTTGAGCAAGACACTTTATCATGGCTTGGCATCCTGTCTAGGGAAACTGGATACAAAATCTGCCTGATGACCCATATTAGCTCCAGATAGACTTTACTTTTTTTGTTAAGTATAAAACTTCAATGCAATTCAAAATACCTGGCTTAAAGCATACACAACAGTGAAATTCCAATAGGCTGTCAGCTCATTCAGTGTTTGTCGCAATAGAACATCTTCGTACGTCCGGCTTGCATATAACAAGCGAACAAATGTCTCCTCTTCTTCATTGGTGACCACATGTCTGATGACTTGAAGCATTGGGGTGATACCGGTACCCGCTGCCAGCATGATAATGCGACGATACTAAGACAAAATAAAGGTAATATACAACATTTGCAGACTACCAAATTATTATGAAATACCTTACTTGACTGTCAGTAATTAATAGTCTCATGGCACCTGGTATATCATTTTCAAGAAAAGTATCAATTTCCAGTGATTGTCGGCCGACAATCTTTGGAAATAGTCTAGTTCCCCAACCTGATAATTCCCTAACATCTATAAATTGCTCCCTTTTGTCTGAAGTAGGGTCAGGGAACCAGACTACAAGAACGGCATTTTTCCCCTGCGTTTTCTGTTTTCCTAGCATCTATGCACACAAAACTTTAAACGGGTCAGTGTTACAGTATTTGCTATAAAATACACCCAATCCATTTCTGAAAATTACAGCAAAAGCAAATGTATACTACATTTAAAAATGCGTACATTGTTACGTGTTGGCACCGTACAACAGAGACATTTTTACCAACCAGTCAGTAATAAAAACTGAAATAATAATTACCTGATTGGGTTGGTATAAGAAGGTTCCGTATGGCCCTCTCCATTCTATGATGTCTCCTTCCTTCCATTGCTTGATGTATTGGGACATCACACCATCTTCATAAACCTGATTAAAATAAACAGCAAACATGACTCCAAGCGTATTGCCATTGGTACATCCAGGATTTGTCGAAGTAAGGGAGTGTCTGAATTTTTCTTCTATAAATTTCACCTGTCTGGAAAAGAATTAGTGGTGGGGAGGGGGTTGATAGGACTCTCTCTTAATTTGGGGGTGCTAGGTACAATATACACTTATTTTACCTGCATATATTAGGATATTATCATGTACATTGCTCTATGAAATAAATAAATAATTATAAACAAATATAAAAGAATGAGTTCTGAGTACCAGAGTTGTAGTCGAGTCCCTGCAAGTCCTTTCATAAAGCCGGTCACAAGTAACTGGATGAACAATGATGTGACAAAGGAATGCCTTTGTCAAAGCTCATTTGAATAGCTTGTGATTGGGATTAGGACTTGACTACATCCCTGCTGAGTACTAAGGAATTCACTTTGAAAAAAACAATATCACACCTTACTTTAAAAAAAATTTTTAGATCAGAACTTGCCTTAATAAGGACATCAAAATGATTTCTTGTACCCGGTGGGCTGATTGGAGTGTACTGCCTAGTGGTGAATCTGCCATTCACTGAACCCCTGCAATGAAAGACAAAGGAAGCGGTGAAAGAATAAACCAGTCAATCTTTAATTTAGAAAGTGACTGATGCTGGCTGGTCACAGAGAAGCATGGAGAGGTTGAAAAGGAAGAATATCAAGTTTTTAGTGGAAGGCAAAACTACACATGTAGGGAAATAATTTCAGTGAAAACCCAAGTGTTGAGAAAGTAAACTTGTCGGGATATGAACCACAGCCCAACAAAAGGCAAAAAAGTATGAAAGTATACATGGACTGCAAAGCCAACTTCCTTCTGGAAGAAACGATTCATTCTGGAAGAAACGTTACCAGCAGTCAACAACTTGATTGTACCTGAGTATTATGTGTTGGCCGATGCCAAGATTGAGTCTGCTCTTGCTAGGTAGACTGAATGTATAGATGACTGTATCACGTGATATTCTAGTCATAATCTGTAGCTTGAAGGATCGGTACTCGTCAGGACTGAGTGCATCGTCACAGCTTCTGGCCTGTAAAGGCATACAAAATTAACTTAATACTTGAGGGCATGTGTAAAAACAGTGAAAGATCTAACAAAGTGAAAAGACATAAAATGAGTTTTCTTTTTTGGGCTGGAGGGGAAACTCATGAAGATAAATGTCCAAATTTGCCTCTAAAACATTGGACACTGATAATTCTCCTGCAACAAATAATATAATTCTGCATCCAGACACTACAAACACTGCCTTTCAGTCCAAACTAGAACTCTGTAAACACTTATGTGACTGGCTGACATTGATGGGGTGCTGGTATGCCAAGTATGACAAGGGTAAACCAAACAATAGGCACCACACTGATTAGAGTGGTCCTATTCATCACACTTGTGAATGAAAGTCTTTTTGAAAAAGCTCCATCCATTGATTACGCTCCAATTCAAGAACAATATAGTTGGAACATGAATGGATTGTGTACACACAGGAATGCACCTATAGAGTCAACTGGCCTTGTGGTCCTTTTCAAACCGAGACTATGCTAGCCCTCTGAATGCAAGAGGTTATAATGGTTTCTAACCTGCTGACTCTTCTCTTCTGGTATTCGATGCTCTGATTGCGCCCCACCCTCATGACACCTGTCACATGACTTCCTCCACGCTGCAAGATCCATATCATATAAATCAAAGACGCAGGGCTGGCATCCACTACCGCAACAATCGCTAGCAAGTGGTTCAGTAGGCTTCTCGGCCATGCACGTCTCACACTCAACAGGTTCCTCAACAGACATGTTTGCAGAGAAGCAAAGATATTCATCTGACCATAAAGTGTGCCTTTAAAGTCCTGTTAAGTATAAAGTTGATCATCGATTTGATGAGCTAGTGAAGTTGGTAGTTGATTCTGAGGTTGGTTTTGACATGTTCTTTGAGTGAGATTCTTGCTTAACTGGGACTGCCATGGGTCGACTGTTCTCCTGACTTACGCCAAGCATCAGGCAAGTCCACCATGACATGCCCTCTTTTACAACACGTTTCTCGGATTCGTCATCACAATCATTTACATGTAGTTTCCTCTTTCTGGAATCTGTAACTTAAGGTAGACAAACATAACACAGACAGATCTTTAGTGTACATTGATTATATTCTGGGTGAGTTGCAGCCTAGCAGGGTAGTATTCAACCGTGACCATCCCTGCTTTGCTGCGCATGGTCAATTGTTGTCACCCCATTTCACTGCGTACTAATAATAGGCCAATGTTTGTGTGAATGATAGATCATGTGAGACTGCATCATGATCTCCCATACACAATTTTCAATTGTTCCACCCTCCCCATGCTACTTCTCCCTTTTCATCCCAAGTTGCCAAGTGTTTTGAGTGACTATACCAGCCCTTTACTAAACAATAGGCCAAATACTTTTGTACAGGAAAATGGTGCCCAAGGGTGGGGGTCTGGTCATTCTGGGACACTCTGGGACAATACCCAAATTGATGATGGGGCGGGGCGGGGCAGGGGAGGGGTGGGAAACAATGCCTGCAAGTGCAACATAGACAATGCCATCATCTGCACATTAATAATAACAATTTTAACATGATTACCATTAGTTTAGCAGCTGGGGAAAATATTTGCTGTCACTTTTTAGTTTTTTACCATACAGGGCCATCTGACCGTGTATAACACTTATCGTCTCCCTCACTGCCCCCCCCCCCCCCCCCCTCCCTCCTACCCGCGCTGCCCCCGCCCCCCGCAACAGCAATCGCAATCGCAGAGGCAAAATTCCACAAGCCCACGTCCAGAACAAATTGAGGTTTATATGCTAACGATACATCATACAATCTTAAAGAATATTGAAGGCCACCTACCATCCATGATTCTACAGTAAGATTGTCATTATACTTTTGTGAAACATCGTAAAATTGGCAAACTAACTTCCTGCATATTGCAGGACTCTTGTCGTCTGCTGCCTCATGCATGACAGTACATACACATTGAAGTGCATTCCGGAAACCAGTCTATACACGACTCAACCTATTTGAAAATATTGATATCAAATTGCAGAGAGTCCGATACAAGACACAAAAGTGTTCTCCTGCTGATCCTCACTCAGTTGTGGTAGTCTTTTTCCAAGACGGTTGATACAATTGTTTACATAAAACAACTTATTTAATGGCTTTGAAATCATTGCAAACATATTAAAATTCATTTGGATATTCTGTAAGATTTTTTTGTATCTTATTTTAAAATACTAGCGTGTGGAGTAGATGATATTTCTTTTGTTAAAGTCAAAGACAATATTTAAAGCGACTGCAATTCATTTTGTGGAGATATCTGCCACAAACAAACACCGTTGCCTGGTACGTGACCGAGTGAACTTTGATGTTTATCGTTGGAGACGTAATTTCGCAAGATTTCACTTCATATGTTAACAAAATGACCATTTCAGGTAACCTGAATTGAGAAAGGAAACCAAAATGACAGAGATTTTGTGCCGCTGGCTCAATTCTGAGCTGTATATTTCACAACCAGTTGGTAAGAAAAACTTCCCTTGTTTCTGTCATGTCTGTAGAGTTTCAAGTCGTCAAGGGATGCACATTGTTAACGCTGGATCTCCATTTCCGACACACTTGGAAGGATTCGCATTGTTAATGTTATGGTCGTGTGGTCGGTATAACAGGTCAACTCGTACCTTGGACAACTCGTACCTTGGCCAACTCGTACCTTCAACTCGACAACATCGTACCAACTCGTACCTTTGCCAACTCGTACCTTCGCCAACTCGTACCTCCAAGTTAGGACAACTCGTACCTTAACGCGGAAGTCAAGTCGTATAGTCGGACTCCCTATTATCGCGGCAACTCTATTATCGCGGCATCAGAAATTCCTTTTTTTTCCGTTGCCAAAACTCCTTCGACTGGCAATTTTATATCCAATTCATCAAGCATTAAGGACTTTCTGCTGATTTGTGTAAAAAAATTACGATTAAAAAATGTTGTGTCGGGACTTTTAACGATTTTTAATAAATATTCACGTTTTCCAAAACTTGTACATTTTGCCTCACCGTGTCTGCTAAAAGGTACTGTCTATATTTTAACATGAATCGTTAATGGTGCTCTGTCCATGGAAGTTCCATTGTCTGGTTCCCATTCTACAGCTGCAAATGCAAAATGACGCCGAAGGACGATATTTCCACCGCGAAATCGTAGAAACATTTACGGGATCAAAATAAGGACAGTGCGGTAAAACAAATATAACGACGCACCGTGTAAAGTGAATGGCGCCCCCAATCGTCAATCAGTAGACTTGTCTCAGTGAATTTTGTCGCCTTCGAGGGGGGACAGGGTGTTAAGAAATCATCTTGCAGGGCCTAATCGTCTTTAATCAACTTGAACTTTACAGGGAAAATATCAGACTTTATTCAGGGGATGTTTTGGTCAAACATTAACCATGAATAAAAAAGTTGAAATCATTGTAAAAAACACTTCCCACATACCGCGATAATACAGAGTCTGTACTCCGCCGAGCAATGACGAGCAATGACGAGCATGTCTATTTTTACAGGCATCGCATGGGAGTAAACTAAACCGCCGTCGGATTTTTTATGTCAGTTTAAAAAGAGCAAGAGTTATACAACACAAAAGACAGGACAATTCGGGAAGGTTAGTGAGCAATCTCTATTTCGATCGGGAAACGTGATATCACCCTGATAAGTACCGCGGTAATACAGCGTCCCACCCTACCGTCAATGTTCTGAAATATAAATCAAGGGCGGATCCAGAACACAATTTTTTGGGGGGGCCAAACATTTTTGGGGGGGCAATCTTTTTGGGAGGGGCCAAAACATTTTTTGGCTGAGTTTTGTGGGTGGGTGTGTACGCAGTGGCTGTTTTTTTTGCGACGTCAGTTTAATTCTTTTTTTCAAAAACGTAAAACAAGTTTGGTTTTGGGGGGCCATGGCCCCCTTTGCCCCCCCCCCCCCCCTAGATCCGCCCTTGGAAATACTCCGGGCCGTAACTGATTGATGTGCTTTGATATAATTATACTATTATAGGCCTTTTTGGTTACTTTAGACGTTGCTAGAAAAGGAATGTAAAGTGAAATGTATTTGTTTCTGATTGAAAGTGGATTTTATTTATATAAAACAATTTACCGGTTTATAATTTAATTATGTTCGTGTTTATGTAGGGTCTATAACTTGTGTCATGTATATTTTTTGTTTATTTTAGACTGCATTCATGTTAATTGTACTTTTGCTATTTCGATGGAAAAGGAACGTAGGAATTCATTTGTTTACAGTAGTACTTTGTTGAGAAGTAAATTGTTTTTTTTTTTTAAAGATGACCGGGCGCCATACTGTTGTTGATGCTTTTCGTCTTAACTTTTTAGTTTAACTTGCAGTTCATAAATTAGCTGTTACTTTTGATAGCAAATTCATTCTGAATTTATTGAAGGTATGTGGCTGGCACGTAGGCCTACTTTGTTGTGGAATTAATTAATATATCGTCTTAAGTTTGCCCATTGTCATATTCTATAGTTCGGCCTACCGCGAAACCTGTTGCGCGGTACGAGTTGTCTTAATTAAAGGTACGAGTTGGCCATGGTACGAGTTGGCGAAGGTACGAGTTGACCAAGGTACGAGTTGACCAAGGTACGAGTTGACCAAGGTACGAGTTGACCAAGGTACGAGTTGTCCAAGGTACGAGTTGACCAAGGTACGAGTTGGCCAAGGTACGAGTTGACTCGAAAGCGTGTGGTCTAGTTTTTGGTTGAAAGTTGTTTAATTTGTTTTGCTTGAATTTCAAATTGTTTGTGCTAATATTAGTGGTGGTAATTTCGACTAGGCCTACTGTGCAGGAAAAACAATCAGTTTTTAGTTTTGACTTTTGTCAAACAAATCACAAGTTTTCAGTTTTTTGAATTATCGTTAAGTTTCTGATTGTCAGAATAATGACAAATGTATCAACACACTAACATGCATGACTATAGTATAAAGTCACCGGGTCCTTTTTGTCGCCACTGGTATGTATGTATGTATGTATGTATGTACGAATGGCGACAAAAAGGACCCGGCGACTTTATACTTTTTATAGTCAAGCGCATTACAGATGATGGGGCATCAGCCCCGTAGGCTACATTCTATTTTTTTGAATTCCAAAATTTCCAGGGGAGGCAAGGTTGGGGGAGGGGGCAAGAGTGCCCATGGGAGCTGGCTATGCCACTGATTAATCAGTCATATTTTTTAAACTGGTGATGGCCGGACCAGTATTTTAGGTTGCAATGACTCTTTGAAACCACTTCAAACACGGTCATGCTATTTAGCGTCAACAAGCGTCAACAAACCCGATCAGCGTCAACAAGCTCAAAATGCACATTTAAGCTTCACAAAAGCTATACTTGTATTCAACAAACTCTCGCATCACGTATGTAAGAAATTGGGCGAATTCTCGTTCACAATTCCACATAAAAACGAAATTTTATGACGACAAAATTACGATGAATGGGCGCCGCCATCTTTGTTTTCTCTTTTGCGCATGCGCGATTGCACCATGTCCCAGAAAAACAAGATGGCTGCCAGGAAAAAGCACCGTTGATGTCGTACTTTTTCGCTTAAAAATCACACATTTTAAGATACTTTTAAATACTAATGATACTTTTAAGTTGTTGACGCTTTGTTGACGCTTTGTTGACGCTTTGTTGATGCTTGTTGACGCTTGTTGATGCTTGTTGACGCTAATTTGCATGACCCTTTCAAACATGTTCAGATGACTTGTACTTTAGACAGTTGAAAACCTTAGATAATTTAAAATGTCATTTAAAGAGGAATTCAACTTCCAAATATTCATTCAGATATTCAGTATTTTGAAAAACATCCAATTATCCTTTGTGACAATTGAATTAGTCATTGGAAATTACATGTTTTTAAAAAGATTTGGGACAGAGTATCATTTTGTATTTCGTTTAAAAATGCTTACAAATGTTGATGACTGCAAACATTTGCAGCACTGTTGTGCATTGTTTTCAATATTTGAATACAATTGCTCCTGTTTAGGATTTTGTTTTACTTTTATGACCCTGCAAATAGGCCAGGCCTAATTTTATTAACTTTTTTATTCTGTATTTTATTCAAAATGGAGGCTCAGCTAATCAGCTTTATTTTCTCCCATTTTGCTTTCTCAGATAAACAAAACTTTGCTGAGAAGTTTGCTTCTGGGTTTCTCATTGGGGAAGTGCTCAAGAAGTATGAGCTTCAAGATGACTTTGAATCATTTTCACAGTCAAGGTAAGAATAAAATATTGAAAGAGGTTTGATTAAAGTCCCCAAATACTGGGTCTAAATTTTATGTTGATCACAAGTTGCACCATGGATCCAAGTTAGACATCTGTATTTTGATCTGTAATGTCGGCATCATGCTGGAGATAGTGTGTTTTTAGTAATTGTTCGGCTGAAGTCAGTCCGTTGTTTGTTTTAACATTTAGGGATGTAATCTGTCAAATGATACTTTGCACTTCGAATTGATAAAATCTTTTTAGGACGGCTGACTCCAAGCTTAATAACTTCACTCGTCTTGAGCCAACTTTACATCTCCTTGATGTACCCTTTGACACCAACACCGCCCATGGCATCATGCAGGAGCAGCCGGGCGTGGCTACACGAATCATGTATCAGCTATACATCGCCCTTCACAACAAGAGGCAGGCCAACCTGACTGGTGTTGCCATAGAGACCATGAGGGCACGGGCACCAGTGAAGCTGGAGAGTCTTGAGCGTGGACCTTACAAGGAGGTGTGTTTTATTGCTGCCATTTTTTGAAACCTTTTGTTTTTGTATTTCCTCATTTTTGTTTCTTTACAAATGATGAAGTTCTATTCTACTTAAGAGATATGTTGGCAAAATTTGAAGAAAACCTTAAGTCACTCTGGTTTATCTCAAGTAAAGTGCCTATGGTATAGGCAATCTATGTGGTCAAGTCTTCTCATCATTGAACTTTGAAGTATGGATTTAGCTCATACTATTTTTGTCCTCATGAAAATTTGTCAAAAATCCCTGAAGAAAAGACAATTTCACTGAGAACAATTTAAAAATGAAAACCAATCAAATCCACATAATTCCTTTTAATAATAAAACATTTGACTAGGGTAATAGAGATGGCCAGCAATGAAAATATCACTGTGGTAAATGACTGCTCATTCGGGCATAAATTTACACAAGTCTTATGTGCACTTTCTCATTACAGCGACTGAAGATCCTGACGCCTCGTCAGACAGATCTCAACCTAGATGAGCTTGTAGAGAAGTTCCGTGAGCGCAAACGCCAGCATCTTGATGTGGAGTTCCGTACCAAGTATGAAGAAGAAGAGAAGGCACGTCAATGGCAGCAGGATGAACGGCTGAGGGAGTTACAGAAAGCTGCCGATGCTAGAAAGAGACAGACAGAGCTTGTAGCAAGAATCAAGTCAGTTTGGATTAGTATTATTTTCACACTACATTTAAAAATGTTACAAATAAAATGATACTATTAAAAAGAAATTGTTATGCAAGTCGCCCATCACAAGGCCAAGGGCCACTCGAGGTGTGGGCTATGCAGGAAAGTGTGGAAGAACCCGCCCCTCACACTGAAACAAGACAAGATATGAATAGGGTCGGGATGGGTAACTAGTCCACTGCAAGGCATTAATAATGCCTCTAGCCATATTAAGCGTAGAAGTGCTATAGCCCAGGACTGGGCTCGAACCCACAACTTGCAGAATTACCAGCAGACCCTGAATTCAATGCTTCTATTGGAGAAGGCAAGAGATTGCGGAAGGAAAACCATTTTTCCTATTAATCCCAAAGGCTCTGCGTCAAAGCACAAACTTCTCTTAAGGCTACACCAGTAAAGCATCTTACTATATCTAAATTTATGTTTTTGGTGGAATTTATTTTTATAAAGGGGAAAAAGGCAGAAAGTGATATAAAAATATTTCTATTGCGAAGATAGTCGATTAGAGATTTAAGATATTTTGTTTGTCCAAGCCACTGTGCCATCTATGCTTCAGTAGCGCACCCTGACTTGGTACTTCCTGTTTGCAAAACTAAAAGCTGCAGACAATATAAGCTTGTCATTAACAGCCAAAACTCTGGAGCATTTTTCCAATAACACTGAGAAACAATCTAATGTGGAATCTTCCAAAAATAACATAGAAAGCTAACTCTTCAAATCAGCATATCTTTATTTTGTCAGGCCCTATGCAGTAAACTAGTTATCTTGATACCAGTGCTCTATAATTAAAAAAACAACATTTATACACAACCCAATCCCGCCAGCTACGGTCAAACATGGCAAACAGCGCTGGTAGGCAATCAAGAATCACATGAAAAAACAACAGGCTTGGAATATGCACAGCAACATTAATAGGACTTTAAAGAAAAAGCCTAGAAACGTGCTTGGGCTAATCTGAAATTTACTACATGAAGCCGGGGTCTATGTATGGCCTATCAACAAATGTTGTTTTCTTTTATTAAGAATTCTAAGGAAAATTTGAAGGAAGGAGAACATGCTCATTTATGCTAGAGCTAAACTCGGGACATTGTCTCCGCCACTTACGCATGTTTGTTTGGTGATTAATCCTGTTTCAGAGCTGCTACTGTTGAGATGCCAAAATCTCCTCCTAACAAGACCTTGAAGGCCATCACAGCTCGTCGAGAAGCATCCTTGAAGAGAGAAGCATCTGAGATGAGGAGACAGATTGCTGAGTTTGAAAACCAACTCAGTCGCTCTTTAAACATGACACAAGAGGACAGGTAGACCTTCTTTTAATGATTTTTCCTTCAAGGTATTTACTTTCTGTTCATGCCTTCAAATCCCAACTTCTGTGATTTTTTTCCTGCGTGGCAAAAAAGGTTTATCTTGCTGTAAACTGATTTAATATTAATAAAATGCTGATGATATATATAAATGCGGTTGCCAGTGCATTTCAATTATTTAGAAGGTATATTCATTATTTTTTTTGACAGGGAAGCTGATGAAGAAGTAGCTACGTATCTACAGCAGCAGAAAGAGACCGGAAAGTCCAAACCAGAACTGGTGCAACTAATCAGGGTGAGATTATGTTATGAAGTAGAAAAAGTAATCCATCATTTATTGAATACAATAGTTTGTTGACCTCTTACAGCTGCACATAAATAATGACAGTTTTACAATTTCCACAAAGAGAACCAAACATTGTAAGATAAAAATGGCTACATATTTTGTCTGACAGCCTGCATCCAATGACCAATACATCAGTAAGATCAGGAAGCGTCTTCAGGAGGATGCTACTGCACGACAAGAAAGAGAGAAGAGACGACGTAAGGTGCTTGTCGATCAGCTTAAAGCGCATGATGCACAAGAGGTCAGAATCAATTTTTGGCTCAAGATTCAAAATGCAAAATTGGCTCATTTACTGCAGCAAGCAGTTTACAGTGACCCAGATAGCCTTACATTCATGTGTAAATTACTATGAACAATAGGAAGTTAAGATTAGACAAAGAAATTATTCCTCAGCACACTAGTACACAAAGCAAAGTGGTAAGATTTATATTTCTCTACTAAATCCAGAAAAATCCTTGTGTCACTTTGAAGTTGACCTAGCTAGCACGGCAGAATGATGCAAACACAAATGTTGTTCAATCATGTTACTTATAATTCAACACTGGACATGTAAAATTTTAGATGAACAAAAAATGCTGCACAAAATTCTGTACGGTTGTATAACAGGTTAATAGTATTTGATGACTGAGATATTATAAATTTAGAAATGCAGCAATAACTGTCACTGAATTGAATGAACTGATGACCCTTCTGACCTCATTAGGAGGCTCGTCGTGAGGAGCTAGTGGTAAATCGTCTGATGCGCCAGTCGCAGCAGGAACGACGCATAGCTACCCAGCTACTGCAGCTACGCCATGAAAAGGCCATCATCTGCCAGAACCGCATCTTCCGTGAGCAGCAGTTCGAGGAGAGACGGCAAAAGGACTTCCAAGAAGCTCTTGACAAGGAAGCTGTGAGTACCGATTCTCGAGGATTTAGGAAATCAGGCTTCTTTAGAAAAGTAAATTATGCTGTCACAATGTTAATGGGTAGTTATAGAAGCACATTGTTAATTTGGTTGGAGAAGAGTTGGGCTCATCCTTACAATCACTCTCTCACCGGAGATCTGTAGATATTTTCATGGTAGATGTTCCAATGGCTTGTCCAGCTCGGTTCCTCCAGTTAGGGTGTTTTAGTTTTCTGCCTGCCAATATACTCTAGCTGCACCCAGATGTACAATGAAAAGCTATGCCAATAGCCTTTTTTCCCTTGTTCTGTATCTCTATGGAACATTAGAAACTAAAAAGACAGCATCTTCATAAATAGAAACCTGCCCAAAGTAAAGGTTAAGCAATGTATTGATTAATCTCTTATCTATCTCCTTTTTATTTATCTCAGGAGCTAGCTAGATTAGCTAAGCTCGAGTACATTGAGCAGACTCAGCAAGACAAGGAACTGCATGACAAGATTGCCAGAGAGCGAGCTGAGGCCAAGTACCTCAAGAGATATAATATCTGCAAGGACATCTTACTGGACTTAGTGGATTTGTCTTGCAAAGTCGGCAAATACAGAGAGCTCACAGAAAAGTAAGGAAAAATCCTCTAACAGATTAATATTTTTGATCGGTAAAGAGCTGGCCATATTTCATGGTAATGCAACCAAACAAAGTGTATCTAATTCATAGTGTCATTTTTCTCTCTTTAAATGGTGTTTTGATGACCCCTTTTGCATATTTATTTTCTTGTGCAGGCAACTTCCAGCCAAACTGATGAGAGAATGGAAGATGCTGTTCAGTTCTGGTCAATCGTTGTATGAGCAACCAGTAGTAAGTTTCAGATATTTGAAGACTGAATTAATAACACAAGAAAGGGTGCTGTAGAGGGCATGGTTTCTGAAAGTTTATAAAAATTTCAGTGTAAAATTTAAATTGCCTTTGAGAAAGAACTTCTCAAAGTTTGAAAGGTTAGGCCAGCTAATTTTGTTGATTTTTAATTATAAATGCTAAAGTTTATTCACACTGATTTGTAAATCATCAAAGGTTTGTTGTTTTGATTCTGCAGTAAGGGATTACTATTTCAAAGCATGCTCTAAGCTATCGTGACGTAGAAGACGTACCAGCTGAGGAATTGTACTGTATCTTAAACATTGTCTTTAGGATGCAAAGGATGAGGAACTAGTGGAATCTGCAGAGGACCAGTTATTGGAGAAGGAGCGTCAGTCATTACTAGATGAAGGAGACTTTTTGGAGTACAGGGTGGGTACTATCATGGCTTTATACACACTTAATAATGACGTATTAGAGATTGAGCAGCCTCCTTTGATAGTTTGCTTCTTGCCATTAACCCTAACATCACCGAATACCACTTGAGTAAACTGTAGTATGCAGTACTTTTACTACACAGGCCTATGAGAATTGAGTTGTATTTCGTAGTACAGTGTACTGTACCCCAAGTGAATGCCTAGGACATTAGGGTTAAAACAGTTCGTTCTTTTGCTTCACATAAAATGCGTTACATTTTCTGCTGCTAGATTTATATCCCCTTGTGTACGACTTTCTTTGATGGGGGATGGTATGTCAAGAATGGGATGTGCAGCCATGCGTAAACGCAAACATTAGGCAGCGTACTATTAGTTCATCGCACTTGGAGCCCCCCCCCCCTCCCTTATGTGAATGAAAACTTTGTTTAAAAACCTCCATCTATTAATTGCACTCCCATTCATGAACAATGTAGTTAAAACATGCATGGATTGAGTATGCGCAGGAATGCGCATATAGATGACAACCGTCCAGTGGTCTTTTTCAAACCACGGCTATGGGCGTCTGTATTTAAAAGGTTAACTTTTTAAACCAAATCAGACACCCATCTTTAATTGTTGATTTATCTCCTTGTTGCCGTTTGCAGAACATGGTGGGTGAATGGCAGCCATCTGCAGATTGTGACATCAAAGGTCCACAGAAGAACAATGCTATCCTTGGTCACATCTTAGCTCGTATCTTCAACATCGTCTCACCACCGACAGTAAGAAGTTACTTTTATCTGCCTAAATTTTCCCAATTTATACTTCCAAGACAGTGGCGTTTCCTGAAGGGGGAAACTCCCCCCCCCCCCCCCCCCCCCCCCAAAAAAGGCGGCATTTGAGTCGTCATAAAAAGCAAAAAGAAATAGTGTTTTTAAGACGGTTCGGACGTTGTTTGCCCTCCCTGGCACAAAAAGCTGGATATGCAACTGTTCCAAGAACATCGGTTCTTTTTAATGAAATACAGTGGACATTACAGTTTACATTAACCCCTCCCTCTCTCGGTGACAAAATTGAGCCAACTACCCTACCTATCAAAACCTATCGAGTGACAGGTTGAAACACACAAGCTGTTGGAGAGGAAGGGCCTAGGTTTTTGGATAGGTTATGATAGTAATAACAGTAGAAGGGTTAATGTAAAGTAATTCTAATGAGGAAGTGATATTTTTTTTGCTTTCATTAGCCTCCACCTGCAGCCCCAGAGATTCCTCCATTCCCAGTCAAAGCTTGCTTCTTGGGAAAGGCCTTCACTGGAAAATCCACCATATCTTCCCGACTGGCTGAAGGTAAGTCAAACCTGCATTGCTCTGTGAAGAAACAAGAGATTCCAACATTCCTTTCATTGAGATTTGATTGCTGTAGTTGCTTTTAAGCTCTTGAATATGGATGACGACCATAGCCACGGTTTGAAAAAAGACCACCTAGCCGGATGTCATCTATGTGCGCATTCAGTTTGTTATTCAGTTTGCCTATTGCTTCTGTTATGCTTGGCTGCACAAGCCTGTCTTGGCATACCAGCACCCAATAAGCCAGTTCGGTATCTCAAAGGTCAAAGGTTATTCGGGATAAAATTGCCAACCTAATGTCACGCCACGTTACACGAATGCCCATTCTGATTGAATTTAACACGTGCGCGTTGTGCGACCACCTTTTGGGTTCACATGCGCGCGTTAGGTCACGTGGGTCATTCGGGATAAAATGTCATTGTGCACATGCGCAGTTGAAATACCGAACTGGCTGATTAATAACAGCCGGCCTGAAGGGGTTCATAAATCCTGCAATCTATCATTAATTGATTCATTGATTAATTAATTGAAGTGATACAATATCTCTTTATTCATTTTGACCCACAGAGCATGGTCTGGCTGTTCTGAATATTGACGAGCTTGTCCGAGATGCGGTTGATGCATACAAGGATGGTGAGGTCATGGATATACCCGAACCAGCTCCAACAGTAAGCAGCACTTTCAAACTTACCGATGGAATGTCTACTCAAATGAAGACGTATTTCCAAAAGACATCTTCTAATAAGGCTATCCCATTTTATACAGGAGGGGGAAGCAGTTACAGAAGCTGGAGGGGAATCACAGCCAGGAGTGCCTATTACTGCAGATGAAATTTCCTCTGGGCAGCCAAGCACCCCTGGAGATGGTTAGTCCAAGTTATGTTTTTCATTTATAGAGAATTTGTGTCAGAAACCATAACGGAGAATGGTGTGTTATTTGTATATTCAGATGATAAAGTAAGTATACGGGTACGTGCACTGTACATATCTCCGAGGACAAGAGAAGAAAGGAAACACAAAGAAACCTTTCAGTCCTCGAACGTAGAGTCTTTTGTTGAAATCGGTCCTCAAACGTAAGGATACGTGCTTAGTCTATGGGGGTTGGTTATATTATAAGGAACGATAGGAAACACAAAGCATTGTCCTCGGACGAATTGGGGAAGTACGACTATGGGGGTGTACTAAATAAGGAGGTGAGATAAGATTTTTGTATTTTTGTATCATTCTTTAAGTTTAATTGGCATTTTTTTGGTTTCCCAGTCAATGTGATACCAGCTACTCCTAACACAGTGACCCTTAACCCTGATGCCAAGGACAGCAAGGAAAAAGGTTGGTCTTCCATTGTATCCTCTTTATCAATTTTCTTTGTTTATTCTCAAAATTAAACTTTGTCTCTTGAATATTGATTCTTGTTCATTTGTGGGAACAAATATAAGCTTGTGTCATACTTTACGTACTTCTGATGTTATTCTTTCAGTATTTTGATTCTTGACCAATGACTTGGTATAGAAAAACAATTGTTAATCATTCTGATCATTGTCTGTAACCAGATGGACTTTTGTTCTTATATAGTTGATGAAGAGAAGCCAGATGTTGTGAAGGAGATGGTAGAGGGGACGGACAAGGCCATCGAGGGGGAAGCTAGTGAGAGTAAAACAGTCAAGAAACCACCCAGCCCTTCCAAGAAGAAGGGTCCACCTAAACCAGAGGTAAGTCAGACTTTATATCATTCCACAAAGTAAAGTAGTCCTAATGCCACCCTGATCATTTTGTTATTTATTAATTTCATACTTCATACCAAGGAGTATAACCATTATACATTCTACACTTTGAATCTATAGCCCTTTTCACACTAGAGCCTCTCCTCCCAGTGATGGGTTTTCTTTTTTCAACCTCGCGCTCAACCCTGCGAAGTTTCACACTTAATTTGTGCAAACCGAGCTTATTTCCCCACGGGGAGACTTCAACCCGCAGATGAGCATAAATGATTCAGACTTGTGCGCACTATGCTTGAGCTTAGTACCCCTAAGTATCAGGAAAAATTCCCACGACTCTCAACCAGGGGCGAACCCAGCAAAATTAATCTTGGGGTTGGTGCGGGGTTGGCGCTGGGTTGGCACGGGGTTGGCGTGGGGTTGAAGATTTTCAAGTGTGGAATGTAGCATATTTTCAACCCCGTGTCAACCCTCCATCAACTTCGAGATATGTATACTGTGAAAAGGGTTTATGTGAGAAGCCATTTACAGTTTATCTCTTTGGAATTTGTACCTGCGACCAGCTGTTTCCTGACACAGACTCAAACATTTAAAAATGGTACTGGTAAACAACTGTGTGCTTGCAATGTAAACAAAATGCAAGTAGATCACAAAAGTGCCAATATATAGTCTTGATAGTCAAGATATAGTCAAGAAAAACCTGCAACTGGCAAGGAGCTATTGAACCTTGTGCAATGCAATGTCTTCATTCAAGTGTATTGCGTGTGGACTTTTTTTTTACAAGATTCTTTCAAATTTGGAAGCAGAATATGCTTTAAAATCAACCTTTCACACTGCCGTCTGTCAATATAACAATGAGCATATGGGGAGTGAATAAAAACAGGTGTACTGAAAGGACGAACAGTCGTGATAAAAGTGCTTTCCCTTTTGTTATTATTTTCCAGTGAAGTCGCCAGTTAAGATTGATCTATCCCAGCAACACCAATTACTGAAAGATTTGTTGTGTCATTCATCCTGTTAACTCTGCTGACTAATTGATTTGCCTTTTTGATAAATCACTTGACTGATTGGAAACATACGCTTCCTATTAACTGTTCAAGCACAGTTATCTCTCACAGGATGAATGTTGAGAATTAATTAGTAACTGTAATGATGCTCACTGATACTAGACAGCAGTAAGTGCTTTAAGTGATTGTTTGCCATACTGGAGATTGTGGCCCATAAATTTCTTTGGCCAATTTTTGTAAGAGGGTTGTGTGAGTGTTTGTTTATGGCTCTACTATCTGAGAGTACTGATGACCCTGTATGCGCTAGGTTGAGTCAGTCCATTTTGGAGTTCCGAACAATGTGGAGACACTTTCTGAGGAAGGTTGGCATTTATCAGCACAGTACATTGGTGTTTCTTCAAAGCACAACTTCAGAATGATTACAGCAGATGTTAACGCAACTGATGTTAGCAACAATGAGTAAGCCACGGACCATCAGGACCCAGTTATACTTCAGAGTACCTGCATAAAGGTCAACCACTCATGTTTATTTGCTCGTACTTTTTTTTCAGCCCACAGCTCGTGCCAAGTTGGGCAAGCTTGCATCTAAGTTCTTACGTAAGGGTCAACCAGTGAAGGATGAGCTACTGATTGACATCATGGTAGAAGCCGTCAAGTAAGTCCATTGTTCAGTTCCAAAATGGCTCATCACCGCCTGATCACATTATCTAAGACCACAAGAATGGACTAGTGAAACACTGCCCAACTACAGATTTACTGAAGTCATTCTTTTCATTTTTCAGACGTACCCCTGAGGGGCGTGGCTGGGTCATGGATGGTTTCCCATCCAGCTTGGCTCAAGCTAAGCTTCTTGAGAAGGCTCTGAGTGGTTATGATGCCAACGCCAAGCCATCTCGCTCCAAGCAGAGACAGAATAGATTGGCTCTCGACCCTAATCCTCCTAAGGATCCTCCTCCACCAGTCAGTGGTATTGACTTAGTGCTGCTCTTTGAATCACCTGATGAACTAGTGCTCAAGAGAGCTGCTGGACGTACATGTGAGTTTTGAAAAACAATTTGTGAAAAAAACTTCCTCCATTCCTCTATTTGTTCATGTTTCAACAGTAGCATGGGAAAAAAGGAGCCCACGTTGATCTCAATAATATTTTTGTCAGTGAAACTGAGGTGTCCTCGGAATTGGCTATGTTGCTGTACAAGCCTGAAGAAATCTGTGGATCGAAAAAGTTGATTGAGAAATATTCAGTTTTAAGTTTGGTGGGTGTTGCTTATATTTCACGCTATCTGGTCTCGAGGGTGAAAAGGTTCGATAGTCTAGGGACCACTAGTATTAACTTAAAACCAGTCAACAACAATCCACTTGTCTTCTCTGAATTGTATAGTCTGCTTCAAAATTTAGAAATAGAAATGATAAGAAAGTTTGATTGGTCCTTGTGCAGATGCCAGTCAGTCTGGTGAGCAATACCAGCAGGAGTTTAGACCACCTCCAGAGGGAAGCTGCAGCGGGGTGGGTAAACAGGAGAAAGTATCAGCTGTCAAAGATGCAGCACATGATCAGGAACAGATCCAACACAGGTCAGTCAGTCATAAACTGATCTGATCAGTGGTATATCTAGCGGGGGGGGGGGGGGGGTTTGAGGCATTATAAAAAACAAAAGGAAATAGTGTTTTTGCGACGGTTTTGCGACGGTTCAGACGTTGTTTGCCCTCCCTGGCACAAAAAGCTGAATACGCGACTGTGTCTGATCTCAGGTTGTTGAAATAAAATATCCATGATGGATAAATTCACTTGGAAAAGATTTTGGCCCTTCTCCAAAATTGTGTATTAAGCACTGTGTGCTCCGCGCTTTCCGAGTGCCTGTGTGAAACAAAAATTCATAGGCTTACTCAGGTGGGACTCGAACCCACTCAAGCACTGAGCTTGACGGGGTCAGCTGGAATATTTTCCAATTGACATCATCCCTAAAGCAAAAAAATCCATCTTCACATAGATACACCCACTTGTGCAGTGTATCACCTGGAACAGATCAAACACATGCAAGTCAATCATTAACTTGTCTGATCCTAGGTTGTTGAAGTATCATATTCAAGGTGTATATCACTGACAAGAAACAGATCCTAGACTGGTCAGTCAACCATGCACTCTTATCTGGTATGCAGTGCCTTGTGAAAAGCTATTACCAGCTTGCTTGGCAATATGTTTATCTAAAGTTGATGTGTAAATAGCAACCTAGTGATGTTGATGTGAAGATGGATTTTTTTTCACGCAGGCTCTCGGAAAGCACCGAGTATACAGTGCTTCATACATTACGTCGGGATAGGGCAAAAAGAGAACAAATCTCTGTTCTAATTTACTAGTGATGTTGGTTGCTCAAGCTTGCTTTGTTACAACGGACATAGCTGCATACAAATATCTCACTGGCTCTCCATAGCAAAGAATTGCAGCATTGAACAACAAAGCCCACAATTATTGTAGTACCCTCAGAAGGTACGTTTGTCAGTTTTGTTGAAGTGTAGATAGCCCAACTAATGGAGAATGAAACAATTGCACTGTGGCATTTAAATTGCAAACATAATTTTATTTCCTTGTTGGTATTTATTTTTATCCAGGCTAACTGGCTTCCAAGATTCCTGGAAGAAATTAGACAAGTGGTTTAGTAGTTTTGGAATCCTGCGTAAGGTGGATGTCGCTATGGAACAAGATGAAGCTTATTCCCGGGTGGAAGAGGTTATGATCGAGACTAAAGATAAGGTATATAGATTGGCCTGAAATGTGTTCTAAAATCATGAATTGGATTCCAGAGCCTAGTGCCTAGTATGAGTACCAAGTGGACTGAGTCTGAATGCTCCAAATAAATAGTAAACTTTGTGAAAACAAAACAGTTTTAAAATGTTGTGGTCAATTTGAGTGCAGAAAAATGTATTCACATGGTTCTAGTGTATATCACAGTCACTCAAATGAATTAAATGTGAAACTCTTTTCTAAACTGTGACCTCAACGAGTCTGCCTCCAGTAATACTTTGATGATGATTTGTTTCAGATTGAGAAAGCTAAGGAAGATGCTGAGAAACAGGAGGAAGCTCTCTTGAAAACTGCCACAGAGGGCAGCACAGCAGGAACATCAGAGGTACCAACGACCCAACCTACTGAAGGGATGGATTCCATGGCAACACAACCTGGGGATACTCAGGTAAAATATATATTTCACTGACATAATAATCGCACATGCATCTTCAATTCTGAGTGCTCAATGCATCATACCCAGAATGACAACATTTTTATTTGGCTTGTGTTCATTCAAGCGTTATATGTTAATTATAACTGTGTAATAGGACTTTGTTCCAGCTGAGTTTATACAATTTGACTAAGATAGCTTCATTTTTTCTCATTTTATGGGAAGTATTGTGTGATAAAATTGCACTAAAGAGACACTTAGAATATGAAAAGTTTGCATAATTTTCATTCAAAGTGCTGTGCATCACATAACTGAGTTCACATTTTTCTAGAAATATTTGAGGCATGACCCATGACCCTGAAGTAGACTTTACACAGTCCGCCAATGCCAGCCCAATTTTTTTACTTTATGACTTCAGTTTCTATCCTTGGTTGTCTTTAACAACATTCTATAAGAGACTCAGAATTAGAGTATATTTATAAATACATTTCTGTATTTGTTCATGATGACAGCCTGGCGATGGTGTCCAGTCACAAGCAGGTAAAGATTCTACATCAATGGTTGCACCAGGCTCTCCCAAAGGCTCTCGAGCAGGTAAGAAGTTCATTCACTCCAGTACCCGGAAACAGTGAATTTGTGTCCACCTAGATTAACTTTCTTCAAAATTTGATGGCCCCCTAAATGAGGTTAATTTTCTAAAGGGAGTAAATTCTCTAACAGGCCCTCATGCTTGTGTCTATAAATTGAAGGCCCTCTTAACAAAATTATCTCCCTAACAGGAACTCTAGTGTCTTATCTCTGAGAATTTCCTAATATTGCCAATTTATAGGTTCAGCAAAGCGTGATGGGTCAGCCAAGCGGGGCTCTCCCAAACGAGGTAACTCTCCCAAACGGGATAAATCCCCAAAGACTGGCAAGAGAGACAGGGAGAAGAAGAAAGAAGGGTCCCGATCAGGGAGTGCCAAGAGATCTCCGTCCGGTGGAAAAGGTAATCATCGCCAATTTATATGATAATTATTTACAACAGTTATCAAACCTGAACAGTAAGAATGTTATGCCCTACTACTGTTTCAGTGTATTTCTCCTGACAGGGTTGGATAGGTACATCTTTAGGTGATAGTATTAATATTCTGTCTATCCTCAAAAGTCTCTCTTTAATATTTTGGTTTTGTTACTTTTTGTTTAAATAAATAATCTGTGGAATTAATTTTAATTAAAACCAGAAAAAAATAAAAGATGAAGTGCATTTTCATATCTATTAAATTAAGTATTTGCCCTTGTCTTTTATATTCTGAAGAACTTTTTGTCATCTATGTAGTTCAGTAAAGAAACATGTTGCTCTTCACGCAGCCTGCTTTAGAATTTATTCTAATATAACATTTTTTTATTCTGTATGTTCAGGCAAGAGGGGCAAGTCAGGTTTGTTTCTTATCTTCTTACACCAAACCCAAATATATAATCACTGGTGATGGTATCACATTCATGATTCTATACTTACACTGCACGGTTTGACATTAACCTGACGTCAGCAGTTATTAATGTGTATGAATGTTGCCTGACAAACTAATGATAATTGCATGTATTAGATGGTGCAGTAAATAAAGGTTTTATAAACTGGGCTGAATAAAGTGCATTAATTAAGCATATATTGGTAAGGGTATACCAAAATGATTATTATCACTGAATCTCTCATACATTTTCACTTTGATCTGTTGGCTTTAGGGGTTTTAAAAATTATCAATTGGCTTGTATTTTCATATTACTTACACCCCTTTTGATTGCGTATTTCCTGTTTTGTGATTAACAATCTTAACATCGTGATTTGGCAATAGGAATTCTAAAACCTGTTTATAGTGTTTGCATGAAACTGAACAATCTCAGTGTGATATTTCTGTACCATCAATTAACCCAAATAAACATCTCTCTTCTTGACTCTTCAAAGCCAGTGTGATTAGTATTCAATGTTTCCAACCTGTTGTGTTTTTATTCTTAAAAGGATCCCCCAAGCGAGGTAAATCTGGGCGTAAGTCACCCAAGAGGGAACCAACACCTGAACCAGAGCCAGAACCCCCTGTACCTACTGGGCCTCCCCCACCCCAACCGGGCTCTGAAGACTGGGTGTATGTAGATGAACCTATTGATGAGGTAAGGGCCAGAACCATTGGTATGCTCCTCCCACACCATCCCCACCCCAAGTAGGCTCTAAAGACTGGGTATATGTCGATGAACCTATTGATGAGGTACGCAACATCACAAACAGGGCCAGAACAACTGGTACCCACTTCCCCCCTCCCCCTTCTCCCACCCCACCCAGGTTCTGAAGACTGGGTGTGTGTAGATTAACCCGTAAATGAAATGTATTAAATAAATTATTTATTAATCATTTATTACAATTTTACACCAAATTGCAGCTATCAACATTTTTGCCATTTGAAACATTTGATCTTCATATCAGAAATTATGAAGTAGGTTTTCTTTTAACTTGCCTAAATAACTTTGATTTTATTGAAAAGTATTAAACAAAATAAAAAGAACATGAAGGCATTTGTTATGGTTGCCCTATTTGCTTCAAAATTATCATTTAAATGATGCCACGTTTCATCCATAGGCCCTCGCTCTGGTTATTGCCCCTCACTGGGAGAACACGGAATCCACCTACGTTGCAAGTGCTAAACATGTCTTCCACAACATCCGAGACGAGCGTGAAAACATCTACCACTACTTCTACAAGGTGCGACGTGACTTTGAGAAGTACCTACGTCGGCCGGACAGCAAGCAGGAATTCTTAGCCGCATGGCAGCAGGAGTACAATGATATTGCAGAAGATATGAGAGATGACGATGAGACCAAGTCAGAGCTTCATCAAAGGGTTCAGGTATGGAACACAATTTAAACAGATTCATCTTTCTTGACATTGTGTTGTCGGTAGTATATTCCCAGTGTTCTTTAAAAAGCATACTTGAAAACAAAATCATAGGTTCTAGGAGTGAGATTGAAACTTCCTAATTGCTCATTATCCCAGCTTGCCAGGGTCGGTTGGGTGATTCAAAACCAGTGTAGCAGCAGGTCTTAGATCCGGCATTGAAATTCTCTGTAAATCAATATCATTTTTCTGAATATCTCTCTGAAACCAACATTCCTAGCTTCCAGTACATCTGTCAAATAGATCACAATACCACAACAATATTCAACAATATTTGTAAATTACATATTAACCATTATAGCAAGGTTCTAGAAATGTGTCTTAAACTACTGCTCTGTGAAACCTGGTTTTATTTTGTTCCTGTGTGATAGCAAATTGAAGGTGCCATCGCCTTGTTGCAGTGATCCTCTAAAATGAGTTAGATGAAATTTTCTTTTACTATTTAGCTTTCTCTTTGCATATGAACTAGAATTTGTCTCTTTGCTCATCATAAATTCTCAATTCCTGACTGTAATGAATTATCAAAGTTTGTTTATAAGTTTAAATTCTCATTCCTCTTGCTATCAGGATCTGAAAGAGCAGCTTTGGGAGATGTCTGACAATCGGAAGTTGGATGCGGAGACTGAGCGTACCTCAGTCATGGAGGAGGGATGGTTAGAAGACAGACTAGGACTCCTTACCAATCACTACCTGACCCTCATGCAGGTAACCTACAAAACAATTACTACAGTTATGGCCCAAATTATTCATACCCATGCCAAATTCAGGGTATTGTGAATCATTTTATTTATTATTTCTACTTTTATGCTAATGATGTGAAACCAAAATATATGTAGATTTGTACATGCCAACTAAAAGTCATTAAGTAAAGCATAAGTTCTGCCAATCCAGCTTTTTATGTATGAGAGAAAAGCAAACTACCAGATTTTTCATAGGGTATGAATAATTTTGGACATAACTGTACATCAGTCACAGTACTAGTCGTAGCTAGTCATGTACAGTGAGCCAGTGACCTGTTGGAAATCAGTACCTCAAAACATGTACCCCAAGCGTCCAAATCTGATATTAAAGAGGTTTAGCAGCACGTATTACGCGAACGTCAACGCGAGCGCGCCCGACATTTTTGGAGCGGCGGTCAAACTGAATAACGCGGGCGTTCGGACGCACAATGAAACGTTTAGCTGCACGTCACGACGGGTATTATGCACAACCACAGTGTTTTCCAACACGAAAGCTTATAAGCAAGGGATTTTTTTAACTTCAGAAATACATCGAACTGCACTTAGTTTGACCCAAAAATGCATCTTCAGTGTTGTATATTCAATGAGCTTTAATTCTCATGGGACAAATATTGATTGCAATGTCTACAAATGTTTAAAAAACGTTGCAATTACTCACGTTATGGCCCAACCTGAACTCAACATTTTCACGTATTTGACGTCCGTGTGAAAGTCACGTACGTGAGTAACAATACGCTGGAATTGATGACGTCAGCAAAAGAACACACAAACGTGCTGCTAAACCTCTCTAATGTGTGAATACAAGCTTGATAGTGTTCACTACCAGATTATCCATTCCAGTCACTGGTTCCCTCCCAAGCAAGGTTGATTATGTGCAGTCTTCTCTGAAGCAATTTGGCCACAACTGGTACCTGGTTTGTCATGTGCACACAATTGGCAACTCCACATTTATTCAAAAATTGACTTTTTTTTTTATGCAATCCCTGCATTTGGGTTCACAGATTCACAAGTCGTTAACTTTGGCTTTAGTAAGTCAAGTAATTAGCAATAATAGGAATTTTACAAGAGAAGATGAAGGAAAGACCCAGAATGACTTAAAAATTCAATTATCAAACTTCAGTGTATTTCCATTGAGTAGGTGACTCGCGACTCAGTCTCTCAAATGACCCTAGACACGGCTTTAACCGTGTAATGAATGACAATATCTTCAGAGTCACTCCTAATTTCATGATTGAATAAATCTCTTCCATGTGCACCCACAAGTTGATGGAAGCTGTGTGACATCTATTCCATCATGTCTTGTCTCCTCTTCTGTACAGTCTGAGGTAGACCGTTACCAAGACACCCTCCGTCTCCTCAAGGATTACTACCAAGGTATGGAGGGTAAGATTCCTGAGGAGTTTGACTCTGGCTTCGTCCGTATCCCATTGATTGACCTCTCCACGGTCACTGAGAGACCCAGCTCAGCTCCGGTCAGTGCCGCAGCTAGTGAGTCTGTCACTCGGGCTGTCACACCCACCACGCCCTCAGCTAAGGGGAAGAAAGGGAAGGACCCTCCCCCAGAGGAGACAAAGGAAGAACTGGAGGAAGACAAACCAAAGTAAGTTGTTTCTTGAGACTGAAATTGGTCAGGTCTTCAGATATTTATATTTTTGGATTCAGTTGTGGACTTTGGTTTGAAGAGAAACCCAAATATTTTGCTTTTATTATGATGTCTCTAGCATGCAGTGTACATGACAATAGTTGGTCAGCATATATTTTTTCTGGATTTTTTAGTATTGAATTGAATTGAATTGAATTGAATTGAATTGGTTTATTAGTGGTCCCTCACGGCCACATGCCGAATTACAGACACATGTACAATAAAAATTAGCATTAAAACATATACAATACGATTAAAATTATAAAATTTAAAATAAATTAACACATTAAAAAATAACTAAATCGGTTAATGCTTTTGGGACTAATTCATGGACCCACAATGGCAAGGTTTACTGAGTGAAATTGAAAAGATTGTATCTAAAATTAATTCTAGCGGGCGAATGGTGGACATACGAACAATAAATTGGTTAATGCTCTTGGGCCTAATTCATCTAACCCACAATGGCAAGTTTACCGAGTCCAGAAATACAAATTGAAAACTGTCGATGCAATATTATTGTTTATAGTCAATTCTGGAGTCAATAATTAAACGCGTAAGATAGGGTATAGAACTCCTTCTAAATCGTTCAGTCTTACAACGGTGCTCCTCTAACTCACCGGTCGTACCACTACGAGTATGATATTTACGCTTCTTCTCCTGAGGCATTAGATAATTATGTAGTATGTAGCAATTGCAATAAAACATTCCAATATGGGGAAGTGTAAACAATTATTTCACAGGATTCCTTTGGTTCCTCGTCGTCCTACCTCCACTGAGGGATTCTTCCCGAGTCAGACAACGGCAGGGAAAGCTGAGAAAGGAGGCAAGAGTAGAGCTGGCAAGAAAGAAAAGGAAAAACCAGCTCCTGCAGCTAGCCTGGAAGAGACTCAAGAAAGTCCTCCACCACCTACAGATGCTGACGAGAAGGTTGGTACAGGCTAGGGTACTTCAATAAGAACGTCAAGAATTCAAAGTGCGACTTTCATCTTTAGAAGTTTATTGTTCAATTGCATGTGCCCCCTTTTGAAATTACATTCAAATTTCTATATTTTATATTTTAAAATGATTTCATTGTCTGTGGGTGGCATACATTCTTGTTTGATTACAAGTTATCCCACTAGCAGAAAAAAACAACATTTCATATAATATGCTAGTTTCCATTGGTGCATTTGTATCATTTCTAATATCAAGTTTAAAATTGTTCCAATTTATCTGAAAATTTCATTTTGTTTTTTTTGCAGTTGATCTTTGATGCATTCCAATTTGGAATGATGAAAATAACGGAGATCGTAAGTAAAGTTCAATTTGACATAGTTTATTTTGTTGTGCGCAGAAACAAGTTTATCTCTGATATAAAAGTCAAACTAAAATCCCTTGTTATAATGAAATTATGGTTCTTTGTGCTTTGCTGAACTGACAGATTTACTTCAAGTTAAAATCTTCCAGTCCTTTAAAGTTTTGTTTTAATATAGGATTCTAAACAATAACCAAAGCATTTTGTTCATTGTTTGTTATTTTTTTTTTCATGTTTTATTCAATCAGTCTAAAGGGTATTCCAAGGCTTGTGTGGTAAGTGGTTAGTGAAGGTTCCATACACTGTTTAATCTTCATTGCGTTTGAGTGTCATACACCTATTAACAGCTGGGAGTGAATATTCACAGATTGACAGATTGATACACACTGCATTAAATTGAGTCTTCTTCTCAGCAACTTTACACAAAATATCAAAAAATTCTTGGGGACGGCAAACATTTTGAGCTTCTTCAGATGTGGTTAGAGATGGAAAATGTGGTTGAAATCATTTTTTCAAAAGTAAACCAATTGTTTAGAATTTGATTTTGTTTTTATTTTTTTGAAAATGTGTGTACATTTTTGGTGATTTTCAGAAAATAGATTTATTCTCCAAAACTACATTTTCTAACAATAAATTGTTTTTAAAATGTTCTTTTCTGTGGGGTTACTCTTAACATTGGGGAGCATTCCATTCGAACACACCTGAGCCTCAATGCAGCTAAACTAGAAAAAAAAACTGAAACGGTGCCTTCTGTTCAAGTTCAAGTTTGTCAATTGAGATTGCACTTTTACATCATGTTGCAGTATATCCATTATTAACAAAACTTCATTTGCAGAATCTACTTGCTGTAGCACTTTTTTATTTAAAAATATATAAAGACTCCAACTGGGGTCTAATGTTATTTTAGCTTTCTAATATCACTAAGCTTTCTGCAAAGGGAAATAAATATATATACAATGGTTTGTTGTGGATTTAAGAAAAGAGTGTTTGTTGTGGATTTAAGAAAAGAGTGTTTGTTCAGAAAACACATACCCAAGGAAACGATGCAATTGATCGGCACGGCCGTCACGTGATGCATTACATCATCCTTTTGCAATTTTCGAGCGGATAAAGTGGGGGGGGGGGGGGGGGCTCGAAAAGTGGTAGAAAAATCGCGTAAATGAGCCAAACAAATCACAAGAGAAAAAACAACAATGTTGTTTTTAGTAACAAACATATTTATTAAGACCAACATTGTTTTCTATTTCAGTGACCCTTTAACTTTCAGTTCCCACATACTACACCTCCACATATCCTGAGATATCCTGGTTGTGGAACCTGCAGGTGTTTAACATAACCTGTTATAATGCCAGATACATTACCAGAAGGGTTATTCAGAGAGCAGCTCTATGTAAATTAATTACATTTTTGCATACTAGACGGCAGCAGAGCTGGCAGCTCGAGATGCAGAAGATGAAGCGGAGAAACTTCGTGAAGCAGAGAGAGACAAAGAGAAGGATAAAGGAAATGCCAAGAAACCTGGCAAGAAACGAAGCAAGAGCAAATCACCAACAGGCAAGAAATCTCCTAGTGGCAAGAAATCACCAGTCGGGAAGAAGTCGCCCAAGAAAGGGAAGAAAACCTCTACCCCTACCCCTCCACCTACACCACCACCTGGTAAGGCTCAGACTGCTTGCTTTGGTTAAAGACATTGACTTGAAAATGGTTGATAGAAAGATTTAAATTGAGAGAAGATTTGACAGGAACCGTTGGACTTTGCCTTTTCTCTGATGCATGTGTAGCTACTGAAGACACTCCAGAGGAGAGAGCTAAGAAGGAATTGAGAGACAGGATGAAGCAAGAATATCTAGCAGCTATCTCACATGAGGGTAAGTATAAGACAGTCTTTCCTCCAATACCCCCCCCCCCCCCCTTCAGTTTCTAAAAATCAGCTTTCATCCAGTTTAAAACAACAATGTTTCAATTCTACTTGTATTTTGTTTTTCTCGGTGATAGTTTTGGATTGTTTGGCTTTTAATTGTTTTGTAGTAGATGACAGCCCTTCGTTACAATCTTAGAATTTTTTTCTGCAGAGGGTGGTTTGAAGATACGCATGGAGCTGACCAAGATCCACGCCATCGCTGTTCTTCAAGAGCTGAAGGCAAAGGCAGAGGATGTCTACAAGGACATGGATGACTGGCTGGGAGGTCGCTTCCAGCAAGAAATGGTCAGGTAAGACAAAGTCAGTAGAACCCTGGGGTCATTGGTCTAGCACACTGGCTGCTTAAAGCCCTCAATTCAAGTAAGAGGTGGCCAGGTCTGTTAAATGTGTCCCTGGTCTGTTCGACAGGTTTCCTATACTTGCCAGGTCTTGATGAGTAAGCAAAGTTTACAAAGACATGGACTGTACTGTATGGGACAGCTTCTAGCTAGTCAATATGTTCATAGTTCAGACCATAGGTCAGTCTAGCTCTCTCATCAAGCTTTCAGTGAACTTTCTCTTGATGACTGTCGGAGCATACTGACCGGAACGTCGAGTTTATACCTCAGGTTCTTTTTCAGAACCATTCTCTCATTTGAAAAATATTTCCACATGGTGTTTCCGCAAACCTTTCATTCAAAACTATTCTTCCTTTATTTCTCCAGCATTGACACCGTGGCTGAGGTGCTGGGTGAGAAGATTGAGAAACGAGAGAAGATCCAACCGGAACTAGTCTCCTTTCAAGATGACTTCATTGTCAATCGGGTAAACAACCAAGTGATTGTTATTGGAGAGATTTAGAAAAAACCTGGAAAAAATACCATATTTGCTTTCTTTTTTAACCTTTCATTAGACACGTGAAATTTTGGTATGTTTATTTAACTAGGAAGTGAAAGTGTTCCGCACGCCAAGCCCACCCCAAAGGCCTTCACCCATTGAGATCGCCCTGCCGGATACGTTCACAGTCGAACAGATGAAGCTACTGCATCACCAGTTTGTTTGTTCAGCACCATCTGGTTTCATCTCCAATAAGGGATTTGTGGATACCCTGTCAGACATGACTGCACTCACGGTAAGTTGACATGTGTTGAAGTCATATCCTCGATACAATTCTGTTTGTATTTTTCACTTTTCCGTGCTCTGGTTGATATTGTCATTGTTAACAAAAGTCACTTTGTATTTATATTTCAGCATGGCACTGAAGCCCTTCCAGATAATTGGATGAGTGTCAACTTGCATCAGGTAGGACAGAGTCTTCAACTATCTGCTTAAATCGACACTTCCTAAAGATTTGATTCATCACAAGAATACAAGTCACGTAAACACAGTTAAATACAGCTAAATTTGATGTCTGCTAAGCATGTAAAAGTTTCACTTATCAAAAACAGGTTACCAGTCCAAATTGAATTTCATGTACATTGCTGGTAACTGATTCACAGCTTGTTTGTGCTTAGCCACAAAATTTACTAAGCAATATTTGTTTTCACTTGTAAATGGGCCCAGTCATTGAAGTAGTTTTGGCTTTTTTGTAGGAACAGTGCTTGGTCGTGGAAGTGATTTTTTTTTTTTTGGGGGGGGGGGGGGACTCACTTTGGATGCAGTATTTATAATAGTTATTTCATTACCAAGGCTGTGAAGTTTCCAGGACTGAGTATTTCTGTCTGCAATTTGACGATGATAAATTTGTGTTTGCTGTGTGATTGAATGGACCAACCCCAGCTTTAACCCCTTCTGGAGTCATTCAGTTTGATATTCCTCTTGTTCTCTCTGTCCCTAGTTGGAGCAGCTGACTATCATCCTATCCCCAGACTGTGAGTACGTTGACTGGAGGACCTTCATGCTTCAAGTAGCTCAGCCCTGGCCTCAACCATCCCAAGCTCAGCTCCTAGACACCTTGCAATGCTTCAAGGAAGTAGATACTCTCAACATGGGATCTGTCACAAGGGAACAGTTTGAACAGGTGTGTGTTCCACAAAACATCTCACATCAGTAGCTTTGTTTTGTTTTTAAGAGAGATCTTATTATTGGCAGCTTAAGAATCATTACATTTGTTTTTCTATTTTAGGTGGGGGGAGGGGGGAGTGAGGGGGTCTAAAGATCACTAAAGGTATCACTTAACCTATAGCGATAGATCTGTATGAATATTGCCCAATCACATCAGTTCAATTCAACATTACATGGGATATGTGAAATCTCAGTAAAACAAAAAATCAATGGACGAAATTCCATAGGATTGTTTGAGAGGCTTGTCTGCGTGTTAACCAGCAGTATACCAATTCTTTGACTAGGGTCCAATTTCATGGAGACTAGACATACAGTTGTTTTACTTTATTCCTTTTATGAAGACTGTCAGTAGTAAGCATAGAAAACATTGAAACTATCTTACGACAGTAATTGCTGAGAAATAGTGACACAACAATGCAAATAAGTATTTCCTAGTTAAATCCTAACAGCCAGGATCCTTTAATTTTAATATGATTTTCCACACACCCCAGGAAGTTATATTACAGACATTCAACTTTTCCTCAGATCAGCTGATTTCCTCGTTTTTCACTTAACACTTATGCCATTGAAAATTGAAAACACTGTTTTGTTTTTTAATTCCAAGTTGCATGCCTGTACATGTATATACTTAGGGTGAAATATACTAACGGTGAGCACAGTTTTTTCTGCCCAAAACACTCTCCTGACCATCAAGCATATTTGTGTTCCTCCCAGGTTCCTCTGTGGTATACTGCTGACCCATCACCCCCAGTATCTGATGACCCAAGCAGGCCATTGCCGTTTGACCGCATCACTCACGTGCAGAACTTATTCTTTGATGTCTTTGCTGATACCAATTCCGAACCCCCTGTGGTGAACTATACAAACATGGTAAGTTGAAAACTTAAACAAAATACAATTGTCAATTTTCCTGTTGCTGTAGTTATAACTTGTGTGATTATGATGTGTTACAATCAAGTTGATTTATTTTTTATTATTGTCGTTATTGATTGAGTAGTGCCATTTAAATTACCACTTACTTTATTTCCCTAAGTTTTTAGGTAATGATATATTATCAAAGTGAACAAAGAAACTGGCAGGAGCGGGATTCGAACCTGCGACCTCCGGGTTACCGTACCGGCCCTCTACCAACTGAGCTATCTTGCCCTATGTTGGCGGTCTCCCAAATTGTCAGTATCTTTGTTCGGGTGGGCGCTAGTCAGAAGTCATAAACCCAGTTGGTAGAGCGCCGGTACGGTAACCCGGAGGTCGCAGGTTCGAATCCCGCTCCTGCCAGTTTCTTTGTTCACTTTGAAAATGTATTCAAATTTACCTAGTCAGTTTCCCTTGTGGATTGTTTGACGAATTAATGATATATTAACCGGTTTCACCTTGTAGTTTAGCATGTATTCTATAGTTTAGCGTATTTGATTATTTTCATATGGCAAGTGCGCAGTATAAATGATATAATTATTATTTCTGCATTGCCCTTTAATGGCCTACGGTTGATTTTGTGTTGTTTTTAATTTAAGGAAAAAATTGGTTTGGCTCTGTACATGGAGCAGTGATTTTGACAACACTCTTTAAACGTTTATGATCACTGACGAAGAACACACAGGCTTAGAAAAGCAAAACAATGAAGTCCAGCAGTGCACAGCGACAGGTTATCAAGAAAGGTTACTTTCAAATCCTGCAGTAGAATATTTGTGATAGAAGTTAGGAACTGAAGCCAGAAATCATCTTCCCATAATAAACCGAATATTACTGCATACTTATACCTCTCCCTCCCTCTAGCTTCTATACTTCAGTACTGATCAGGATGTACTGAACGGCCTCTTCCGAGCTCTGAGCGTTGCCTCTGGGAAACACATGCCCCGGCCCAAGCTGGAGGATGTGGAGTCTCGTGAGAAACAATTGGATCAGCTGAACGTGATGAAAGAGGTAGACTTGGATAGACAAACTCAAACATTGAGATCAAGCTTGGTGATGATGAGTGGGAGAAGGGGCAGTTAGTTCAGGATCTGAGCATGTACCTTTATTATAACTGAACAGTGAAAATGTTATATGTGACCCGCTCTACATAAAAAGGTACATGTCACGCTATGCAAAACACGCAAAGGGTGTCCTATGTAAAGAGGGCACAACAATTTTCAAAAAAGTGCCCTTTTTTGAAAATTGTTGACATCTATTATATCTATATTTCTATAATTTATTTTTAGAAACATTGATATTGATGAACAAATATGAAAAAACAAATGGTGATAGGAATTACATCTATCTCATTTCTTTCCCCTTGCTATGTTTTTTGTTTAACCGCGGCCATAGCCATCATCTGTAATCAAGAGTTTAAGCTTTAAACCAACATTCAAAAATCTGACACTGTACAAGTCTAACACATGACCTCTGTATCACAAAACTCAACAACAAGACACTAAGTCTCCATGTTTTTTTATTGACTGATTCATTGACATCATTTCTCCCAAGGTGGTTGAGGTGATAACTGGCAGTGAAATAAGACTCCAAGACAAGAGAGTAGAGCCTAGCCTGGGCCCACCAGAGGAAGGCATACCACCAAGTGCATTACATGCCACTGTGGACCTTAAAGCATTAGTACAGGTTAGTTTAGACTGGACACAGTCTTCCATTTGGTCTACAAATCAACTCTTCAGGTATGGAATTTATCTACAGGCTGTGACAAAATTTCTTTAGAAACATTCAGATTATTAGCTTTCTGGCTTAATCAGAATCAGTTAAGTCAGTGACAAGCTTGCCGTTGTGGAAAAGTTTAACTTTTCAAGATTTGTCAAAATTTAGCCATGTTACACATTACAGGTTATTGGAATGCTCACTGTAAAATGTATGTATCACAGTGATATAAGACAAACTCCTGTCATTCTCCAATAGGTTTTACATCATGGCAGACCAACGCTTGGGGATAGTCACCGTTTCAGCGTGACCTCTGACCCTGAAGATACATTCTCCCAGGAGCGGCTGGCTACTGTGTATCGTGAGTTGGGAGATAACAAGCTTAGTCCGGTGCCGTTCTTTACGTTGGTAGACCATCCCATCATACAGGATTGCTTGGCCATGTGCCATCGATACAAGACGCCTGTAAGTCAATCAATTAAGACATGCAAAATTTATCATGACATTATAAACCCCTTGAGTATGTTTTTTTACGGGAGACGTTGGGGTGTTGCAGCGGTTTTGGCAGCCAAATCGAACCACTACAATGTGTTTGTGCAGTCAAGCGTAACATAAACAATAATCCAACAATGGATTGAAACTGCACAAACGGCGGCCAGTGGCGTCATCCGGCCTGGTGGCACTTTTTTTTGTTATGCCATATGGCGTCATCTGTACGCAAAGGGTTAAGGGCCATAATGGATTTTTCCTATGAAGTGTCATAAGACTTTGTTACACTGCATTAATTAATTAATTTTCTGATGACAGTAATTTTTGTCAATGAATAAAGATGCATTGTACCTAATCACTGTTCTCTTGTTTTGTTTCAGGATCTGCGTCCTGTCTTTGCTGCATTCACTACCACTGTCCTGGTTGACAATGATGCTACCAGCATTATGTCTTGAATCAGTCGTACAGCCGGTCATATACTGACCCCTCTCAAGACATTCCAAGCTCCTTCGCTTTATGCCCTAGCCCCTCCCTTTCAATCCCAAGCCCCTCCCCTACAAGCCTTACCAAGACATTCCAAGCTCCTTCGCTTTATGCCCTAGCCCCTCCCTTTCAATCCCAAGCCCCTCCCCTACAAGCCTTACCAAGACATTCCAAGCTCCTTCGCTTTATTCCCTAGCCCCTCCCTTTCAATCCCAAGCCCCTCCCCTACAAGCCTTACCAGGACATTCTAAGCTCCCTCCCCTTTATGCCCTAGCCCAGTGGCGTATCGGCGAGTGGGGGGGATGGGGAATGACCCAAATCCCGGTTGGCCAAAGAAATTCAATCAAAAAGTTTGGGGGGGGGGGGGGGCTGAAGAGACAATAATACCAGGGGGTGCTTTCTATATGGTCACTCTATGTAGGCTGTGTAAATCTAATGCAAACTTTCACACATATGTCTCTATGCCCGACAACACAACGGTGCATTTAATGCTTTTGTACTGTTTGTTTTCTGTTTTTTGTTTTTTTTTAATATTGACTGTTAGAAAGTTACAAGATAACCTCGAAATCAGCATTTTTTTTGTTTCTCACCATGCAAATCTGGGGGATGATCCAATGGTCCATGGCCCCTTGTCAAAACGTTTGAGTGGGGGATATATACCCCCCCCCCCCCCACCCATTTGATTGGGATTTACGCCCATGTAATCAATTATTGTTTAGTGAGTGAAAAACAACCCATTTTGTGTACAAGCATATAGCCAACAGTGGGGGGGGGGGGGGGGGGGTGGTGATTACATGGGCCATCCCTCCTTGGCAAACATTGGAGGATGTATCTCCCATCCCCTTTGGGATTTACGCCTATGCCCTAGTCCCTCCCTTTCACTCCCAAGCCCCTCCCCTACAAGCCTTACCAAGACATTCCAAGCTCCTCCCCCGATGTCTTATTATGGTCCCTCCCTTTACTTTCATAGCTCCTCTCGTACAGACCCTCCCTAAGTCATTCCAAGCTCCTCCCCTTTTGGGGTAGCCTGTCCATTTCATTCCATAACTCCTCCCATTTTACTCCCAAGCCCCTCCTCCTACACTCCCCTTTAAAAGACTGATTTACGTATCAGAACATTGCAACCAATTTGTACAGGTATGTGTGTACCATCATCGTAATCAAAGAAGTTGGGGTCCATAATAAGCTTCTACAGTTCTGTTAATTCGGCTATTGGCTTATTTTCGTTTGTTTGTTTTATAACTTGATTGATAGTATGATTGATTGAAAAATGGTACTTTAAACTTTGATATGGAGTGATAATTTAATACGCATGTAAAGCTATTCCGTCCGTGTGATATCAGAATGTAATATTTGTTGCATGTATTCTGTAATATAATGTAGTTTCTCTAAACACAAAGTTATTGTTTTATCAGACTAAATTTTGATAAAGATTATAAATGTTAAAGAAACCTTTTCGTAGCGTTAGTTATGATTAATATCACACTAGTTGTTAAATAATCTTATCCACATTTTAAATATAATTTCCTTCCATATGTGCCTTGGTAAATATAGAAACAGAATATATCCAAGAGATGTTAAATTCAATTTTATTACATGTACAACCGTTTATCTCCGTCCAGTTGCCTAACTTTTCCACCGGATAAATTCCAATTCAATATATTTTTCCTCAGAAACTGATTTCCGGGAATATTCACATCTTATATACTTCGATATTCTAAAATGTTGGTCTTCATTTCAAATTGGATGAATTATGCATAATTATATAGGAATAATTACAGATCCGTCCGTTTTCTGTAGTTGTTTTTTATTTTAGTTTCATTTTCTTACTGGTTTAATAAGCAGTTACATGTATTGGTTTGTAAAATGGAGTTATTAAAATCACAGCGTCTAGAAAAAGATAGACGCGCACAATGTCGTTTCTTTAACCCGCCCTATTTGTTCCATTCCTCTTAGACATAATGTGCCGAAACAAAATATCGCGATGTTTACATCATGAATTATTTTTGGGTTGTGCGAGTATTTTAACAAAATGGAAATTCGGAGCTAGGAAGTAAATCAAAAATGACATCAAACTGAAAAGATTTTAACTGGCCCATAAGTTCCTTTATTCCCGAAAGGAAAATGACGGATTTATATATTTTCAGAGTTGTAACACCCGCATTTGTTTTTCTTCATTGCGGCGTCCGGTTTGTGAAAGGGATATTTTTTCTTATGGTATATTTCTCCCTCATTATTCGTCTAAACCAAAAGTGTTTTCCAAAAAGTTGTAACTTTTAGTTCCATTTTTTTGTCTTCCTTATGTAACACACAAAAAAAGCAAAACCAGCCCTAATCTCTGAATTCTTGACAAACAGTCGTGACCACATGGATCGACTTCCAGTGAATCTTAAACACTGAATGATTTTCCCGCCTCGAAAAGGAATGTTTTTGAATGCCCGTGTTACGCAATACAACTGACTTTGAACAATGATCTTTTGTCGCTTCACTGCTTGCTGAAAAACCTACTGCTACAATGTAGATTCGAAACTAAATTTAAAGTAAAACATGTGCCTACTGCTTGAAGGTGCCATTTTCTCCAGCAAAGGAGCATCAACGGTATCGGTCTCTGTACTCGCTCCGGTGAAGTTGCTCGTCTTCGAAGAAATCGTAGTGTATATTATGGCTCCCATAGGCCTATCAGATACGTGTGTTATTACGGTAAGGCTTTTAAAACTTTTTCAGATATTTTACTAGGATATGAACAAGCATCGTTTAAAGTTGGTGGTGAATCTGGGTCTTGGACGGTAACATTTCAAGGGTTAACATTTTGGTGGAGGAGGGGAAAAAATGGGGGAGAGGTTGGAGCCTTAAAATAATGGTAATTTAAACATCGGTCCTTGATGTTGTTGGATATGCAGATTCGATAAAAAGCTGAAATCTTTGCATTTTCTTTCCAATCAGGGTGAGCGGGATGTACAGACGCCGTCCAGTCCGGTCAGGCAGTCGGTTAATGTCTGCTGTGATACAGAAAGTAAACGAATCAAGATCATCATCAGAGGATTTCCACCCTGTCAAGAAAGGGTAAGTAAAATCTTGATAGGCCCTGAAAACAATAAGAGAAATGGCAGTGGTATCTACATGTTCCAAAAGTATCTTATGTAGTAATTTTGTCCGAAAAAAAATCGCTACGGATATTCCAAAGGCTTTTGAGGGTTTTAAGAGGAGGATATAGTCTCCCCTTCCAGCGCCCCATATCGCTCCTCCTCCTCGGTCGCTACGCCATCTCCGTTGTCGTCCTTACCCCTTCCCGCCAGAGGCGTATCGACCGGGGGGCAGGGGGCATATTGCCCCAGGCTACATTTTTATTGTTTGCATTCAGCCGGGATTATAGTCTACGAAAGCGCCACTGCACTTGACCCCCTCCCCGTTTTTAATTTTATATCCGGGCGAAAAAATAGGTCACCCCCTCGTCCCCTCGTCCCCTCCCACCCCTCCCCCCAAAAAATAAAAATTAAAATTAAAATAGAACAAAATAAATATAAAAATAAACATCCACTCAAAAAGAAAACGACAAACAAAAACAAAACCAAAAGCAAAAAAGTAAGGTCCACTTTTGAACGAAATTTACACTTTTCCCCCATCCAAAACCTCGATAGGCCAACGCCACTGTTCCTATACTCCTGCGAGAAACTTTTCAAATTAATTTTTTTTTTCTTGACAACGGAAACCTATAATCGATCGCTTCTGTTTTCCCTTTTCCTGCTCTTCCTCCCCCCCCCCCCCCCAACTTGTCCACTCTTTAATCCCCATCCAACCCGTCCCTTGAGACCTCTCTAAATATCCTTCTAAATACACTGACAACTTTATCGTTTAATCACAACAGGTGTTTTCCTGGGACAAGTCGCAGGAAACCAGCACAAAACGGAAAGCTAATCCCAACGAAGACAATCAATTTATTCCAAAGAAGGCAAGGTCAGCTTCAAATTCAACAATCGACGCAATCACTGACGTCAAATCTGAGAGCGATCAATGGATTCCAGAACTCCGACTCGGAGTCAAAGATCGAGTCGTCCTACTTGATGGCGATTGGTTGACGGACAATCACATCGTAGCTGCCCAACAGCTTCTTCACCGTCAGTTCCCCGCTTCGGAGGGACTCCAAGAACCAGTCCTGGGGAACGTTCTTCAGTTCAAACCTATCATCTCATACGGCATACAGGTCATTCAGAACGGCAGCAACCACTGGGTAACACTACGGAAGATTGGGGAGAACATCAAAGTCATGGACAGCAAGAACATGGGTCTAACAATGCAGCTGACTCACCAGGTCATCAACCTATGCGGTGCCCCTGATGACGATGAAGTCACAACCTTGGAGATTCACTTGCCTAGGATGCACCGGCAGCGAGGCTCAAGCGACTGCGGCGTGTTTGCTCTGGCCTACGCCACTGAGATAGCATTCCAAGGGAACCCAGAGCTGGTTGTGTATGAGCAGAAGAGATTGCGGCAGCATCTGAAGACGTGCCTGGAGTTTATGGAGATGTCACCTTTTCCCAAGAAGGCGTGCAAGGAGAGAACAGCCAGGGAGATTGGGGAAAGAACGCAGGTGGTACAGGTGACAGAAAATAAGTCATATCAGTTATTCGGAAACTATAAATGATACTTATTATACAGTTTGCTGTCTACCACAATCAGCCCGACCGATCGACTGACCGACATATTGATCGAATAACGTACTGTGATTACATGAGCATACAAAAATAGAAGATAACCTTCATGAATTGCAATTTAAAGTACTTATCTCATTTTCTTTTTCATTTTCCACCTTCAGAAAATGAATCTGCAACATCTCTCTATGAGCGCATCAGACTCGACTAGTCATCCGCGTTCGCCTTGACGATACTTGTTTCGATTCCGAATACAACGGTGAATACGGTTTATTCGAGATGAATTGAGAACACGGCTTGTACACTTATGATAGTGAGTGACCTGAACAAGTCCATCGGCATCGATTAATCAATACTCGGCTTGGATCTCGAGTAGAGTAAAGCAAAGCGAAATGGAACTTAATGAAAATCGATGAATTGACATGGATATACAGGTGTAGATAGCCTACAAGTGTGGGACAAGACATAGGCTACGTAATCCGCACCCAATATTAGGCCTGTCAGATCACCACCAGAAAGTAAGGATACTGTTTTTCAGCTCAAGAGACGGTAAAAACTCGTGGGTTTTGGAGTGCAACAGGCACGTTTATGCCCAAGAATACTTTTCTGCATTATGGCGAGCTAAACTTTGTCGTATCTTCGCATTTGACATGGTTCCCCCTTTGACTACCAGAATCCTGATTTAAGGCAAAAAAAGTAAAGTCCACGTGCCTCATTCTGTTTCCTCGGGGAGAATGTAGAATATTAGAATTGTGGTTCTTTTTGCATGTTAAAGTCAATATGGCCAGACTGTAAACTATTAAATACATTTTTGTGATAATGTTGACAAAAAACTATCGTTTTCTGCTATTTCACAAAGTCTCAGACTTGATATTGTTTTGTTTGCACAATAAATGGATGAAACACAGATGTGTACAACTGTTAAATTAATTTTCATTGTTTAAAATAATTTGAATGAAATTCAAACGGTTAACATTAGCAAATAAAATGTGCGTTTAAAACTATAATTAATACAGCAGTAACGTTTTCCTGTCTATTTTCAACTCGTGTGTTTGTGGTGCACCTGTTTCTCCAGATAGGGAATTGTTGAATGTGTTTATATAATAGGAAAATTTCACATCGGCCCACATGTACCCATATATGGGTCCTGTCTGCATACTTCCGGGTTGAAAGCGAGGCTCTCGTTGCTAAACAAACGGTGCTATTCAACAAATCCATTCATGCATGTATTTAATTCTTTCTGGTAATGAAACCAAGGATTCTTCAAAAGCACATATCGCACTGTAGCCCGAAGGGCTGAAGAAACCTGTTGGAAGACAACGAAGAAATATTCAGCTTTAGAAGTGGAGGGAAAACCCACGGAGTCGGGCAGAGACTGAAAACCCAATCCACATGTCGGCCCTGGTGGATTCGAACCTGGGTCACAGCGGTGGAAGGCGAGGAAAGGACCACAACCTGACCCCTTACTCACGGTAAATGACGGCGAAACGTATAGTAGAGCGGTACCAGTTCGTCACGACAAAAACAATCGTCCAAATTCATTCCTAAAGATTATTTGACTAGGGATTTATACTCCATAGTTCACAATAAGTCTGCAGTTTCTGGTATCTCAGATTTCACTTCAATAAAAAAAATCGTGTTTTTGTTCATAACTTGTAACAAATAACTTCAACTCCTGTCTTAATGTAAAAGTTTCCAGCAAGTAATTCTCTGTACGTGGTGATGCTGTCTTTTGGGAGATTTCCGTTTTATCGAAAATTGGGCCAAGTAAAGATATTTTTACAAGGTCCCTTACTCTATTGTCTTCGACTAATCCCCATTTCTCGTATTGGGTTTCTTTTATATTTTAAAATGCGCATATTGTCCAGCGCCTGTATGTATGGTTTTTCTGTGTGTATCGGAGATCAAGTCCCACTTACTGGTCGAAGAAAAAAAATAGACAATACGGGCACACGGGCTTGATTAATGGGAAGAAGTCACGTACTGCAACATTAAATTCACTCGGCCGTGGTCTGTAAAGAAACATTGTAAATAATGAAACGTTCACGTGAAGTTTTAATGACATTTCCCAATCCAAAAACCCTTGTTGCTATGTTGGGATGTTAAATGTCCGTTTAGAAATGAGATACTCAATTGGTTTGTATCTATAGTCGTGACTGCGCGCGTGCGTACACTTTCTTTTAATTCTCAAAATCCCTGTCTTATTTCGGTCATTGTTCCAGCTTGTTTGTGATCGATTGTTTCAAGGCATCTAGGTGTGGTTCCCACCCTCCAAAAAAAGATGGCCCTTTGTTTAGTGCACCAAAAAATATAATCTAAATATTTGTGATATTTTACCCGCAACAAATTCAAACAACATCCGGAAAATTCTCACATCCATATCCTCACAAACTGGTCAGTGCCTCGTTTTGTTTTCGCTGCAACCTCGCCCCGCTTGAAAACGTTTGAAAGCTACATATCACTATACAATTAACAAATAATTCATGCTGGTAATTTGTCTTTAAGATGCATGCATGGTCCATTAGGTTAGCATTTTTTTGTTATTGACAATTTTTTATTGCAGAGTATATGTCTGAAAATATCCTGTTTGAATTGCGTGACTTTTTTTGCAGTCTGTGTACAGATGAGAAAGTGGTTTCATTTCTTTTTACATGCACAAAAGAAAACGAAATGGAACGTGGCCTCGAGACTCGGACGAAGCTTAAAGTTTGAAAGCCAGATAGCCGTGAACGACAAAATGCATTTTATCAGCCTATATATAAGTGAGACGGGGGAAAGCCGAACTTAGTCGACTGTACGAAAGAGAACTAACGCGTTCAGGCCCAAGCAGCATATCGCATTAAATTTTATTTGGGAGGAAAACTGCAACTCTTCTCTCGAAAAAGAAGAGATCAGAAATGGCCGATAACCCATTGAACGCGTCTGATATTTGTAACGGGATTGGTGTGGACCTTCTTGATTTTAATGATGAGGAGATAAAGAAGAGGTATTTTCACTCTTCTTATCGGACTTTTCTTGCAACGATTGGCATACCTCTTACTTGGCTGATTGGTGTGCCGGCAAACTTGGCCTTTCTCTACACGATCTACAAGGTGGCTGAAATGCGCACCATCACCAACTACTATCTGGCAAACTTAGCCGTTGCTGATATCTTCTGTCTGGTCTTGTACCCACTATTATTGGTATGGTCTTTCTTCACTTCCCCGGTGACTTTCAATTTCCAGGCTACATCGTGGGTCCAATGCGCTGCCATCTTTTTTACCCTCGACATCCCGTACTTTGCCTCCAACTCTTTGGTGACTCTCGTAGCTCTGGAGCGATTCTATGCCATCTGTCATCCTCTAAAGAGCAGACAAGTCCGCAGTGCCAGGCGAGCTGTGGCGTTGGTCGTTACATTCTGGTTAATATCTGTAGCGATATCTGTGACCGTTTGCTTTCGTCGTGTCAGCGTATTAACCTTCTGCGTGGATTGGCCAGACTCTGACAGTAATGACTATGATCATCTCCCTAACACTGTCTCATTCTGCACTGCAGGGAAGCCCTGGGTAGGTATCTACGCCCACTGCATGTACGTCGTATTCTGGATTGTAGGATTGTTCATTAACAGTGTCCTCTACTTTAAGATTATTCGTGAGCTTGGTCGACGCACTGTTGGTCGATCTTCATCAAGCAACGAGGGAGATGTGAGAAGCAGGCTCATTCGTAACCAAGTTGCCCGGATGCTGATCGTCAATAGCATCACATTCTTCGTCCTGCAAGCTTCACGCATCATCACCATCAACCTGTTCTCATTCATTGGTCTCGCTAGTGGTCAAGCGATCATCCATCCTGGTCACGCGTCTGTCTTTTCCGCTCTCACCTACTTCTTTTCTCTTCTGAACTCGACCGTCAACCCTATTATCTACAACGGGACCAATGCTAGATACAGGCAGGCATTTCTTCAGGCGTTCGGTTTCTGCAGACGGGTGCGAGCTGCCAAACAGTCCTCGCTTGATGACAAAACCGTGTCGTCCAGAGTGGCACAGATGTGTGAGTGTAACAACTGTGGACAAAACATGGACGACATTCAGGATTCCTCCAAAGTGGGTCGGGAGTGTGACAAGTCCCAGCAAAGCCTGGACGTCATCCAAGATTCCTCCAATTTGAGACGTGAGTGTGATAAGTCCCAACAAAGCCCGGACTACATCTAAGATTCCTCTAAATAGGATAAAATATTAACACGTTTTATTGTACGTTACGCTCTTAGCATAATAACTTCACTACAAAGGTTATATACACTAACTGTCTGGTGTTTTAGCTTGAAGTTAATGTCGTATTAAAACTGTACAGAATAGTTACTACCAAACTTAGAATTAGACTTTGTCGTTTATGAATGAAATTCTATATAGTGTTGAATTTGATGAAATGTGGCTCATCAAAGCACAGTTATGACAAAGGTGATGATATATTATTTGTTGGCACTGCATTACGCACCGTATATGGCCATGATGTAACCGAATACAGGACACCGCAGTTTTGACCGCAGTAATGTGACAGCTTTGTTCGAAATTACTGCCACATTGTTATGAAATGCTTTGTATACCACGTAGACATTTGAGCAGTTGCGTATCCAGATTTTTGTGCCAGGGAGGGCAAACAACGTCCGAACCGTCTTAAAACCGTCTTAAAACCGTACTTAAGTTTTCGATACCGAAATATCTTGCACAAAATTAGCCAGCATATAGGCAGCATTAGCCTATTGGTATTGGTTAAAGATTTCACATTTCAGTAGGCCCTATAGGCCTAATTTTGATCAGATCGATTGCTGTTGATAAGTAATTAAATAAATTATGAATTGCTTTGATTTGTTATTGGATTGTATACATGTAATTATAGTTCTCAGTTACGAAAATTCAGAAATACGAGTTTGGCATAATTATTGTGTTACGTGTCGCAACAGGATGAAAGCACGAGGCCTACTTATCATTCACATTGGTTTGTTACAAACAGAAAATATCCCTTGCGTGCTATTGGACCATTTGGTGTTGGGGTCATCCCATCTCCCGTCCCCTGCCCAAAAATATTTCGGATTATCCCTCCTTCCCTTCCCAGCTCACCATTCCACTTCGTGTAGTCTTTAGTATTTTAGTGTACTCTTTGGGGACATTAAGAAACTTGTATATATGTCTTTAGGCCGCCGGTGCAATCCAGAGAACGTATGGCGTAATTAAGAGCAACCCGACAAAATATTGGATGGGGAACATGTCTCTTTGGGTCGGATCTAGAGGGTTTTTCATGTTTGTGGTGGTCTATAAAAAGCTACGTATTTGTAGTACTCGGTCACCGCGCGCTGCGATCCCACCGCCCCCGTTTTTGCTTGTTCGAGGACTTTTGGGGGGGGGGGGGGTTTGCGAAAAATATTGTCAGGCCTGAACCCCCTCCCCCTTCAAATAGTTCTGGTTCCGCCCCTTCCCCGATCGCCCTTATGATGAGTCGGTCCACATCAAGCCTGTTACTTAATGTCAGATGCGTTATCAAGTCTTCACAAAAGTTGAAGCACAGAACCCCCAGGTTATGATAGCTGACTATAATTACACAATCTATCAATTGCATGACCCAAAAAATGTATTATTCAAAAAGTTGTTGGTTTACAATTTATGGTAATGTTTGGCGCAGCAATTTTGGCCTGTGGGGGTTTTCGAAACCCTGGCTTCGTCTCCGCCTTCGGCTTTGTCTCCGATTTCTGAATTACTGAGAAGCAAACCAAATGAAAATATTATAATTCATAATCAACCAAATGAATGTTTCTGAGGCAGAACATGCACCAAAATGTAGAATATTTCTATTTGGTTTGCTTCTCAGTTATTCAGAAATCAGAGACGAAGCCGAAGGCGGAGACGAAGCCAGGGTTTCGAAAATGTGCACACGTCGTCGATTTAGCAGCGAATGAATAGTGCGCCCTCTACAGCGAATCGAGTGGAGATAGGGGCTACTTTGACAGTTTGATGGACTTGTACAAGTTTATTTATCACATGCGCATCACATGAGCCGAGTATGGGGGTTTTCGAAACGCTGGCTTCGGCTTGGCTTCGGCTCCGTCTCCGATTTCTGAATATCTGAGAAGCAAACAAAATGTAAGTATTCTAATTTGTACTTTCATAATCAACCGAATGAATGTTCCTGAAGCAGAACATGTACCAAAATTTAGAATATTTTCATTTGGTTTGCTTCTCAGTTATTTAGAAGTCGGAGACGAAGCCGAAGCCAAGCCGAAGCCAGCGTTTCGAAAACCCCCTATGTATGGCAGACAATCAGCTAGTCATGATGTTACGCCCCAACTACGGTCATGGTACCAACTATACTTGGGCCAGTCCCATCTATAGTTGGGCCGGTACCAACTAGAACCGGACAGTTGGGAAATCCCAACTATAGTTGGGACTAAACGCGACGGGGGGTGTCGTATTTATTGTAAGGCGCATGACTGAAAAAGCCATTCGTCATGATTATGCAAGATCACAGGGTTTGGGGGCTGCACTGTTATGCAAATCTCTGGCCGGGCCACGTGTATAATCATGGTACATTGGTGCATGGACGGTTATGAAAAATTGAAGGCCGGGAGTAAGGTGGGGTCATTATTGATCTCCAAGGGGAGGGGGGGGGGGGGGGGGGGGGGGATGGTCGCTTTCATGCTATTTCGCGTCGCTCATACACATGAAAAACAGTTTCACACTCTAGAACAAAAGGAAACAGACATAATGTTTTGTTTCCTCAAATATTTAATTAGCATGTGATTGGGGTAATAGTCTCAGAGTGCCGAGTACACTTGTCTCGATTTCTTCACATTTTTCGTCTGTAACAATACAAAAATACACTGCAATTTTATATCAATTCGTTAATTATTTGTTATTTAAATAAAGTGAAATGTGTTCAAGTAATAAGAATGAGTTTTCAGTGCCTATTGCAGTCCATCCCTCCCAACCATAGTTAGGACCACCACTTTGTGGCAGGCAATGCATGGCTGATAATTTTTAAATACAGTGATATCGAAATTGTGTTCAAGTAATAAGAATGAATTTTCAGTGCCCAGTGCATGCAGTCCCAGCCATAGTTGGGACCCTGGCCCAACTGTGGCAGGCAGTAACCATATCATGGCTGATAATTTTTTAAATACAGAGAAATTGTGTTCAAGTAATAAGAATGAGTATTCAGTGCTTAGTGCAGTCCCAACCATAGTTTAGACCACTACTTCAATCCTGGCCCAACTGTGGCAGGCAGTAACCATAACATGGCTGATAATTTTTTAATAAAGTGAAATTGTGTTCAAGTTATAAGAATGAGTATTCAGTGCTTAGTGCAGTCCCAGCCATAGTTGGGACCCTGGCCCAACTGTGGCAGGCAGTAACCATACATGGCTGATATTTTTTTAAATACAGAGAAAAATGTGTTCAAGTAATAAGAATGAGTATTCAGTGCTTAGCGCAGTCCCAACCATAGTTGGGACTACTACTTCAATCCTGGCCCAACTGTGGCAGGCAGCAACCATAACTTGGTTGATAATTTTTTAATAAAGTGAAATTGTGTTTAAGTAATACGAATGAGTATTCAGTGCTTAGTGCAGTCCCAACCATACAATATGTAGTTGGGACCACTACTTCAATTCTGGCCCAGTCGTGGCAGGCAGTAACCACAACATGGCTGATAATTTTTTTAACAAATGATGAAATTATGTTTAAATTGGTTAAATAGTGAAGCGTTGGCGTTGCTGATTTCGTCCATTGTATGATGTTTAGCAAGCTTGGCCTACTAACCATAAATAATAGCCGGCTGGCAAGCCACGTGCGTCGAACTAGTCTTGGTTCCAAGACGTTCTTATCGCGGTGCGACGTACAGCGCGAACGGCAGCGCCCTCTAGCTACACACAAACACACGCCAAGGCCAAATCGCTAACAACGTCTTGGGCATTTCGCAAGGGAGCGCGCGCGACCTGCTCATGCATAATTTAACAGGCGGGTCAAACGAATAATCGCGCTTGCGCACTGGAGGAAACTCATGTTTAAGTAATAACTTACTAGTCTGTTAACGTTCTGAGCAGAGTGATTCTGGACTGGCAAACAGGATTGAGAAATATTCGGATTGTTCCAAAATGTGATCTGGAATATCAGACGTTATATCTGCCGACTTCAGTCCCAGATGTTCAGCACGATGTAACCATGGAGAAATGTCTTATTTCTCCATGATGTAACTGATCAACGGCCAGGGCTTTCAATGGCACGACGACAATAACAAGCGTTTCTCCTGTTTACCTTCGGTTACTTCGTTCAAGAAATCTAAGACCAATGGAGCAGCTTGAAAAATTACACTCTTGCCAAATCCTGTTGGTAAATTAACAAACAAATCATGGCCACGTACAAATTGATGAATGGCACTGATCTGATGACTTTTTAGCTTTCCAAAGCCCAGTTTGTTTGCTGTAAAATCGATCGCTTGGTCCACGCGCTCAGACATTTTTTCCAACAAACAACGAATGGCTTGGTACTGTATGCGCTGCACGTTCATACGTACGTACACGTAAACCCCACGTGAGTACAGAAACCAGACTAGTGAGTGTTGGCTATTTACATGCGATAATACAGTGACGTCACACGCGCATGCAAATGCCACACAGTTCTGCTCGCGATTTCGCGAGCGGAACTTGCAAAATTCCCTAGACGTTGTTAGCGATTTGGCCTTGGCGTGTGTGTGTGTGTAGCGAGAGGGCGCTGTCGGCCGATATACGTCGCACCGCTAAGAACGTCTTGGAACCTAGACTAGCGTCGAACCCACGAAACTTCCTTTCCAAGCCTGGTGCGCGCCATACGATTTTGTAATTTATGCATATATTCACGTGCGGTTCCGATCCCCGCCCCTTCAGTCCCAACTGTAGTTGGGATTTCCAACTACTCCGTCGCAGTTGGGACCGGTCCCAACTACAGTTGGAGCCGGCCCAGGTATAGTTGGGACAATGCCATAGTTGGGGCGTAACAATGACAGGTGCAACTGTAAAGAGTGAGAGCATGGAGCTATAAAAGGATCCTTTTATAGCTCCATGGTGAGAGTATAAAGAGAGCCGTTTAATAGTCGTAAGCCTTGCCCTTGATGCCATCTTAACTTGTTTGTGAATATGTATGTAGGCCCTACTCCTAGAACTATGAGGTTCCTGACATGAACCTCATAGGAAGACGCCGATTTTTCCAATAGGCTAGTACAGCAAGAATAAGAACGTCATTTCCATGCAACACGAGTCTACATTTTTCGCCGTGAATTACTTCATGGCTGCCCCCCAAAAAAATAATATGCCGCATTTACCTCCTCACCTCGGTTGCGCCAAGTCAATTTTCGCCTGAAACGGGTCCAATTTGCGGGAAAAAAAGAAAAAAAAATGCAGTCGTTCCGAAGCGATCACACACGCACACCATCGATTAAGCCGCACACACGAAGCTCCTGTTTTGCGGGGGGCCGTGGGTCGGTCAAGTCATGATTATTCATCGAAAATTCGAAGCGCGGTACGGCAGGCAACTGCCGCGTGTCCGTTATATACCGTCTGCATGCATTGCCTGTCGTCGCAGACGGTATATAACGGACACGCGGCAGTTGCCTGCCGTACCGCGCTTCGAATTTTCGATGAATAATCATGACTTGACCGACCCACGGCCCCCCCGCACATTACCCGGCTGGATGCATGCTGGGATATCTTACAGGAGCTAGCTTCGTGTGCGGCTTAATCGATGGTGTGCGTGTGTGATCGCTTCGGAACGACTGCATTTTTTTTTCTTTTTTTCCCGCAAATTGGACCCGTTTCAGGCGAAAATTGACTTGGCGCAACCGAGGTGAGGAGGTAAATGCGGCATATTATTTTTTTGGGGGGCAGCCATGAAGTAATTCACGGCGAAAAATGTAGACTCGTGTTGCATGGAAATGACGTTCTTATTCTTGCTGTACTAGCCTATGGGAAAAATCGGCGTCTTCCTATGAGGTTCATGTCAGGAACCTCATAGTTCTAGGAGTATGTAGGCCCTAGGCTATACATAGACCCTAAGCCTAGTTTCAGGCTCTAGTCATAGAGTAAGGAAATTTATGCTCTACTAGTGTGTATGGTAGTTGGTACTTGTGTTTTATTTCTCCATGATGATGGGTACTTGGGAGTACAGTGTAATTCAGCGTCAAGTAAAATAAAATAAGGTCTGATTCTGGATCACGTGCACAGAATTCAATTCTCAAACTGACTGTTTTTGTTGGTTTTTCTTGTTTCTTTTTTCTTTGACAAAGTTTCTGTTTAAACTGTAAACTTTAAGTTAAATAAAAGAGTGCTCTGTTTCTAATTTATGGTTTGGAAGATTTTTAAAAAATGGTTTGAGAACATTGCTCCATTAACAAAGTACGTCATAGTAGGATCCCACTAGTCAATCACAAGAAGACAACATTGGGCTATGACTAACGAGCAGTCGTTTTGCAGATACCACAATCGTTGCCTGGTTTTGGGGATGTTTGCGTGCCTTCCCCACCCCCCCCCCCCCCCCCCCCAAAAAAAAAAAACTGGCAAAAGTGCCGAGATCTAATTCTAACAAAGATCGTAAAACGGCTTATGATATAATGTATGTATAGTGTTGTATTTTACTGTGATAGTTTTATCCCTACATCTAGACATGTAACTCCTCTTCAAAGAATACCACATTGACACAACCAGCCATGGACAAACAACAATTCATGAGTCACAGTCTCTTCTCTGCATTGCTTTGTGTGATGAGCGTGATACTCATCAATTCATGTGCACCAGTAGCAGCGGTCAACCAGGACAAAGTTAACCTGACAGTGTCCACCACAGCCTTGACCATTGAGAATGGCCAGTCAGATTCATTCTATCTGCAGTCACTCGTAGCATTAGAGGAACAAGCAACTGTGTCTTTCTACAGCACTAAAAACTCAATTGCTGTGGCCGAAGATGTAAGTAAGATTTCATCCTTCACGTATTTTAGGAAATCTTTTCCTTGTTTATTAACCTTGAATATCCACAGTTTGAAAAGACCACCTGGCCGGTTGATGTCTGTGGGTACATTTCTGTGCATATTCAATCCAATCACACTTCAACTACATTTGTGTATATTGTTCTTGAATGAGAGTGTAATGAATAGATGGAGCTTTTTCAAACAGAACTCTCATTCACACGAAAGGGGGATGGGCCTTGAAGTGCGATGAATAGGGCCACTCTATTCAGTGTGGTGCCTATTGTTTGCATTAAGCTTGGCTGCACAGCCCGTTCCTGGCATACCAGCACCCGATCAATAACAGCCGGACCCATGGGGTTAACGATCAAATGGAAATATGTAGAACTCTGTCGTGATGTTTTAAGAGGAGCCAGGTTGGCCTAGTGATACTTTCGTCGCCTGCCAACTCTGTGACCTGGGTTCAAATCCTACCTGGGGCCAACTTGTGGATTTGTGTGTCAGTCCCTGCATTGTTTTTTACTTGGGTGTAGCTGTTAATCAGTTTTGACACCTAAAATTTGCCTTGTTTTATATCCAGGTTGACATCCCAGCAAATGACACTCACACAAAGGTGCAGGTGAATGTGCTGACCAACATGAGCTCCTTAGTAGGGGAAGTGACAATCGCAATGAATTCAACCGATCAGCAACTTGGAAAGTAAGTCACCCAGATGGTCGAATAGCCTAATCCATTTATCCCCTGCCCTTTAACATAACTATTGACCAATCACAGCCATGACTACATGTTAAAAAGTCCAAGGGGTATTTGCCAAAAAAATGACAAAAGGACAGAATTAAAATAAGTTGTTAAAAGTTGAACTGTTGTTGTTTAGTTAGACAACAACCAGAAAAGTATTCAACCATTGTTATACGTTTTAAGCCTATACATATTATGTAATTTCCTTTATGGCAATGTGGAAATAAATTTTGAGATGAATGAATGAATGAATGAATGAATGAATACAAATGTACATTTAATCAAAGACACAGAGAAAAAATGTCATTTTGTCATGCAATACCTGGATTTGTAATTGATAATCTTGGCATAACAGTACATGATCTCAGCAAACCAGACATTGTGGTGGCTTCTCAGCATGGATCAGCTGCCCCAGCTGACCCATAGCTATGTGATGTGCTTCGATAAACAATAAAATCCAACTACATGTACATAATTTAGTTGGAATGTGCCATAATCTCTCTCAAATTATCTGTGTACGTGTATGGGGGTCTTGTCACTGATATATTTTTACTTAAAATTCATGCAGTAATTTTTTGCTAGTGTTGTAGAAGTTTCATGCATTTTACACCAAAATCTACTTGTAGTTGATTTGATGTGATTTGAAAATGTTTCAGCAACTATACATTCAAATGGTTCTACCAGGTTACGTCAACTTTCTGACCAAATCTTGATTGAAAAGATGCTTCATACATCGTGTGTACACTTTGTAATTGATTTGTGTTTTTTGAATTTCTTGTTCAGCTTGTCCATACTTTTTGTGAAGGTTAAAGTTGTACACAGCTTTGCCTTGAATGTTGTCATCATCGTTGTTGGATGGATATACTTCACGGCTTGGACCGTCTCTTTCTACCCTCAGGTTGTCCTTAATTTCCAAAGAAAAAGGTACATGTCATTCAAATTATTGGTAAAAAAGCCAGTTCGTATTTCAACTGCGCATGTTTCACAATGACATTTTATCCCGAATGACCCGCGTGACCTAAAGCGTGCATGTGAATGCAAAAGTGGTCGCACAACGCAAACAGTGTTAAATTCAATGGGCGTTCGCGTAACAATGCGTGACATTACTTTAGCACCTTTATCCCGAATAACCTTTGAGCTTATTATCCCTGCAGAATGTGACTCTGTGTACTTGATTTTATGTGGATCTTTATGTACAATTTTATGCACAATCTTCTCTCCAGCAGTTTCTCTTGTTTTTTTCTCTTCAGTCCAAGATACATGTGATTATTCAACCAGATCTCGGCACAATTCTAGGTTTACTCTTTTTCCCCCCCGTCTGTGGACACAATTGATATTGAAATATGAACAATGCCGTCCGTGGGCCATTTCAGTTGGTATACAAAGGAGCCCTCTCTATATGGAACATACACGTAGCTTTCTCTCCTCAGATACACTCATCCTTCATTTTTCAATTATTCCACGCTGGAAAGTATGGAAATAAATGTTGTAATTGAAATGGATTTGAAAAAAAATAATCCAGGTTTTTGAAACCCATTTACAACACATGATTTAATTGGAAATTGTATTTATTATTTTTGTTTGTAGTGTCGTTGGGCTCAACTTTGATTTCCTTTCTTACAATATTGTTGGCTTCACTGCATACGGACTTTTCAATATAGGCATGTTCTGGATTGACCATGTTAAGGTTTGTATAGGATTATAATTATTTTTTCAATAAGAATTAGAATAATACAAGGTTTTGACCATGCATTTAATGTATCATGCTGTTGAATTTGATTCGGTTATTCTTGTTGTTTATTTTTGAACTTGTATTCATGTCCAACAAATGAAGGTTAATTTTGAATTGCTTCAGTTATTTAACCTCTTGAATACGGACGAAGGCCATAGCCATGGTTTGAGAAAAGACCACCTGGCCAGTTGACATCTATAGGCACATTCCTGTGCAAACTCAATTCATTCATGTTTTAACTATATTGTTCTTGAATGGAAGTGTAATGAATAGATAGTTTTAACTTTTTCAAACAAAGTTTTTATGCCCACGAAAGGGGCTCCAAGTGCGATGAATAGGACCACTCTATTCAGTGTGGTGCAGTGATTGCATTTAGGCTTGGCTGCACAGCTCATTCTAGGCATACCATGTACCCAATGAATAACAGCCGGACACAAAGGGGGTATTAAAGATATTCAACTTGTGTTGTTTATACACAGGATGAGTACAAAACTAACAATCCCTATGGTGTAAACCCAGTCTTACTCAACGATGTCTTATTCACGCTACATGCAATAGCCATCACGGCCGTTACGATCTTCCAGTGCTTCATATACAATGTAAGTTTTACTTAAACATATTCACAAGATGGAATTTTGAGTCGGGATGATGTACATTCAATATTGGGTTTTGCCCTTCACCGACGTACTTTATAAACACTGTATACTCAGTGTTGTCCCAAGAGATTATTTTAAAGAAAATTTGAAATTTAGCTTGCGAAAAGGCTTTGCAAGCTGTTGCGCTAGTTTTTAACCTGCCCAAAAATAGCGCAAGCCAAGCTGTGCTAGACGTCTTTCGCAATGCATCGCAAGCAGTGTACAGGTCTAACGCAAGCATGCACGATGAGTGCCGTGCATTGCAAGGCAGCACAATCTGCAATTTGTTGCGAATTCTTGCACTCGTTGTGCCGTTGGGCAACAGCATTTTGCAAAAAATCGCAACAAATTGCAAAATTGCAAAATAGTGCAATATATCGTAAATTTAGGCAGAACAAATTTGTTGCAAAAATTCGCAAGATAACGCAAGCTAATGCAGTTGGTGGGCAAGTAACATTAACCTTTACTTCCTTCCAATTTCCTTTTCATAACAGAGAGGTGGCCAGCGAGTATCTCGATTCTGCATCTTGCTGTTGATTGTTGCTGGTCTGTTTTCGTTCATCACCCTCATCATCACAGCAGCTTCTCATGAACGGATCATCACATGGTTGAGATATTTGTATTACTTCTCTTACATCAAGCTTGGTGTCTCTATCATCAAATATGTTCCCCAGGTAAGTCTTGTATTGTGGAAGCTGATGACCAGACGTCCACACATTCAAAATCTTTGATTTCTGTTACTTCACAGGTTTCTCAATATCTCTGTTAACCACTTGCGTACGGATGACGCCATATGGCGTCAAAAAGAAAGTGCCACCAGGCCAGATGACGCCATTGGCCACCATTTGTGCAGATTCAATCCATTGTTGGATTGTTGTTTATGTCATGCTCGACTGCACAAACACATTGTAGCAGTTAGATTTGGCTGCCAGAACCGCTGCAACACCCCGACGTATCCCGTAAAATACCATGCCCAAGGGGTTAAAGGACTGGATGCTGAATATTGATAGAAGTTATTTTTTGTTCATTTTTTAGGGAGGTACTGAAAAATGTCCCGCCATCTCCCCCAGTTAAGGGATCCCCATCAATTTATCTCGGAGTAACATTGATAAGACTATTTTTGATTGACTAGTCTTAACTTGCGTGTATCTTCTTGATGTCTGTAGGCTTGGATGAATTTCAGACGGAAGAGTACTGTTGGTTGGAGTATTGGTAACGTGCTCCTTGATTTCACTGGAGGCTCCTTCAGTCTACTACAGATGTTTCTCCTCTCCTACAACAACGGTAAGTTGATTCCAGTCATCTTCACGGACCCATCTACTCTGTATGCTAGCTGTAGAGGGCGCTGTTTGTATAGCAGTGGGCGTCGGGTATGGACAGTAATAAGCAATGTAAGGAGTTGGGCCGTTGGTTTAAACCAGGGGATGTTTTGTGACATACTGTGTGCCTGCGCACTCATAGTAAAGCAAACCGATCTCTAGTGGAACTAGTCAAATGTCACCATGATACAAAGTCGGTAGCAACCAACCTCAGCAAGCTGGTTCCAAGTAGTCAACTAGACTCTGAATTGTAAGCAGGAGGTTGTGGGTTGGAGTTCTGCCCGAGTATGCCCGCAAATGTTCCCAGAAAGCACTGAACATACACTGCTAATAAACACCAGGAAGGATATTTAACTGATTTAAAACAACTAGACTAGTCTGACCATCATCAACTAGCCAGGGTTTGGTGTAAGTTACGTGTAGTCCAACTATCATTAACCACATTTAATTCAACAATTGTCAACTAGCTAAGGTTTAGTGTAAGTTAGTCCAACTATTATTAACCACATTTTGTTTGTGAGCTTACTTCAGTGATGTACATGTACTGTATTACGTTCAAGGACAAGAGACGGAAAATACAAAGGAATCTTTCTTGTCCTCGGGAGTCAGTCTTTTGTTAAAATTGGTCCTCGGACGTAAAAATACATGCTTTAATTAGTATGCTTTAATTAGGAACAATAGGAAACACAAAGCATCGTCCTCAGTAGTATAGGAAAACAAGACAGTGTGTTGCAATATTGTGTTTTTATTGATTGTTTATCCATACTTGTATTCAATTCTACAGATGACTGGGGCTCCATCTTTGGTGATCCAACCAAGTTTGGTCTTGGTTTCTTCTCCATCCTATTTGATGTTCTGTTTATGGTACAACATTACATCTTGTACCGTGGCAACCGATCCGGCACACACAACGAGGCTGATGATCTAAAGAAAGACCAGGGTACTGAGAAAGAAGCACTGATCAAGGAGAATGGCAGCAAAGAAAGTATTAATTACAATAGCGATTAAGTGTATTGATTAATCTCAGCCTAATAATAATAGTAATAATGATGATGCATGCAGTTCAGGAATAACATGCTTCATAATCTTTGTCATCCCTAATACAGTCAACCCCTAATAATAAGAGCACTGTTAATACAACATCCTGCTTATAACAAGGAAATAAATAGGTCCCAAGTCTTTAATAATAATAATAATAATACAAGCATTTGTAAAGCGCCATCTATCTATGTAGACATATTCCGAGGCGCTTGAAGAAAAGAAACTGTCCAGTCTTTGTTTTACATTACTGATAATGCAAGGTACCTGTTATAACAAGGTAAATTGTAAAGTCCCAAGGACTGTAATTGGCATTTCTAATTCAAGGTGTATGTGCTTATCAAGATATAATAGTCTCAATAAATGTCTCAAGTGCTTTACAATAATTCATCAGGCCGTCAGTTCAAGATCAGCGTAATCTGTTCTATACTCCTGTGTGGAGAGAGGCAATTGTAGTCAAGTGTCTTGCCCAAGGACACAAGCACCATAATCCCCCGGCGGGGTTCGAACCCACATACCATCGCACATGAGTCAGACATGGTAACCATTGGACCACGGCGTTCCTAAAAAATATGCCTCCATTTCACTATTTTGTGTATTGTAATTCTGTGAAATGGAAAACGAGTTTGTAAAATGGAAATTGTCGTTATACAGAACTGGATTGCAAAACCATGATTTCTTGAATTTTATTGTCACAACGTATTTCAAGGCTTTATAAGTAGTCTTCATGATTTTTACAAATCGAAATGATGTGTATGGTGAGCTTCCAAGTGTTGAGTAAACTGATCATGTTGAAGCTACATGTGTTAATTATTAATTAATTAATTAAAAGAACAAGTAAATGAGCAGGGCATCGTGGTGTCACAACGTAATTTTAGTATTTGAAATATGAAAGTATTTTTGCCAGACAGCAACCATTTGAAATGGTTGAGTGCCAGGGCTGATTAGATTGATCGTTTTTTAGTACAGTTTATGTCCTTTATAGAAATAAAAGAAAAAAGGGGGGGGGGGTGTTGGTAAGGATAATTCTGAAACTTTTTCTGTGATCATTTCTGTACTTCCTGTATCCATTTCAAATGGAAAATGAAACCAATGAAAACAATTTTTAGCTCAACTTCCAAAAGCATAAGATCTTGAACGATAAACCTATAGCCTCTATTTAACCATTGCCTTCATACATAACACAGTCTTGCAATATATTGTTGTACCTTTGTGCATTTGTAAATGTACCTCATTTAGCTTTTTAAAGATGCCCAACTCATCTTTCAAGTAAACACACACCAATGTGCATTTGTGTAAATTTTACAAAACCATGAATGCATGTTTTTTCTTGGGCTGTAACTTTGTTACAAAATTTGATAGATACATATTTTTTGTCAACATTTTGGTCTTAGTGAATTGTACCATTTTGTTACAAAGGATATATTTTTACTTATTTTATGGTTCTGGGAGGTTGGTGAAGAAAAATTTTCTCAAAGTGTCCTCTATAGAGTACAGAATTCTGATGTCGGTTGGCAGGACAACTGGTTCCAAACAAATGTAGATTTTGACTTTCTTTTGTTATTACAGCCAGTCATACAAACACATTGACACAAAATAACAAATGTATTCTGGTTCTAAACATTGCATTGACGTCATCACTTCGGTACTCTTTTGGCCATGAGGAAATTGGGTCACATGACCTTCATAGACATTTATATACACAGGGAGTCTGTCGTAGACATTGGCGTCTGTGCATTGCACAGGACTCGCATGTTGCTGAAGAGTCCATATACAGGTGCTGTATATACTTCCGAGGACAAGAGGAGAAAGGAAATACAAAGAAAACCTTTCAGTCCTCGCAGTCAAGTCTTGTTGAAATCGGTCCTCGCACGTAGAAGTACGTACTTAGTCTATGGGCTTGGGTTATATTAAAGGAACAATAGGAAACACAAAGCATTGTCCTCGGAAGTATTGGGAAAGTACGACTGTATGCTGATACTTTTTGTGTCCTTGTGCTCATACTCGTTATTTTTTGTATTTATACTCTTCCAGATATACTCAACTGCATTCTAAAGGTTATAGCACAACATGATTGTGAATATTAATGATCTTAAGCATGGAGTTATTTGGTGATCACAAATAATTAAATCTATTTTATGCAGTGTATATATGAAACATCAGTTTTACTGAATACATTACAAATGTGTGCAAGTAATGAAACTCAATTTTGTGTGACCGAACCCAGGATTGTCATGGTCTTTAAAAAAATATGAAATAAAAATGAGACAATGGTGAAAAGAAACACTTCCCTCAGTAAATAGGGTCAAAGCTTTTCTCGGGATCCTTGTAACTCGGTCATAAATAAATGAGTGTTTTGTAGATGTGTAGCTCCACTTTGCAAAACCTCAAATATCATCAAGCAGCATCTGTGTTCCTCTTGCATCAAAAAGGTCTAGTATAACCTCAAGTACTTTGCTGCACTGTAGTACAGTAATGCACATTGCTGTAAGTCTGAGGACTTGGCTAATTGATAGGATGTGAATTTGAATCTAGTCCGATTACATGTGCATACTCTAAAGTGATACCTTCCTTTTGATCATTAATTTAGTAATAAACACATTGAATCCAAGGGGATAGTTTGCAATATGTATCAGCTGCGTTCTTGAGAAATGGTCACACTTGGTATTTTGAAGTAGTAATTGAATGCTCTGTACATGTATAATACTTGTGGCGATGAGTAGTTGTTGACCAGAATTTATTTTCCCTACTTATCAGTATTTTGCACATAAACAGGAATAACATTTAGATTAATGTATGTTTTGGCATTTTGTGAAATTGTTTTCGTATGATAAACTTCCCTAGTTTCAAGATATTTATTTTCTTTATTCCTTTTTTTGTTTTGTTACTGCTGTCAACCTGAACACTCGTGTTTTAGGAAGACACAAAGGCAGCGTACTGCTCAGTTGACCATGGGATGAAATTTTAAAGGTCTAAATGTATGTAGGCGCAGGTGTGTTTGTTTTTTCATCACACATGCAGACAATTTTACTTATCGTTTCCACTATGGTACGGTAAATTTTCGCTGGCAAATAACTTTGGAGGATTCTGTGGCTAATTTGAAGTAAAAACAAAAAAGTTATCTGACATGAATTTCTTCATGACTCCTGAATTTTTTTTCTCCCATTTTCCAGCGCAAAGTTTATTGGAACATTACTAATGAAATCAACATTACATAGCTCTGACGATTCCCCAGAGAATTTCAGCCAAAATATTAACAATTATACATTCTTAAAACACTACTTAACACCACTTTGAATACACAAATCTTAAAGCCTTGGCCAACCTTGCGTATGGTTGAACATTTGCACACATTGAATTACACAACACTAAAGGTCATGATATTAAGCCTTGTACGTAGTATAAATATGCTCTTCTCCAGATACATTGAAAGTTGCCAAAGTGTATTGCCATAGCCGAGCTGATAAGCACTACAAAACAGCTAATGTGACCCGACAGTTTGAAATGAGTGGAAAGTCATTCCACAGCATTCTGCTTTTCACTAGAAAGTCAATTTGGGGATTTTAACATTTTTTTACATAACAAAAGCCCAATTCCATCATATCCCAAAGGTGTAAAATTGAATTCAATCTCAAAATGTTTTTTGGCGGTGATTCTATATTTTTAAAGTCTGATTGAAGTGTGCACACAGTTCACTTTCCCAAAACAAGGCATCAGACTGACAACGTCAAAAGGTTTTAGCAGGGCCCAGAAATGAGCTCCAGCAACACACAAATCAAATTAAAGATTACTCCATGTATTTTCAAGAAATACAATGTACTATAATCTCCATTTTCAACTTTTGCTCTTTTTCCACCATTTCGTGGGGCCAGGTCACAAATGAGTGCACCCTCCAACTACGTGTAACTCCATTCGGAGCCTTAGATGGTGAACTGTTCCACACTCCTATCCAATGCAGCTGGAGTGTTTTGGCATGTTTAACCGATATGTAATGAACTACACTTAAAGAGTAAAAGGGTTTTTATTGAAAAAGCTGACATATTTCCATCTTTTGTGTGAAGAGCAGTCGTTTACACTGACATCCTCTTTAACAGGATCAACGGACTTCTCCGAAAGCAAAGAACAATCAGTCTGTACTTGTAGACCTACACGCATTTGTTATTTCTGAGCCTGTATGTTTATTGTCGATGATCATAAAACTAACGGCATCTGCTCAGGTGACCACAAAAGAAGGAAGTTTTTCTTACAATTAAAAACAATTAAAAACAAATCTGCCCATAATCAAGTTAGAACCAGCTGTAGGTGCCTACTCTCCATTAATAGCTGGTACCCCCAGCATTACCACATAAAGCCTACAAAAATGGCCGACTCATTCAATACAAATTGAGCAATAAAGTCAATTATAATGTCTACAATAACTAAGTGTAATTACTTGTACGAGACGTTAATTTATATTTTCTGACAATGAACAAATCTACACTACGTGATTTCTTTCCGTCTAAAATGGTGTCAAGAGACAACTTCATACAAGTAACAAGGGATATTTACAAATTCTAATAAATGTTTGTTATTTGCCAATAAATATGGACTGAAGAGCATTTCTGCCTCGGGCGCTTTCATAACGCAAGGGTTAAAGGTCATAGTAGCTCCAGTCATAAAACACTTGGGGGATATATCTGTTGTGTAAAACCACAGCAAGCAAAATTCAAAAATTGGGTACTTGGTATTTGAATCACTATGGCGATAGCTGACATGGACGGAAAAGGCGATGATATGACTGCGTTTGTAGCAGATCTGCCAACCTTTATAAACTCACTTCAGTATTTTTCATGAAATTTAAACTTTACCCGAAAATCAGATTTTTTCTGAGCTCGCAGCGTGCCTAGTAAGTTTAACTAACCGACATGCTTGATGTATTTTCAAAGCTAAAGTTGCAACCGTTCCGTTGGGATCACAATAATAAACCAGTACAGTGCAGTATAATAGAGTACTAAAGTCTGACGTCAGTTGCCATGGCAATGGTTCCAAACACATACAGTTTAGAATGTATTCTGGTTCCAAACATTGCACTGATTGACGTCATCACTTCGGTACTCTATATGCATGACAAAACATAAATATGGATTTTGTGAAATCCAACCATAAACAAAAATTCATTTTTTTGTGGTGAATTTCCGTATGAAATACTGAAAATCCATACTGGTTGGCTGCTCTGTGGTAGGTATGTAAAAGAAAACCTATGTAGTTTGTAGGCCGTTCAAATTAATATACTAGTTTCTCAGCAGCCATTCTTAATTCAGTAAGGGGAAGGTTTGTTTCCTAAGAAACTGTTAGGAACCAGTGTGATGGATATTGTGATATTTGATTAGCTGGAAGAAAAATATGAATTATATAACATTTTACCTTTTAATTTAACCCTTTATGGATCCAAAACAATAAGCACAATTCATACAGGACATGGTGGATATGCACAATAATGACAGACAAATTTGGGAAAAAAGTTGAGTAGCCTATTTGAGCATCAAAGCTTTTTGTTCTATTTCTTTCACAGGTTCGTAAATGCTGAATGTATTCTTGTTTAATTTTCATTTTTACAATTTTGCCAAATAAAAGTCAAATTAAAAAGGATTATTAAAAACACCAAAAATTCAGTATCTCTGTATTCTAGTCAAGTTAAGTTGGAGCATGTTGTTCAATGATATATTTTTGTATTCTTGACTCAAACTATTATGAGTTTGGTTACAAATACTGCGATTTTGATAAAAAATTATATTTTACCACCAGTGGAAGTGAAATACAGAATGAATTAATTCCCTTCCACCAATCAAATGAGGTTATACAGAGTCACATGACTACCAACCAGTGATTTAGTCATAGTGTAACAAATCCTGCTTTATATTGGCAAGACACTCCAACGAAGTATAGATACTGATTGCTGTATGTGGTTTGATCATTCATTTATCATACATGACTGAACAAGACATTGGGAGCACCACTTCACTAATTGCCAAGCCCATGAAATAACTAGTACGCCCAATGGCAAGTCACGCCAAAGTTTATGGCACTTTCTGTTATTACCGTCATTTCTGTTTTTTAGGTTGGGGTGTGCCGTGGCCCCTGTTACCCCTTGGATCCGCCCATGCACCCAGCCATGAATGTCAATTACCTATTAACCTTGTACCCCTGGCTGGCCTTGGATGATGACGGTACCAGGCTGCAAGCTCAGTTGATCCGTCGCTCCAACGATGGAGAACTGGGCTGGTGCTACCACAGGGAAGGCAGTGTTGGTTGTGCTGTAGGTTTGATGACCATTCTGAATGAAGGGGAGACTGCCGTTACTCATCAAGGTTCCTACGGAGGATGGGATACTGAAGGTTTGTTGCCGCTGAGTTGCACCTCCAGGTAAGATACCTGTATGACTGATCGGCTCTGCATTAGCTGAGGGTATACACAGAAACCAATCACAAATTACGTCAAGAAATGGCCGCAAAAAGAACTACGCAGGATTCTAGTCAAAACTCAAAATGAAATCGGTGCATTAGAAAAATCCTTCCGTCACATAGCCATGGGCTGAAAAAATTTAGGATTGTTGGAAATAGCAATCACTGCAATTGTGCCGCAATGTGTCCGACTAATTCCAATTCATCCGAAGTTACTGTGAATAGTCTGTACTCAATGTAGTCATTAAAAAAATGCAAACATGGAGATAAATATTACATTGTAATTAATACAAATCAACTTGATTTCTGCACACAAAATGAAAGTTTTGTAAGTCTTTAAAATTTTTTGTTTAGAATATTTCATTGTCTCTTCTACACAGGTTTCTTCAATCTTGTGAGCTACAATGTGATGCACTTTTGAGGAATCCTTGGTTTCGTTACCAGAAAGAATAATTGTATGGTGTTTGTATCTACATTTCACTTTCACCCAATGCTGTTAAAAAAAAACAACCTTTAATCCCTTGAGTACGGTATTTTACGGGAGACGTCGGGGTGCCGCGGCGGCTCTGGCAGCCAAGCGAACCGCTACAATGTGTTTGTGCAGTCAAGCGTAACATATACACAATAATGCAACAATGGATTGAAACTGCACAAACAGCGGCCAATGGCGTCATCCGGCACTGTTTTTTTGGCGCATATTTGCGTCATCCGTACACAAGGGGTTAACATCCCCCCCCCCCAAAAAAAATGAAACAAGTAAATGACACGTACCTAATGGTATGAGGTTGAAGCTCTGTGCAATGCTTTGTTGTACTGGAGCGACCTGCATACTGTTACTATCTGCCATTCCATTCACCATGGCTGTCTGTGGTAGGGAATCCCAATACTTCTCCGTTGGGGATGTCTCCTGGCTACCAGTGGGTGGGATGGGCTGCTGACCGGTATAGTGGAAGAATGGATTCTTCAGGTCCAGACGATTGTTGGACCGAGCTCCACTGCTGTCTGACTGCAGCTCGATATCAATGTCGTAGCTTTGCCTAAAATTTGGGGAAGCGCACCAGATTATTATTGTATGAATCTAATTGCCACAATTCATCTCAAGAACAATCCACCATAAGAACTATTCAGTGCATCTTTTGAACCCTTTGCATACGGATGACGCCATATGGCGTCTACAAAAGAAAAAGTGCCACCAGGCCGGATAACGCTATTTGTGCAGTTTCAATCCATTGTTGGATTATTGTTTATGTTACGCTTGACTGCACAAACACATTGTAGCAGTTCATTTGGCTGCCAGAACCGCCGCAACACCCCGACGTCTCCCGTAAAAACGTACTCAAGGGGTTAAAACCCATGATCATATCTTGTTACTTTCAAAAATATTAGAACTGGAATATACTTGCAATATATAAAAATATCTGAATAGAATGTACACTTTGAGAAAGCTTCTATTAGGATCAAAACCTCAAGCCCTCCTAACTTTTATCATATGTATTTCAGGAGCCAATTTCACGGAGCTGCTAAGCATAAAAATTTGCTGAGTAAAAACATGATTACCAACCAAATTTCCATGTGATGTATATTGTTTGTGACTGGCATTCAGCTATTGTTTGCTCAGCATGAAAATCACATGGAGTTTTGACTGGTAACCTGTTTTTATTAAGCAAGACGTTTTGGTGCTGAGCAAATTTTTGTGCTTAACAGCTTTATGAAATTGGCCCCGTGTCATTACAGTTAGCAAGTATCTTGTAGCGTATTATTTCATTTGGTGAAACTTTGAAGCACATTTCTGCTTGTATCTTTATAATTTATTTACCTTTTATTGGCAATGAGTACTACTTTTCCTGACATGGTTTGCCCCTGCTTGATGTAGATCGGTGCTCTCAGTAGACAGCGAACCTATGAAACACAGATAAAACCAAATATTGAATTCAGAATTGGTCATTTAAAATTACAGAAAATTGTTTTCAACAATAATTGATATATTCTTTATCTGTTCCTTTCTTAAGTAGAATCCTTGGCACACAAAAACCACGTGCCATCTGTTTCAAGATAGTGTATAGAGAATAAAGTTGTATCTTGTTGAGGCTTCAATTTAAGATTTGTAAGTTGGGCTAGTAATTGGTACTCATTATCAGGGACTAGGACTTAAACCAAACTCTCATGTCTTACTGGAATCCGGTTTGGAGGATTTGTATAATCTTTATTTTTTACTGGAGATAACAGCTACATTTCAAGACCCAACTACCTGTATTTAAACTATTGTAGATTGCTTTATGACAACATTTCACACTTGTAATTCCTCTCGAGACCCACAAGAGACCAGAGTTCCTTTTTTACACTAAATGGCCCACCAAGATTAAATAAGAACTAAATTATGACAAAATACTCATCATGAAACGTACCTGGTACCAATGTGTAAGAGGTTCTGTTGGCGCTGTGGACAGCCATACTGTTTGCCTGATAACAACAAACCAATTGTATTCTTAATAACACAAGCATTTATTTAGCATCTTTTCCAGAAATTTTAAAGTCCTGTATCAAACCTCAAAAACCAGAATCTCCTTATTAAAAAGTGGGTTTCCAGCCTGTTGAACCCACTCTCTACAGTGGGTCGAATATCTTGCAGGAATTATTAGTAGCATGACGATCAGGGGTAACACTATGAGGCGTTTTATGGATGTTCTGTACAAGATATGTGCTTTTATAATGTGGCGCCGATATGCCAGACGGGATTGTGCAGCCAAACGTAACACACACAATAGGCAGACAATGGAATGAATACGCGGAAGAATGTGGATATTGACGTCAATTGGCAAGGTTTTTTCAAACAGCGGCGGAAGCTGTCATCTATACTCAAGGGGTAAATGGCTCCTAAAATGTTGTAACCAAGATGCCTATGATTTTAAAACAAAATATTGAATTAACCAGTTCACGTCGGATGACGTGTATACACGCACTAAGCGAGGCAAGGGTCCAGCGGAAAATCTGTCAGCGACCGGCTCGCAGTGAGCGAGGCCAGTGTGTGCTACCCGCAGATAAAGGCCTAAACCCGTCTGGCATCCAGGCTTGTGAAAAATAATCTCAGCGTGAACTGGTTAAAAATGAGAAACCAAACTTCATTAACCGTTAACTTACATTGTCCCACAGAAGGCAACGTCAAACCAGAACGCTAGGCCATGTACAGCTCCTGAGGCATGGGCTATAAAGCACAGAGGAATCTCAATTCTATGCAGTTCACTCTCGTGTGTTTTCAGGAAGTCAACTGTGTACTTCTGGGATCGGGCCAGACATATCCTGATATCAAATGTATCCTGTTGGGATAAACACAATTATCCTTGAATAATACATGCACATGGCAAATGCCGATAACATTTCTTATACAATACAGAGACTTTGAGCTTTGTAACAATTCACTCTCTGACAATGGGCCAGGGAAACTAATAATGCCAATTCCCACTCCTCATTGCGAGAAAAATCCAGTGAAATAAATGGTAAGAAAATGTCAGTTTCTGTTAGTTAATCTGAGGAAATTCTGTCCACCACAACCAAACAAACCAACCTAAGATTTGTATTATTGACATTATTTATTACACTATCCTACATACATTTCAAACACCTCAGGTGATTGAAAGTAAATGTGCCAACCAAACATTGTATGCTAACTACTGAACTCGTCCAACTTTCAGCTCAGATCAACGGACAATCTCACGGAGCTGCCAAGCACAAAATTGACTAAATACAGAACAGATTACCAGCCAACATTTCATGTCATGCATATTGCACTGTGACTGGTCCTCAGCTCATTTGAGAAGACTTACGACGATGGGCTGCCTGAGATATTCCTGCAGGGCTTCCTCTCGGAGACTGGTTAAATTGACCCCATGGAAGGATTGCTGGTACCTGAAAGAAGAATCAGTGTATCAAATCAAATCATGTGAAATCAGTTCAGTCAAGCCAGGCCAAATCAAGTTGGCTTGTGAGCTCAGCTGAGGTAAAGAAAGGTCATATCAGGTCAGAGTCAATAATGTCTAATCTAATGCCGGTACATGAAGGAAAAACTGGAGCATGTATATCAATGAACATCAAATCAATTATGTCATGTTAAGAGAAATCAAATCAGGTCAAGTGAGGTCAGGCATGGTCCACAGAGGTCATATGATGTCAGATTAGGTCAGATCAAATATCTCTAATTAAATCTAATTAAAGCACATCAAACTTGTCAAATAGGTGGGTGTCATAATATAAACTTGGGGTGTGGGAAAGCCTGGCATTCAATTTCAAATGTACATTTGCATTTGTGACTAGAAACTTTGAACAAATTCAAGATATTGTTCAACGCAAAATGCAAAAATCTTGACAAAGTAGCAACCTACCAGAAGTTAGCTTTGGTGAATTGCTCCATGTAAATTGCATCATCAGAAAACGGCGCACAATGCAGATCACCAATCGTTGGGAACATTTTACCTAAACAACAAAAAACAACCCGGAAACAGTTAATAGTTACCATGGTTTTTGTATAGGTAACACACGAAATAGAACATCCGTGATTTGTTGACAAGTTTTCTTTCTCAACTAACAAGCCTACCTCCTGGTTTGAGGAATTTCTTGGCATGCAGGTAGCTTTCCAGCATACGTTCGTTGAATAGCATGTAGCCCATCGGTTCCGAGATAATAATGTCCACTTGTTCAGGGACATGTACCTCCTCAATCTTGCCGGCTAGAATCTTGATGCGGTCAGACAGCTTGTTAGCTTCCACCAATTTCTAGGAGGCAAATAAATACAATCAAATCATAAAATGTTTCAGAAATCTTTGGTAGTTCTCAGCACTCTTCCCGAAGAATCTCAGCCAAGTATTTTTCGACAAGTGTAGTGACTTCAGCACCTATGGCTTCATCAAGTTAGTCTAATTTGGAATTAGGCCGAGTAAAAAAAAATGTTTCACATCCGGGTTTTCAAAAAAAAGGAGGAAGAGGGGCTTTTTATTTTTTATTTTCAAGATGGCCGTCATTTAAAAAGAATTCTGGCAACCGTTGGTGTTTACCTGTTCAAAGACGCATTAAAAATGAAAGAGACATGTTGGACAAGAGAACTGAACATATTTAAAGTGTTTTTTAGTATGTTTGTAGCACCATATCAGAAAAAAAAAAAAAAAAAACTTCCGACTCGCAAGTATTTATTTTTCGACTGACTGGTTGACATTTTTGTTTTTATACATAATTTTTCTGCGGTAATTTTTTTTTTAAATCCAGGCGGCCTCCAAAAAAGAAGCGGACGGGGATGCGAAACATGTTTTATTTTTAATTTCGCCTTACTTATATCAAGACTGAAATAATAACAGAAGCGGTCTAACCTGTGCATGCTCTGCTATAGAGCTAGCTTCGATAGCGTAGACCTTCTTAGCTCCAGCTTGGATTGCAAAGAAGGAAAGGATGGCTGACCCTGCACCCATATCCAGAACAATCTGTAAAGTAAACCACAATGTATTTCTTGTTTATCTCTATATCTTCTAGGTATCAAGGGCCAATTTCATAAAGCTGTTAAGCACAAAAATTTGCTTAGCATGCAAATGCTTCCGTGATAAAAACTGGATTACCAACCAGATTTCCATGTGTGGAATATTGCTTTTGACTGGCATTCAGCTGTTGCTTGCTTAGCATGAAAATTACATGGACTTTTGGCTGGTAACCTGTTTTTACTAAGCAAGACATTTTCATGCTAAGCAAATTTTTGTGCTTAACAGCTTTATGAAATTGGCCCCTGATCAGTAAAAAAAAACTTAACATAGTCGAGTTCTCCTTCACCTGGACGGGAAAATATAGCATGTATTATTAACTCTAACTCCCTTGTATAATTTATGAGGAACCGTACCCATCATGCAAACACCATATAGCAAACTGTACACACAAATTGTTGGACTCTGATTCTGGTGGTATGCCAAACTCAGTGTAAAGGACTATCACATTCCAACCAAACATGCTGTTGGGTTTTGACGGGTTGAGTACTGTTAGGGTTAACATCATTATGTGTTCAGAACCAGGATACCAGACTAGTTGGCAATATGGTACCTTATTTCTGAAGTCGTCACTGTTTTGAAGCATAGCCTTCTGATATGTAGAGGTTCGGATGTAATCTTGCATCATGTTTTGCTGCTGTGACAAGTAACCATAAAACTGGACAAGAAATCAGAAAAAAGGAAGGTTAAATAAAAATAAATGTTACCACACATTAACCCTCCTACTCCTATAACTATCGCAACTTATCGAAAAACCAAATCCTCTCCTCTCCCCTCACACAGCTTGTATGTCTCAACCTGTCACTCGATATGTTTTGATAGATAGGGTAGTTGGCTCCAATTTGGCACCTGGAGAGGGAGGGTTAATCACAGTTAGAGTTTATTTAACTATACATAAAACTTTTGACAATAACCTTTGCATGTGACCCACTATTATATCTGTGATTTCGTTTTTTGTAAAACCTACAGACTGTTAGTAGAATTACTTTTATGTTATTACTGGTTTACCAATGATGGTTCTAAATGAAGAATCCTTGCGGGTTTGCTTCAAGCCAAACAGCAGTCATCTGTGTCCTTAAGCAGGACACTCTGCTGTAATCCTTTTTCAGCACCAATGAGCATATGAATGAATGTACACACCAGATTGGTTAAAAGACTAGAGATACTCTAACGATAGTTAAGAATGTTCCAAGAATGCTCCAATAAGCTTGTCAGTCAGGGCTTACAGATACCTAAGAAACTGTCTCTGGAGCAAGCTTACCTGAAAGTACTGTGATGATGAGGCCTCCTCCGTTCGTTCGGTAAACACAGACTTTTTGACTGTGGAAGCTGCATTGTGTTTGGCACCTTGGACGATATTGTCAAATCTTGACAGTTCTGTGGCATAGAAAAATGATTGTAATGTGACAACCAGTTCTTTAGATAAATTGATGGTTACTTACGGTGAGTACCTATTAAAGCCCATGTAAACTTGGATCACCCACAATTCAAGTTTGAAACTCCATCTTTAGTTGTAATTCGTAAGCAATCAATGCACAACACTTACACAGCATGAGCTGAAGCAAGTCTAGCCATTTTTGTAACTGAATACATCTTAGAATTGTTTGTTACTTGTTCAAATTGTCTTTCTATTGTGGATACATTTTAGAAGATGCAAGTATCTTCTTGGCCGATTTAAAACTATGCAGTCTCAGCATGAAAAAGTAGACCCATGTGTTAACATAGGACCAATTTCACGGAGCCTAAGCACAAAAATTTGCTTAGCACCAAAAAGTCTTGCTTAGTTAAAACAGGTTACCAGCCAAAAGCCATGGGATTTCCATGCTAAGCAAACAATAGCTGAATACCAGTCACAAGCGGATATACTTCTCATCAAAATTTGGTTGGTGATCCTGCATTTACAAAGGAAAACTTTTCATGCTAAGCAAATGTTTGCCCTTTGGGATGCTCGTCTATTCCCTTGTCCCAGTCCGAGAATCCAATTACCAAAGTCAGATGCAAAGTGTAACAGCACTGAACGACCCCGCATGTTGACAAGGTAGGTATGTTTACTGGCCTGGCAGCATGTTACTTCACTGCTCAGCGAAAACCTCAACATCTGCTGGGTGCTCGTGCCTGGAGAAATAAACATAGAATGAATTGAAATATAGATTCTGAATAAACTTAGCAATAAAAACAAAAGTATGGCAAAAGTGGCATATTTGTTGCTGTTGTTAAGACAACATTAAATAAATATTCTTATCATTTTCCTTATCTGAAAATGTTTTCAGATAAAATGGTGCACCTATACATGGCCCCAAATTCTATATATTAACCCTACCCCCCTAGGGTGTGTGGAAATTTGTATTATTGATATTGATGGATTCAGCAGTGTTAGGGTTAAATACAGACGCATGAAAAATATAAGCGAAAAGATATGAATAACGGCCCACAGGTTTTGCTCTGCAAACCATTCACAAGTGCAGTTGTAAACTTGTATTCTTTCCACTTTAAAGAAGCATCTTTCTTTTTATATCAGGAAATAACAGATTGCACTTTGTCCAATTCCACAGTGAGTTCCGTATCCAGCCACCAAACATAAACAATTTCACCCTGTGTTTCCATTGCAACTCACTCACTGTTTTCAGTGCCTACTTTTGTTTGTGCCTGGTGACCGTGTTTTGGTACGAACGCGAATGTGCAACTGCGCTTCCATAAAAAAGCATTAAAAAACCCGAATTACCATTGTAAATTGTGACCACAGGCTCCTCATTCTCCGTAACAACTTCTAGTCTCAGAACTGCTTCAGTTCTCTGCAAAATATCGCCGTGATCCGACAAAGATCGGAGACTAATTCCATCAAATACAACAGCCATCGTGCTTCGTTTTTTTCATCACCAAACATGAATTTTAATGTAAAGTAGTGCGCCCTCTTTTGACAACTTTATAATTACCGTACCGGTACGTGTACAAAATTAAAAGAACCTGCAAGCATTATTCATGTTATTTGCAAACTAGTGACTTTTTTATACAAGTTGAGAACAACTTATCAAAATAATCAGGAAACTGGTAGCTTTTCTGAAAAAAAAGAAGCAGATTTACTGATATTTGTTTGGTGATTTTCTGATTTATTCAGGGTTCAAAGGTCAAATACGCAACAGGGTTTAGTATGGCGCCCAGAAGTGCGGTTCCCTGACTCCACAGTATTAATTTTACATGCATGCGAGACGTATGACGCATTACGCTTTACGCATTTAATACCTATTTATACACAGTCGTGACATGCATTGATGCATGACAGTCCTGCATGCAATCGCCGTCAAATTGACTACATTTTCATTTTTTACTTATGAAGTTAGGTAATGTTGCCATGGCATTAACCAAGAAATGGAAAACCATTTAAGAAGTTAGCGATAAGAACAGGAATAGCCACAGATAATGGATGCTGAAACAAGAGACAAAAGCTTTGTTGTAAGTTTACTTTTGGAAAGATTTTGCTTTTTTAGTTACTCTAGATGCCCCATCAAAATCGATCAGGAACAGCAAAATCTTGGAAAATAACCACCCATTTGTGAATAGAATTGTATAAACACATGGTACAACCTTTAATTTTGTGACTATAGTCAGGAAATTTGTGTGGTATTTTTTAATATGTAGTGCCTAGTGGAAGAAATGTTGTGTTTTCTGTGTTAGATGTTTTGGGCACAGTGTAGCCCTAGTAATGGACGCCATGATACGGCATCCTAGCGCACGAGACTGCAAAACAGACCTATGCTAGAAACCGAGGTTCAAAAATCACACTTTACCTGCATAAATATTCTTGGCATCATCTCCGTCCACAGTTCGACAGCCCATCTCTCCGGTAGGATAGAATATTCCTCCAAGAATGTCAAGAACAGGAAATATTTGCGGCTCAAAATCGTCTTCATGCGACGCTAATTCACAAACACGAGGAGTAATACCTTGTCCGCACATCTTGAACGTTTATCAACAACAGAGGGCGCAATTTACAGGCGGTCACCGCACATGCCGCGGCCGTGCACGGCGACTGTAAATTGCACCCTCTGTTGATGAATGTTCTAGATGTGGGTATTGCTCCTCTTCTTGTTTGTGAAGTCAGCGTCGCTTGGAGATGATTTTGCGCCGCAAATATCTCCTGTTCTTAACATTCTTGGAGGAATATTTCTATCCTACTGGGGAGATGGGCTGTTGAACTGTGGACGGAGATGATGCCAAGAATATTTATGCAGGTAAAGTGTGATTTTTGAACCTCGGTTTCTAGCATAGGACTGTTTTGCAGTCTTGTGCGCTAGAACGTCATATCATAGCATCCTTAGGGCTAGGCACAGTGTTGACATGGTTGAGTGTATGGTCACTCATCGTGTTCACATACATCATGTACGTAGGCCTACATGTACAGGTTCTGTACTTCCGAGGACAAGAGGAGAAAGGAAATACAAAGTCAAAGAAAGCTTTCAGTCCTCGCAAGTCAAGTCTTTTGTAGAATTACATGTTTAGTCTATGGGGTTGGGTTATATTAAAGGAACAATAGGAAACACAAAGCATTGTCCTTGGAAGTATTGGAAAAGTACGACTGTCCGTACATGTATAAACTTTTGCCACATTTATTCACAGATTTTGATTTTGAATCTTGAACTAAACAGAATGTACCACATGTTTAGACCATGGAGGTAGGAAATGTTTCCTACACCATGTTTAGACACTCGTTTATCAACGAGGGTTTGTTATTTTCCAAGATTTTGCAGATTCTGACTGATTTTGGAGGGGTATTAAAGTAAAATCTGTCTGTTGCTTCTAATCTTAGTTCAAAGTGTTTCTGTTTTCAGTGAAGTTTGAATGAAACTTCTTGGGGGGGGGGGGGGTACTTTTTTTATGCAATGAATACTTTTGGCATTTGTTTAACCGACGTACATAATAAACAACCTAACCGGAGTCTGAATGATGTTAATGAATCATGCAAAAGATCACCCTGTAAAATTAACTTTTTTTGAAATTTTAAACAGTATTTTTGTTGGATTAAAGTGCCCATTATTTGCTTGTACATAAGCTCCTCCATGTTCAAATTGACATGCCATGCAAACATTCTCCCAGGATTTTTTCTATGTACAATGTACTTCTCACTTCAAAGTGTTAAATAATTAATTAATTAATTAATTAAATCTGTTGATTATACTTGTTTTATTTTGAAAGTATTTGTTTTATTTTGGTTTGCATTAAACAAATTATTCAGGAGTGTGAGGCAGGAGAGGTTTATCTTGTGATGAAGGAAGAGTACCGTATCTCCAGAAATATCCGTGCCTCCTGGTTCTTTGGAAACCTCAACAAGGAGATTAAAGTCAAGTCAGATGGAGACTTGGTGAGTTTTGCTTTGGACTTTTGCACAATCTGTGGTACTTTGTTTTGACATGATCAATTCCAATTTTTAACTCCTTGTGTCCAGCTGTTATTGATGGGGGCTGGTATACCAAGAATGGGTTTGTGCAGCCAGGCGTAAATGCAAACAATAGGCACCACACTGAATAGAGTGGTCCTATTCATTGCACTTAGAGCCCCCACCCCCCTTTGTGTAAATGAAAGCTTTGTTTGAAAAAGCTCCATCTGTTCACTACACTCCCATTCAAGAACAATATAGTTAAAACACGAATGGTTGAGTACGTGCTTAAATGCACATAAAGACAACCAGCCAGGTGGGCTTTTTTAAACCCTGGCTATGGCCATAGTCCATATTCAAGCGGTTAAAAACCTATTTTGAATACATTTCACTCATATCAAACTTAAATCACTTGTTTTTGAAGGTTTTAAAATACTTTAAATACATGGCCATTTAAAAAAGTAAATGTGTATAATGTGCCACTTTTTCAGGATTTTTGGTAAATGACTACCACTCCAGTCTGGATAATTTTCTTAAATATATTGTCTTACCATAAATTGGCAGAGCATGTAAATAAATATGTAATTCTACTTAGTAGCTCCATAAAATTGGGCCCAAAGAGGTCACTGAAACCCCCAAAATACATACTTGTTTGGAGATTAAAAGTTGAGTAAAAACTGTTTTCTTGTCTGATTTACAGATTAATTCTAAGGAGGAGCTGGAAGTTTTGTCCATCATTCCAAAAACGAGCCCCGGCAAACTCCCAGCTGACACACAAATCAGATACAAGCTGGTTCCAAGCAGTCATGTGACCTTCCTTGCCAGGCGCTATCGTCATGTCATTGTGATGGACCTCAGTCCTTCAATGGCCACTGTGGTACGTACTCGATACAAGTCATAGAAACAATGCAGTATACAGCCACCACTGCATGTGTGACTGTCAAACAAGAATATTGTAGCTTTACAACGTGTTCAGGTTTACTGTGTGCTTCAGTTTTCTCAAGAGTAAATGCATATTTCTATCTATTATTTTTTCTTTCTACAGGACATCCAATCTGGTAGAATAAGTCTCCTAGATCTCTTCAAGTGCATCAGTAATTGTCTTAAGGGACTCGTCAAGCCAGTAAGAGCAAAATAAAACTCCGCTTTTTTTTCAACCGCTGGTATTGTTTATTTTTCATGCGGGGATGGAGGAAGAATACAACACAGGGGCAATTAGGGTATTTGTTTTAAAGATACTGTGAATTATTTTCTCTAAATCTTATTAAAGGACTTATACAAAGTACCCTTAGATGTTTGAAAACTTGTTTCTTGTTTGTTTTCCAGTTTACTGTTCCAGGAAGCTCGTTGTTGCTGTCACCTAAGATCTACGTCACCGTCATTGCATATACCCCCCTAGCATCACTCACCACTCAGCAGGTACATTAATATCCATCAAATTCTTGAAAACAAAGTAGTTTGGATAATATATGTATTGCCAAAGAGAGGTCTCATGCTAATGTCTGAGCATCTAGTGATGATGGTGGGCTGATAGGAAAAATTAAGTATAATCTATATTGTTTTTGTGACTTCCTCTTTGCTTCAGGTGCTGTTCCAAGGATGCTTATTGACTCAGGACAACCTGTTATCATTTCTGGATCAACTACAAGGAGAACTAGAAGAGTTTGAAAACAAAGTTGTAGACAGTGAGTTTGATTCCAACAGATGTTATACTTTATGTGAATGGAGCAATGTCTTTTGAAGTCAGAGACAGTTGGTGAAAATAAAGCATCCTTTTGGATCACATTTATTAGGTTTTAATTTTTATTTAATTTTCAAAGTGAACAAAGAAACTGGAAGGAGCGGGATTTGAACCTGCGACCTCCGGGTTACCATACTGGCACTCTACCAACTGAGCTATCTTGCCCTATGTTGGCGGTCTCCCAAATTGTCAGTATTAATAGATGATATGTGACACCCCATGCCAAAACTGGGCACTTACTGCCAAAAATCTAAATTTGATTTTTTGGCCAATCATTTCAAGGAGTTCAAGAGCTTTAAAAATGAGCCCTCACTGTGGTCTGCAGGTGAAATATTGGAAATGAAGTTATGGAATGTTTAAGATAGGGAATAGGGTGAATACAGATTACCGCTTTTTAAAAATTTCATTTCAACTTCAGCATTGGAATCGGAATCAAGATTCCACTTTTTTTGAGGCGCCATGCCACCATCTCCTTGAAGCAGGTAATTCCTGCTTCCTTTGATGAGTAGCATTCCAGCCACTGCCCGACGGTTTTTAAAATCACTAACACCAATAAGGATTTAAAGATTGCATATTCCATGAAAAGACCACACTCGGCACTTCACAGAGCCAGCTGTTTCATCCATGAAACCAATAATGATGATTCCAAGGAATGCTGGTGACGACTCTTTTGCACGATGCATCAAACTGCTTCCGAATGGAATCATGATGCTTTCTCAGAGTCGGATTCAACTTGCCCAAGTCTAATCGTTATCATTCTTCCTATTCCAGATATGTTCCAAAATCAACTGAGTCATGACGCTGTCTACAGCGCCGGCCACCAAAGCCTATTTGATGACATCATGGAGAATTGTGAATGTTCTGGTTCATCATTGTTGGCACAGCGCCAGGAGGCCCAGAACCAGGAAATGGCTAGTCCAGAGGCGTGCTTCGTTAACATGCTGTGGTGTGGTATTCTGGCTCTGCAGTTACTCCCAGAGAACACTAGTGCAGGTTTCTGGTCAAATTTTATCTCATTTACTGTGATCCATTTTGTGGATACTGTCATTTCAAAAGATTTTTGTACTTATACGATGATCACTGCAAGGCAGTCCACACATGGAGGTTTTGTTAACATTTCATGCTGTCTGGGCCCAATTTAATAGCGCTGCTTAATGGTAAGCAGAAAAGTTGTGCTAACTATAGCAGGAAAATTTGCTTAAGCATTAGCGTATTTCATGGCCAAGTCGTGCTAACACTTGCACGTGCATGGAGATTTATATTGTCTCGCCAATAATTTAAGCAAATCCTGCTTCCGAAGTTAGTGGGCTCTTCGCTGTGCTCACTGCTTACAGTCTCTATGAAATGGGCGAGGGTTCTGTTGGCAGAAAAATCGTGTTTTAAGCAGCGCTATGAAATTGGGCTCTGGTCAGATAGGTGAAAAAAGATTTATAAAAAGCTGAAATCAACTTCAGCCTGGTTTGCAGGAGACACTGACAAGTCCTGTATTTCCTCCTTATACCAGGTATCATATGTGTAACTGACGGTGTAACAGCAATGCCGGATGTAGCATCCACTAACCACCTTCTGACACAGATGAGAAATAGCACCATAGCGTGTTCCTTTCTTCAAGTCGGCAAAGGTTTCTATCCACATTGCAGCTTTGGCTATATTCCACACACCGAGATTATGCAGTTCATTGCCACGGCAACGTTTGGAGCATTCTTGTCAAAGTGTCCTAAAATAGTATGTACCTATAATGTAAACAAAATGATTAAGAAGAAGGAAAAAAGACCCTTAGACAAGTGTACATTTTGTCGAGTAATTGGTTTTTTTGTAGATGTGATTTCACATTACTTCACAAGCTGTGTTTAAACAATTATAATTTTCGGTTAATTTTTTAAACCTAGGCAGTCTACCATGTTGAATAAATCATAATATTCTTGTGTAACTCCTTATGTTGGTAATTGTTTCTCCTTTAGGATTCCAATCGGATTGACATGAATCAGTACCACAGAGCATTCCTCTCCTGGAACTTCCAGAAAGGTCTGGATGGCATCAAGATTGACTACATCAAAGGTCAGAACATTGCCAAATAATATCACGATATGCCAAAAGAGAAATCTCAGAACTTTTCCAACTTAATTCCAGGTGAAATAGAATAATAAGATAGTGCTTCAAACTGCAATGCTTGTACACACGAATGACCTGAAGAATTGATAACAATTAGGAGGGACTGTTGATTTCATTTCAGAAGATTCTTTCTCAAAGCCTAAATGACCAAAAAACAAAACAAAATAAGACAAAACCGTCAAGTCTGGAACAAAGAAACTGGCACAACGGGATTCGAACCTGCGACCTCTGGGTTACCGTACCGGCACTCCACCAACTGAGCTATCTTGCCCTACGTTGGCGGTCTCCCAAATTGTCAGTATCTTTGTTCGAGTGGGCGCTAGTCAGGAGTCGTAAACCCAGAATGCCGTGTAGCCAGGGATCACACCCAATTTTACGATACAACCGGGAAGCGACATTGTAGGGATCACTCAATGAGGATACGACTTTTTAAACTTATAATTCGTCAAACAATCCACAAGGGAAACTGACTAGGTAAATTTGAATACATTTTTAAAGTGAACAAAGAAACTGGCACGAGCGGGATTCGAACCTGCGACCTCCGGGTTACCGTACCGGCGCTCTACCAACTGAGCTATCTTGCCCCATGTTGGCGGTCTCCCAAATTGTCAGTATCTTTGTTTGAGTGGGCGCTAGTCAGAAGTCATAAACCCAGAATGCCGTGTAGGCAGGGATCACACCTAATTTTACGATACAACCTGGGGATCACTCAATGAGGATACGACTTTTTAACTTATAATTCGTTAAACAATCCACAAGGGAAACTGACTAGGTAAATTTGAATACATTTTCAAAGTGAACAAAGTCTGGAACATACTACATAGTACATTCAAAATTTTAAAAAGTTCAGGTTTTTTCAAAAAATCTGTCACCTTTTTAGTATTTAATTTGTTTTTATTTCACAACTTTTTCAAAATTTGTTTTGATAGGGAGGCAGCATCAAGTCATCTCATCTGAGGTAGCCTGTCAGACAGAAGGGTATGATCAATAACAGTAACACAAATAATGCACATTCTATTATAAGTAGAGGGTACATCTTCTGGAAAACAGGCACATGAGGATCTTCGGGATCGGTGGCCTATTACTTTTTAAATTATATATCAGAGTGAACAAAGAAAATTGACAAGAGCGTGATTTAACACTGTGACCTCCAGATCACTGTACTGGCGCTCTACCAACTGAGCTACATTGCCCTATTTTGGCAGTCTCTCAATTTGCCAGTATTTGTTTCTGTCCAAACTCTATTGTTTAAACACAAAAATACATTATACGCCTTATTTCTTATGAATTAATAATTTCAAATGATTTGTACATTTCTCATTTCCGTGAGCGTTTTTCTTCAGTCCATTTCAGTTTAGTTCAATATATTAACCACCTACTTGATTCAAATTAACATGGAAAAAACACAGATAAATTTTGACAATAAAGAATAAGACAAGTTGTTTGTATTTCAGACTGCAGCCCCCAGCACCCTTTGCAGTCAACGAGCAGGGACTTTGTACCATCCCCCTGATCAGGAAGAAACATCGTGACTACAAGCTGCACACCAGCCTAGCCAACGTGCTGTCGGTTCGATTGAGGGAAGGTTATACAATCAAGGATGTAGCCCTCACTAAAAGTAAGCATATCAAAAAATTAGCTGGCCTGGTTTAATGCAACATCTTCATTGTTTGCCTGGTGCCAACTTCATGTTGCTTCTAAGCACACAATTTAGCTAAGCACAGAAAAGTTTTACTCAACAAAGATAGCTTACTGCCCAATGTGCCATATCATATATATTACCTATGATAATTCTTGTCTGTTTTTTGCTTTGGAGGAAACATTTTTAAGCTATATTTTGTGTTAAGCAGATCCATGCAATTCGGTCGATTCACAACTCAGTGCGCCGCCAGCGGCAAGCCGGGAAAGGCCAATTTCCCACTTTCAAAGTCGACAGATGTGGACGTATTAGATGTGGATAGTACAGCAGTATGGATTTCGCGCAAATGCGAGTGGATGAGCTAAAGCAATTTTTGACTAATCGGGGAATACCTTCTGGGGGAAAGAAGAGAGAGGAGTTGATAGATTTAGCGGAGAAGAGGTGTAAGAAGTACGGTCAATGCATTGGCGATACCCACTTCCGGTTTTGCAATGTCAAACCTTTTCCCATGATGTACTGCGTAATTTGGGCCTCTCCCCGGTTGCCGCTGGCGGCGCACCGAGTTGTGAATCGACCGAATTGGACCCTGGTCTGGTTTAATGGCATCTGAAATAATTTTGTTCAACCACAAAAGCTTTCTCATTCTACCTGATTCTGTTTAAGAGTCTTTTTAGGTTTTCTCATGAATTTGACCTGGGTATTTCAGATGACAAACAGATCGAGGTGAAATTGGCTCTTCCTTGGAAATATAACGGCAGGATTGAGTACATAGCTTCAGCTGCGTGGCCGTTCAACCCTAACAGGTCAGTCACAGCAGGAAGGTCCTTCATTTTGTTTATTTTCCGAAATTATTCAACATCGGTAGGAGTCAGGATTTCAGGATTGCATGCTCATTCACCTTTTGAATATGGATGATGGCCATAGCCGCGGTTTGAAAGTAACCACCTGGCTGGTTGTCATCTATGTGTGCATTCCTGCGCGTATTCAATCCATTCATATTTCAACTATTTGTTTTTGAATGGGAGTGTAATGAATAGATGGAGCTTTTTCAAACAAAGCTTTCATTCACACGAAAGAGGGGCTCGAAGTGCGATAGTGTGGTGCCTATTGTTTGCATTTACGCTTGGCTGCACAGCCCGTTCTTGGCATACCAGCCCCCCCCCCCCCCCCCCCCATCAATAACAGCTGGACGCAAGGGGTCAAGCAAGTGTGATGCCAATTGTTGATTATTTTTTAACAGTGATAGAAGCACTGCTTCGAGACTATTGTCACCATTGACTTGTCATTTATGGGATGCGTTCGGAGCCATTACAGAGTTACCAAGTTTAGTGTGGTTTTATTTCAGGCATTTGACAAATGTTGATGTGATCATGGAGGGTAGCTATGAGTTCCTTCATGATTTGACGTGTCGTATGAAGAAGAGCCCTCACAATGCCTATCGCACCAGAGTTGTCATGAACTTCTGGCAGACACTACGAAGGTAAAATTTGATGCAACTCAATTCTTGTTATCCGGTGAAACTTCATAAAATTCTCATTTCATAAAACGATCAGGTTTGGGATAATCACCTTAAACCGTGTGGCACTTTTACTGGGAAATGTCCTCAACCTGTCAAAATCCAACACTGTGCAGTAAACTTATGGCACATTCTTTGTACTTGGACAAATTGGGGCATCATAGCTCCATGTAAAGTAATGGTGCCAAGGCGCTACAGTCCTGAACCCATCAAAATACAGGATTTTGGTGGATTTGGGATGGTTAGGGTTAATGAATAAATTAAAAGGTTGATGAATAAATTACTATTGGAGTTTGTTGTTTTATAAGAGGTTTACACAGGTTTTGCACGCATGCAGGGCCTCTTGCACTGTACAAATTAAAGAAAAGATTTGATGGCGAAGGAATGTATTGATTCTATTTAACAGAGGTCTGGCTGTTTCTATTACAAGGCATTTAGAATGGGGATAAAAATGTGATGCCCAGATCTTTACCAATCATAATATACTTTGAAGGGCATTATTCTTGTAAAACAATTTGATTGATTTATTCCTAATGATACAGCTTGCAGGAGACAGATCAACTTCTTGTCCATCTACAATCCTTCTCTACTAACTCCATCTACTACACGGTGCCCGACGGTATCAAGAAGGGAATCCCATTACTCTACATGCCGCCCTACTCGGAGACGCCGGTCCTGGCACAGAAATTTGACGCCAAGTAGGTTATTCAAACAGTTTCTTTTAATCTCTTCTAATGTAGTATAGTATATGCTGTGCTTTCTGAAATCTTGTGACAAACATTTCACAGGTTTAGTTCAGCGGGATTCAAATTCCTGACCTGCTGACTAATGAAAATGTTTTAACCACTCAATCACTGAGCTTTCTGGTAGCTCAAGTAGGTTAACCCTGTTCTCAAGGCTAAAATGGAGCCAGCTACCCTATCAAAACCTATCAAGTGACAGGTTGAAACACACACAAACTGTGAGAGTTGGTGTTTAGAGTTTTTGATAGGCTGTGATAGTTAACAGTATAGGAGGGTTAATCACCTGTTGCAGAAGAGTTTTAAAATTGCCAAAGATACTCTCTTATTGTTTACCTCTGCATGGTAGTGATTTGGAAACAAGGTCACCGCTGGCCAGATTTGCTGTATAGATCAAAGCGCTCACTTTGTGATAGGAGAATAATGAAAATGACGAAGCGTTATGATTCTCTTTCTTGTTTTTACTTGAAACTATTTTGTTAATACACTTGTTGTGATATTGAAATCACATTTCAAATTCCATGTATTTGAACTAATAGAGAAATCTTCTGGGTGTTTCTTTGTTACAGGGATTCCAGTTTGGAGCAGTTTGCAGGATTTTGGAAGAGGATTGCTCTTATGGAACCCAAGAAATGGTAACATCAAACCTATTTTTATGTTTCACAGCTGTAAAAATATAGGTTTGGCTTTTAAATTTCAGCTTTTTCGGGTAAAAATAGCCACATAATATCTTTGAATTATGAATGTATTGTACAGACCTTTATCATGGTACAGCCATCTTGTTTTTCTCCTATTAAAATCAATGTAACCAAACCGAGGCTGGAAGGAAAAATAGTCTGGCACCTTCATTCAATAATTGGAATCACTATTCATAATGACTAATGCATACAGGGAACAAGACAAAGATGGTGACAGCATGATAAAGGTCTATTTTAAATGCTCCATTTCAGATATACCCCTTTTTGGCCAAAATAGTTACCGTCAGTGGTGTAGTCAAGACCACAATGTCCGAGACCAAGTCCAAGACTGAGACGTTAACTTCTGAGACCGAGCATGACACCAAGACTTTCACTTCTGACACCAAGACTTTCACTTCTGACACCAAGACTTACACCTATGAGACCAAGACTTTGGAGTCCTAAAACCGAGACAAGCAAAAATTGGTCTGAAGACCTACATCACTGATTACAATCATAGTGATAGAAGTAGAACCTTAATACCTTCATTTGTCTCTTCTTGCAGGCAGAGATGGCTACACACCCACAGAATTGCTCTGCTCTTGGTCCCAGACATGTAAGTCAAGCAGTCACAACATCTTCAGGCTATTTTTATAGAAAATGAAGTGGCAACTGACGATGACAATATTAGTGACACAACAACAACAACAACAACAACAACAAAAATAGCAGATGATAATGTTGATGTAGACAAAATGCAGTAAACAGAAGCTGTAGAAAGAAAAGGAATCTTAGATCTATCGCAAAAACTTCAACAAAATTATTTTCATTTCACTGGAGTGTGCATACTTGTTCAAACAAATTTTTCACCCTTTGAACACAGATATTGACGGATTTGGAAACCGCCAATATAGGCCGAGATAGCTCAGTTGATAGAGCACCAGTATGATATTCTGGAGGTCACAGGTTCAAATCCCACTCCTGTCAATTTTCTCCATTCACTTTGAAAATTTCTTTTCCCATAGGCCCTTGCCGAAGCACTTGTACCTTCCTAACAGAAACGGACGATACAACAACATTCAGAGCAGAGTTGCCCAGAAAGAACTCAACTCACTACTAACTGAATTCAGCACCTTCACGTTACTTGAGAACCACAGCTACATCACTCTCCTATCAACGTAAGCCTGGCTTAGCGTTTCAAGTTATTGGATTGTTCTTGTAAAATGAATGCTGTGTTGTACTTGCCATCAGGCAAATGTGAAGCATACATGTACAATGCAGTATAGCATCTTAACCCTAACCTCCTTAAATGTTTTTTCATATGGCCCGGCTAAATCCAACAATTTCCAACAAAACTAAAATGAACGTCTGCTAAATACAACAAAATCCAACAGCAAATTTTGTTGGATTCTGTAATATACCACCTACACACCAGCCTTGGCATTTTGCAGCAAAATACGACAGGTCTAATTTGTTTGAAGAAACATGCTAAATCCAACAAAATCCACTTGAGATTTTACTAGAGGTCTGCTTTCACCCTCCTAAATCCAACAAAATCCAACAGGTATATTAAGCTGCTACCCCACTGAATACAGCAATATCCAACACACTATGTAGTTTGTGCTGATTGCTAAATCCAACAAATTACAGCAGCTTTTTACCACTGTTGGGTTTTGCTGGATTTAGCAGGGTTAGGGCTAAAGATTGCAGATTCTATAAACAAACTTCCAGTGGACTATATGGAAGCACTGAAGTAGTACCCCAGACTACTGAGCTGGTAATACTGAAACCTGAACTCCATACTTAACTAAACTCTTACATAGGGTTCAGCAATTTCAGCAGAGTGTCTAGCTCAAGGACACAAGCACCATGATCCCACATAGCTTTGTGAACGATACTCCAGATTGATATTGACATATTTTTGTTTTGTCCAATCAGGGACGCCAATAGCCCTCCAACATCCTTCTATCTAATCAGAGTGCAGTCTAAGGCTCCGTGTGTCGTCATCAGACTAGCCTTCCTGGGCGGAACTCCTGGACACGAGAGAAACAATGTAAGGATAGAGAGTCAAAAAAGTCTTGTGTAATTTATAGATTTTTTGTACCCACTTAACCAGAAACAGATGTAAACCGCCATAATGGATTGCCTCAGAGTTGATCACAGGACATGTAACAGTAAAGTGTGACTCTCCGGCCCTTTCAAATCATTCAACACCAGTGGCCTTTCATTATTAGTTTTCTTGTCTAAACTTTTAGACACTCAACTCGCCTGGCTGTCTCATTACATCCTTTCACTGTTGTTGTTCCAAAGGCTAGTACTGTGAGATACTCTTCAAGTTTTGTCCCTTGTACTGCCTCTCTTTGGAACTCCTTACCTGTAACCTGCTTCCCTTCCATCTATAATCTTTCACAATTCAAACGAAATGTGAATAGATACCTTCTATCCCTGTGATTTCTGTCTTTTCTTGTCTTTTGTAGCCAACACCCTGAGTGGCCTTTTGGCCTTGTGTTTAGCGATACCCATAAAAAAAGAGGGACGGTTATTCATCCAGAGCATCATTTTTGTGAGGTTTGAAATGTGAATGTCTAATACTGGAATCAGAAGCCATGTGCCTTCAAGTTAAGGTCCTGTGGACAATCAGACCTACAGCACCATGGTCCTTCTTGCAGGTCAATCAGCCAGCATGGCAAATTGGATACTAAGAGCCAATCCTCATTATTTTAGGGGGGTGGGAGGTCTTATAGGGGAGGTGAGTTGTTCTCACTGACGGTGGAAGTTACCCCGCCTGGGTTTATAGGTCTAAAAATTGGGATAATTTCTTTGGAATCTGTTGAAGAATTGTCCTCTATTTAGATCTGGACCCAGGAAAACCATAAGGGTGGTAGGGTTGGCAATTCATAATGTCACCAACCCTACCACCTCTGATCGTAACCCTTTACCTAGAGTGGTTTTTTGGGTGATTTTTCAATTTGAGAAAAAAAGCACATGCAGTTCCCCTGTTCAACGCTTTCAGATGGACTTCTGGGCCCATGTGCATAAAAGGCTACTAGTTTAGCTGCCAACTAGTGCTTAGTAAGATTATAAATTCCCTAGTTTATACCTACGGAGTTGGCAACTAATTTGTGTTGCATAAAACCTCACTAGGCACATTGCTTACTAGTTGCATACTAGGACAATTTGGTTTGTAACTGATTTGGGTGCTATGGCCTTGGAGAGGAGGTGATTATGTCAGATACAATAGGCTTGTAGACAAGTTTATTGTGTTTGAGCTTCGAATCACATTCCAAATTAGCATAACTCCTTTCTAAAGGTCTTTGTAACATTGCATTACTGTCCAGTACTTACATTTTGTAGAACTACATAAATTCTCTATACAAGGTTGCTACAGCTAGTACATAAAGTTACAACTACAACCATGAGTCTCAAGCGTGAAAGAAAAATTAATTTTACCCAAGACGAAAACCTATTTTGGGCTAGTTGTCATCTAGTGACTTAGAGGTACCCCAGATCAACTCTAACTTTTGCCAGAATTTTAGAATGTTACTATATCTAGTTGGGTTTTATGCATCACAATTAGTAATCAACTAGGCTTAGTAAGCAACTTAAGTCCATTTTAGTTGCCAACTAGGCCTAGTAGCCTTTTATGCACATGGGCCCAGGAGTTTACTGTAACATTTAAGTATTTATATATTATCTTTCTCTTTCATCTTATACTTAGATCGTCAGTGAACTGAGACAAAAGTTACAAGACTTGACCATCCCAATCAGAAAGACTGGTTACCTCAAGGCCAGTACTTCTCATCGTAAGTCAGCCGTCTCCAAGATGGCAGCAGTAAAGGGGAAATCGGCTCAACAGGAGCAGAAACTCACCACGGACAAGCCGTGTGTTATCATACTTGCAAGGCCGATTGACATCATCCTTGTCAAGTAAGTCCCTTCAGAAATGTCTTCAGAGCTTTTAAGTCTGTTCTTCATGCAACATTGCCTACTCCTTCAGCTAATGTCTAATTTGCTACGAACATCATTCCATTTGTTATAGCTTTCTGTGGGTAAAGTGTGGTTCCACACTGCAATTCTTTTGTACAGAGAAACCAATTTTTAAGAACCTGGTTTAAAAAATTAAGATATTAGAAACATTTAAGATTCTTTGAAAATTTTAGAAAACATTTTAGACTATCTTGAAAAATTTCATTTTCTGAAAAAAGGAGTTGTTCTACAACTACATAATCTCTTAGAATGGAAACATGGCCAGTGTAGCCAGAGAAATCTGTTATTTCCAGGAAAACAGAAGACAGTCAGAAATGTAGAAATATATCTATATTTTTTATTTTGTTGTTTCTGATCTGTTTTTATGTCACAAAAATCTATCAAGGACATGTAAGAAGTAAAAAAAAAATTAAAATCCTGTTCCTGGGCAGGAACAAGGCCAAATGTCATGGATTGGCATAATATAAGGCTAGGTACAGATGATATTTTGACATTCCAAGTAAGTTCCTAAAGCCTTATTTCCTTTTATTGTCCTATTTCCTTGACAGATATGAAAGAATGCCTCCGGATTTTGCCGATCTCAAGACGTCAATCCAGGTCACGACCGGCTCAGTGCCAGTCTACATGGATAGTAAAGGACCTAGCAAGGACTTGAATCGTCTAGCATGTTACCTTCATCATCAGCGATGGATATGGGATGCACAGAGTGAACATAATGCTCCTATCTCTATGGAAGCAGTGGCTCATGTACTATCAGTACTTACAGAGTAAGTCCTGGGTCAAATTTCCATTATGCTCTAATAGTAAGCGTATTTTATGGGTCAGCAAATAACGTGGCTTTCGTGCATGCTGACATGGTTAGTGCAGAATTTGTTGCTTGTGCTCTGAGGACATTGAAAGCACGGAATTGCATGGTAAGCAGCAGCCATGAAATTAGGCCGTTTCTCTTCCTGGTCTTAAGGGGACTGTTAGCTAAGCAGACTACTTCTTTTGTTTTAAAGTTTTTTAATGTATTATCACCAATATATATTGTCTTCAGAATTTACAAGAAAAAACACTGTCTGCAAATCCGCTGTTGCCATTGTAATGGCGGCCATATTGGATTTCAGTACAATAACTTAATCAAGTTTTATGGGAAAAGTAAAACATCTTTTTACATACAATCAACTGTAATTTAAAGTTTAAAACATTATCTAAGTTAGTACAGAGCCCCTTTTCACAAAATCTATACTTTAAAGGAGCACCCTATGACGTAACCTCAAAAAATACTTCTTAGCAATTTGCTTAGCAAACAGTCCCCTTAAGAGAGGTGCAGTATATTACAGAAGTTTAGAGAATGTATCAAACGTAGAAATTCCTTTTCTTTATTCTGTTTTCTTGTAAATTCTGTGGCCCTTTTATCTTTTTGAAACTACTGCTGTGAATATAAAACATGCTGATTTGTTTTGCAACACTCATTTTTAAAGATGTGACAGTTAAATCTTTTCCATCTGCAAGTTGTTCACTTAAAACCTATCGTGGTAATTGTGCTCTTTCCTCTTGTCTCCGTCTTAGCTTGAGACTTCGAGAGGGATTCCATTTCTCCTATTCCAACTCTGGAATAATCAGCTTCGTCACTGAACTCAAAATGAAGGTAATCACAGATTCCATTTCAATGTGTGCCAGATTTTCTAAATGTATTTATGACTAATATTTACACTGCCAGAAATTGTAAAGTAATCGCAGAATTCTCATACGGAAACCAAAAAAGTAGGACAAATACTTTAAAATTGAATTTAATATTGTTAAAAAATCGACAAGGGAAACTGACTAGGTAATTTGAACGAATTTTTCAAAGTGAACAAAGAAAACTGGCAGGAACAGGATTTGAACCTAGGACCTCCGGAATACCGTACTTGTGCTCTATCCTGCCCTATGTTGATGGTCTCCCAAATTGTCACCACTGTGACCCCGGTTCGAATCCTGGCTGGGGCCAACATGTGGATTGGGTTTTCAGTCCCTGCCCGATTCCGTGGGTTTTCTCCAGAATTATTCTCTGGGGATTTCCTCCTGCGTCTAAAACTGTAACTTCCTTCCTCATCTTCTATCATGGGACCCCACTGGAAATAAGTCGAGAGACTTTCTTGGGCTATCCCGGCTCTAAAATGCCAAATAATAAATAGAAAATTAAATAAAAATAAATAATATAATAGGTTAAAATCCCACTCTTGGGTTTACTTTGAAAAAATAAAATTGAATTTGAAATCATATTGCGTATCATTGCAGAATCCATTGAAAGCAAGTAGCAGAGATCTCTTCCCTGGATTCAACCAGTTACAGCATTCAACCAATCAAGATACTGAAGCAGACGGTGTGACAGATGAAGTGATAGATGAGGGAGGGGATGATGTCTTTCCATGCCTAGTGCAGTACATTGTCTTCCCTCCACACACGGCCACATACTGCATAGATAGAACTGGAGGGTAATTATATCATACATTCCTATAACCCATCTGATACCTTTTTTCTTTGTACTTTTTAAATCCGACTTGACCACTGAGGTTTGTTTATAGTATATACCAAGGACTTTCCATTGTCGTGTTGCCTTTGTTTGTTTGTACTTGAAGACAGTTTATCAATGGAGGATCTATTGTCATCGTATTATAGTCCTTTCCTCTGTGTCCTCTACGTGAACCATAAACACGCACACCGGTCACAGTTTGAACTTTCTACCCCACAGCGGATCCAATCACCCAGACATTGACCCTCAAGATGATCAGGACACGGCAGAAGCTGATGGTCGGTTACAGCTAGTCACTGAGTGCTGGGTAGAGCCTCAGAGCGGCACGGCATTTGATGTACCGACCGAGAGGGAATTCTTTCAGAACTGCTGCTATAAGGATGTACCGCAAGTGGTAAGGGATGTCTAAAGCACGAATATCCTTTCATTACATTCTGATAAAAGTGACAAATTAATTTACAGAGTGATCAAGGAAACTGACCTCTGTATTGCCATATGAGTGCTGTACAACCTATTAGCTATCTTACCCTATATTTGCAACCTCCCAATTTGTCAATATCTTTGTTTGGGGGAAGTGGGGAGAGACAAGTCAAAAATCCTAAACCCGTAATGCCGTACATCCAGAGATCATATCCATCTTTACAATACAATCTGGAAAACAGCAATGTTGGGATCGCTCAATGAGGATATGACTTTCAAACTTATAATATCATTAAAAAAAGGAAATTTACTTGGTAATTTTAATCAATTTTCAGTGTGCATAAATTTGTGTGCATAAACCTGTGACCTCGGATTACCGTACCAGTGCTCTACCAACTGAGCTATCTTGCCCTGTGGTGGTGGTCTCTTAATCTGTCAACGTTTTGGTGCATTACTATATCAAATATGTAACAACATAGCAGACAAAACTAATGCAAGCAACAGGTTTTTGGTCTGTCTTTCCTGTACCAGGGAGGTCCCAAATCGTGCCATACGCCTTCAGATTCCACAGTTACGAAGTTTATCTCTTCTGATTCATATACAGCTGTTCCCGTTGGATCAGGAAGTCATATCATCCCTTCTGACCTTTGAACACCTCAAGGTCATGTGTCGTGACCAAACGATGCTGTCGCCGTTCATGACACACCCCTCGACTGACACGATGGGGGAGAAACTCAGACTGAGTGAGTCGATTACTCACCGTCCATATTCCTTGGAAGTGCTGAAGCTTCTACCTAAATGCCAACAAGCTGAAGTCTTGTGCTCAATGTACATTGAAGGTCAGTCATTAAGTCCTCGTAGTCACTTTCTTTTGGTGTGTACTGCTCGCTATTGTTGGCTATGTGCTGAAGGAACCTAAACAATATTTCAATTAACAAAATTAGCTGGCCTAACGTTTCAAAGTTCAGCAAGTTTTTTCTTAAAAGTCATTTGCCTTTGAGAAAGAACTTGCTTAAGTTTGAAAGGTTAGGCCACTTTTGTTGATTTGTATATTTTAGATCAATTCACTCGGTTAGCAGTTTGAAGCATTTTCACAAAATATTTATTTGTAGAGAAAATTGCTTCCAATCCAATATTATTTGTGTAGATTTTGCCAATTTCTTTAACCCATTATGTATTTAAAGCCAGTATCGTCTTAACAGACATTTTGGATGAGTGAGTGAATTCGTTGATTAAACTTACATTAACCCTAACTCCCTAGGGTGTGTGGAAAATCATATTGAAATTGGAGGATTCAGGACTGTTGGGGTTAAAGAAACACTCAGAATTTTAAATGCAAATTTTGTTTTTCCCAATATGTATGTAGCACATACTATGTCAGGTTTCTATCATCATTGATGGATATTCCGTCTTTTGACAGTCATCATTTTGTTCATGATAAATTGTTTGATTTCAGAGCCGCTGTGTGAAAATAGTGCCGATGACACCTGCCCAAGACCACACTTTCCTCGCTACCCGAAACCCAACAGCACACTCTACTGTCTTCTTCTTAATGCCCTCTCCAAGATGACAAACCATGAACTTGCATTGTCGGAAGAGGATAGTCTTAACTTTGCCAAAATGGTCTTGGCAAGGAATCGTGACTATGAAAACAACCCAGCTCCATTCGACCTGTCCGACTTGGATTTTGAGACGTTGATGAAAAAGGCTGGGCAAGCTCCGAAAGGTGATGCGGGAAGGACGACAAGTTTAGCTACAGAGCTGTCCGATTCTCTTTCTAGCACTCAACCAGAGGCTTGGCAACAAGCACTGAAGGAAGGCCAAGCTCTACGTGAGTCTCTCATCCCACGATGGACATGCTTTGTCAAGGATGTGGTCCGAGTTGGAGATACAGACAAGGAATCCAAACCAAGCTCACATTTGATTCTGACCTTCGTCCCTGCCAGCCACGGTGACCTCCAGAAGTTGATGGAACTTGGAAAGGTCAAAGGTCAGATTGGAAACCAAGAGAGTGGAAAATCGGATACCAGCTCAGACCCGAAAGTTGCAACCTTTCCAAGAGTGGCAACAGCACATGAGCAAGAACCCATCCCTACATCTGAAGATTCAAGAGTCTCTGATAGGCTTGTAGCTGTACCGGATGACTCGCATGAAGATAGAGACCAGTCTGATTCTGAGCAAAGTCTTCGTCAATCAGAGTGCAAACAAGGTCTTACTCTACCGATATACGTCTATGACTGTTCACTCTCTTCCCTCAAGCATCAGCTACTTCAACATGAAGATCATGTTGTTCCCCCAGATGTCTTCCAAGACCTCACCTTTGCCTCCCTGGAAGCCCAGACTCAAAGTTGCATGGGTTCTCAAACCCCCTCAAGGAGTGGTACTGGTACCCCTCGAGGATCTCTCTCCAGACACTCCTCTAAGACCCATCTCGACTTGACAGCTGGAATCCCCATGAACAGAAACCTCAGCACCGGCCAGCCCAGTAAGACCTTAGGGCAGTTCTGCTCCCATCTTGGCGATAAGATCAGCAAATACTTTGTGATGGGGATCTTTAAGAGTTTGCAAAGAGGACAATATATCGACTCTCATGATGTACAGATGGCGCTAGATTTCATCTGTGTAGAATCACTGCATGATATTGACATCACTCATTTTCTGTATGCTGTATGTGGGCACATCAGAAAGTACAGTGAAAAGGTAATACAAAAGTCTTTTTAGAATTTTGTTTAATGTTTCATTTCTAAAATGTTGTGAAAATTGTATTTCTTCATTTTCTTAATGTGGGGAAAAAATCTTTATAAAAAGTTCCTGAAGTGTTGAAAAATTGCTGTGTTTTTAGTAAAAGTTCCAGATTCTGAGAAATACCTGAATTGATTTCATAAGGTGGATAAAGCTGGCTTGGTTTCTTATTCTACAGCTGAGTTTTGAGCAACAAGCTAGTGACCTTCTTACTAAGAAGATCAAGTTTGCCGACCAGGTCCAAATTGATGCTGATGAGGAGGATAATGAAGCAGAGCAAATGACAATGAGGTAATAAAGATGTTTCATGCATCCAAAATGCAATAATATTTACTCTTTGTGCAGCCCACTGCATACAGGCTTGTGGTTTCTATGAGCTAGTATGAGTTTGTAATGTCATGTAAAACAGCCATTTGCAGACATACAAATATTTATGTGCTGTTTTACGGAATCACTGACAATTTTTTGTTTTCCCCCTTGACAGGTCTCACGTAAAAACCAAGTCATCACCTAGACCCAGTAAGCCGTCTCTGTCCAAGACATCTCGGCATTCTATCAAAGTACCGCTCTCGGCCCTCACATCGAGAAAACCCTGCCCGACGGGAACCAATGACCTACACCAACTCATCCAGAGGAAATTCACTCAGGTCATGGGTGAGCATTTTCAACCGGTACCCTCTAATCCCGACATATGGTACTACCAACAGCCGGAGATTCAGGATATCGAGGTGGGTATTGAACAAGTCACTATCACTGAATGAGAAATTGGATTGTGTCTGTTTCTTATTTTATAGCAAGTCACTGTTGATTAAAAATTGGGAATTATATTGATTTTTGTTTATATAGATGGATATGATCTTTTGTGAGGGTGAAGATGATGACAAATTTGATACTGAAATGATGACATTAGTAGAGCCAGACAAACTACAAACTATCGGTATACCAGAGGAAGTGACGTCCGAGCAGATGAGTGGTTAGTAGGCACTTAGTTGAATGCAGTGGTTTTTTTTACTTGACTTTTGTCCTTGCCGACATGGTGTGTTTTAAGAGCCGTCTCTGGCCTGTGGGAAAAAAAATCATAGGCTTACTTTGGCGGGAGTCGAACCCACAACCTCTTGCTTACTAGTGCAGACGTCTTAACCACTCGACCACCGAGCTAGCTGGGGTCGGCTGACTGATTTGAATAAAATATAGCAGGAGGTAGCATGCAGTCAGTATCAGATGATAGAATGTGCATTGGGGATGGCAGACATTTTTTTCTCACAGGCTCTCGGAGAGCACTGAGCGTACAGTGCTTAACACCACAATAGGAAAGGCAAAAATCAAGTTTAAATTTACATCGGCCCTTACGCAATTTCCATCTTCTGATACGAGCCTTTTAAAAACTTGAAAGTATACAATGCTTATTTTGTTCATTTGTATATTTCAGGTCAATCAGTCAGTTAGGAATTTGCAGTAGTTTAATTCATTTTCTTGTTCATGTTTATATTCTTGTCATGTTTTTCATTGATTGTCAAGAAATTTTTATTTCAGACTTTCGGGAAAAAAGGTTTGGGTACTTTTTTTGATACAGTGCTTCTTAAAAGTTGAATTGTTTTCTTTTCTTGTAAAACAGTGAAAAGTTACACTTCAGACAATGACGAAATACCCATACCAGAGAATAAGATTAACTCCATTGTGGATGTCTACCAGTCATCACTACGGAAAGGAGACAAATATTCATCTGGGGGCAGTGTTGATGAACAGAGCACATCCACAGAGTCAGTCATGGGAAGCTGTGAGGAAGAGATGTCACCCCTGTTTGTACACTTGGTATGCTCCGTCAAGCTGAAGAATAATGTGGGGAATATGTCAAGGAGGACTCTACCAACATGTCTGGGTAGGTGATGTTTTATAGTTTAGTTTATTTTTACAAAAATTGTGCTCTTTATGGAATGCTAAAGGAAGTAGTTCTGTTAAATTGGACATAAATTGTGGATGAGAATTTTCTTTGAATTATATTGGGACTCTGGCTGTTGTCATGTAGTGGTGCTTGTGGCCTTGAGCAAGACATTTTGTCACAAGTTGCATTTCTCCACAAAGGAGTAAGTGGGTACCTGTGAGGGCAGTAATGGTTATGTGTTTGATTAGCCCATGTGCGCTTAACTTGCAGCCAGGGCTGTATACTCCCCAGTCAGCTGAGAAGGTTCCAGGAATGATTGATGGGCCCGATGAGCAGGGGTAATAATGTAGTGTCTTGAGCAGGGTAGATATGCGCATTATAAATGTTTACAATTATATTTGGTTGGATGTCTTTGGCTTTGACAGGACATCTCATTAGCTGCCTCGAGAGTCCCCCAGAAGAAGAAATTAACCCTGCCGACCTGTCTGTGACCCTTGACCTCATCTGCCTGACCTTACCACCAGAGCTGGATGAGTTAGAGGATGGAGATGAGGTTTTTACCGATAGGAGGCGCGAGGTTTCCATGACGGAATCCACGCCTCCACAATCCCCCCAGCCTCAAGGCGACAATTCTTACAACTTATCACCAGGTAGAGGTCGTGAGTTGTCTGGCTTCGATGAAGTTGATCATAGGTGAGCCCATCAAAAATTAACTTATGTGTAAACAAAATTATAGTAAAAAAGAAATCATATTATAGTTTCATTGGTGTGTCAGGGAGGGCGGATTTTCCCCAACCCCAAACATTTTGTCATTTTGTTGTTGTTAAAAATGCATTAAATGTGTTAGAAGTGACATAATTGTGTTTCAAACATCAATAGATAGTTCATTTATTCGAAAGATTTGTTAATTTTGCTTGTTTGTAGATTTGATCTAGAAACCCTTGGCTGTCTTCCAGAACCTCAGATAACGGCAATCAAGACAACTGAAGAAGAGGTATGATGTGCAGTTTGTTGTTTCAGTAGTAGCAGGTCCTTAATAAGACAAATTGGCAAGAATGTATTTATTGACAGAATCAGCTTCAAGTACCAAATCAGAGAAAAGAACTTGACAAAATCTATTTGATTTAGTACTAGATGGAAGATGGTGCCAGCAGAGTTCCATGCACCATAACCCTAGTGTCCAGCTGTTATTGATGGGAGGCTGGTATGCCAAGAACGGGTTGTGAAGCCAAGCGTAAATGCAAACAATAGGCACCACAATGAATAGAGTGGTCCTATTCATTGCACTTTGAACACCCCATTCGTGTGAATGAAAGCTTTGTTTGAAAAAGCTCCATCTATTCATTACACTCCCATTCAAGAACAATATAGTTTAAACATGAATGGATTGAGTATGTGCAGGAATGTACATATAGATGACAACCGGCCAGGTGGTCTTTTTTAAACTGTTGCCATGGCCATCATCCGTATTCAAGAGGCTAATAATAAAGGGGTGGCTAATTTCACAGTCTGGCAAATTTCTTGCAGTTTATTCCCTTTTGGTTTGTATTCCTCCTATACCTCATGAAAATAGATCTGACCCCTTTCCTCTGACCTCTGTGTGTTTGACCCAGATCAAATGGCTTCTGAAGGACGAGATTGCATCTGCCAAGCATCACATCTTCCCTGTTACCGTGGAAACCCTAGACATGGTCGCCCAGCACGTCAAGGAGTCTTACCATAACAAGCCGTCGTGCAAGGCCGCTGAGATACCACTCCAGTTTGTGTTTGGTCCAGAACAGAGCCTCGCTAAATTCACTGAGGTATGTCCGTATATTCAGAAACTTGTCTTACGAAAAATATCATATCAATGTTTCTTGTCAGAATAACTACTCTCAAAAGTTTTGTAAATGTTTTTATTTTTAATAAAATCACTCGGGCACTCCATAATAAGTCTGGTAGGGATCTAATTTATTTCTGTTTGCAGGTATTGGACAGAAGTTTTGTTTTTGTTGCATGTAAACTTGATCTTACTCGTTCCTAAAGGGTTTCTGCAAAAGCAAGAAATGATCTAAATAATGTACAATATCAAATGCCACCAATTCATTACACTAGAAGCCAAGACTCTTTTTTTTTTACTTTAAATGGATGAGCATTTGCCTATAATATAAGGATAGTTGTGAATTAAAACATTAACTTAATATAGGTGCCAACAAATATGTTAGGTAGGTCCCATGTCTCCTCTTGTTACCTAAACAGGCATGCAACTTTTCCTCAGATCAGGGCCCAATTTCATGGCTCTGCTTTCCGTTAGCGAAAAATCCCCGCTTACTGTAGCAGAAAATTATATGCTTACGGCAAGCGTATTTAACGCGTTATCGGGGAATTTTGGCTCCTGAGCATGCATACATCCCGTAACTAAGGATTCTGTGCTTACAGGGTTAGCACAGAATTTTTCCTGTTAGCGCAAAATGGTGATCGTAAGCGCGGAAAGCTGTGGTTAGCAGAGCCATGAAATTGGGGCCAGCTGATTTCCTCGTTTTTCACTTCACACTTATGCCATTGAAAATTGAAAAACACTGTACAAAGTCTTGTAAAGATTGGAATTTCCTCGTTTTTTTTAAAATCCAAGTTGCATGCCTGCATTATTTTGAAAATTTGCAGACACATCAAATATAACAATTACACTAATTTTTGTTTGTACAGATTTAATCTCCAACCCTAAATCTTGAGTTATTCCACGTCTTATACTGGGCACTCTATCACATATGAAACATTTTATCTAATAATTCTACAAGTTTTAAGACCTCAGTTAACTGAAATGTTTGCAAGTCGAGATGTTTGCTACTGAAATGGTTAACTTGAGCTATTTTTACAACACAATAAAGAAAAAGAAAGTGAGTTGTCAATTTATCATCCAGAAAAAACTTATTTTTGAGAATTTTGCTTGCTTTACATGTCACAATATCACAAATCAGTTTGTAAAAATCTTTAAAGCTGTCACAAATTTCTGGTAAATACTTCAAGACTGCATTTTGAGCGTGAAAAGTATTTACATTAAAAATACCTAAATACTGAAGTAAAAGTCAGTTTGGTTTGCCGTTTGCAGTAGAAAATGCTAAAACTGGCTGTAATTAAATGCAAAACAACTCTTTAGAGAATTATCAAACGTTCAACTGCTATTAAAACCATTATATTTGGGACTACCTGGCGTATTTTCATAACCACCTGTGCCATATTATTGCATAATTGTGAACAGTACTTGAGTGATAGTAAAAACCATTTAGGCTGGTCAGAACACAGTTATCCTACCACCAAACTCCAGGTCTTTCCACTACACATGAGTCATAATAACGATCATTGCCGTAATCCCATGTTGAAAATGATTGCCCATTTGCACTGGACAATGAGTCTGTGATGTCGTCATTGCTGCGTTTGTTCATGATGCCTGAATCCAGTGTGTACTCTGCTCCCTTCATTCCGAAGTGGTCATACTCAACCCAACGTTCATTGTCATTTTAGTCTTGTAGATGCACTCGTAACCTCTATGTTCCCCGAGATTCAGTCTGTATGTTGTCGTTTCCCAGCCAGAACTCACCAGACAAGTTACCGAAGCCGTTACGATAGTCAGTCCAGTTGCAATAGAAGTCAATGCTACCATCCATCCATCTTTGAATCATGATCCAATATTTTCCCGTCAATGTCTTGGCAGTTGACTTGAATCCCAGGATGTGTGTCTGAGGTAAAGACAGTGTTTATGCCTTCCTTAATAATACAGTATTGGTGGCCAGTTGTTACGAGCAAACCAGTATGTGCTTTCATCAAAATCAAAATACATGTAAAGACTGGCTTGCCAATACATGTATATGAATTGACCAGGATTTGTGCTTCTGTTACCATTATTCAGTTCACATGTATGGTCTGCCTTATAGTTAAATGACTTGCATTTGATGTCAAAGTGGCAGTTGCGTGCACAGATAACAAGGGAAACTTTGGTCATTCGTTCATACGTTAGTCCAACCAAAGCCCAATTATTTACTCTGTAGGATTGCAATGTGGTTGTGAACTCACACTGTCTTGCAAAGCAAGAAGTGAGGCCAATGATTAGTAAACAAGTTAGTCTCAGCTGAAATTTCAGCCCAGGAAAGGTTTGTACCTGCCACAGTTCCATTCTTTGTTGTACTTCAAATCACAGAGTTTATCCGAAGTTATTCCTACTGCTCAAAGTTTATAAACGTTCTGTGACAGTCAAGATCACAATGGAGTGTCCTCTGCATAAAATGGGATCAAACGACCATTATCAAAAAATGTCTGAAAACATCTGGGTTATGCTGCGTTCAATCCAAGTTATTTTCAGTTGGTTTCTTGCTGAATTTGGTTTTTCAACAAGATGCTGTGATGGTGTTTTCCTGGTTATCCCAAAGCACCAAGATGCTATCACTGCACCACTTTCCTTGAGAAGCATACATGTAGATGATGTCTTGTCCGGGGGTATATCACGAGAACTCGACTTGAAGATCACAAGCATGTATGTCACAAATTTCATCTCCCTTACTGATGAGCTTCAACCGTACTTTCAATGTTTATGGCCATTCCCTGCAAGAATAGCTCAAAGGTCAAGGTATTGGTTTACTCAATCTTATTGCAGATATAAATATTGAGATGAAGCCATTGTGTGTAAAGTGATAGGTGTCAGTTTAGTTCAGACCACTGGGGCTGGGTACGTTTAATTAAAAAACGTCATGCCATTTCGTTGCCTGCTGTGAAAGAGTTTACGACCATTGACTGTTATTGGAGCAGAAGATTGGTCACTTCCTGACGACTTCTCTTTTGTGTTGGAAGCAAGCAGTTAATTACACTTGTTGGAGAGCTTCACTGAAATTCCTTTGTGTTACAGAGCACAGCGGTGAAATTTTTGTGTGAGACAAGTGTTGCCGAAAATTGCAAATTTTCCTGCGAATACCAATACGCAAATTAACTTACTGACTGGATTGACTGAAATAGAAATACCAATACCTTTTGGCCCTGAAGTGGACAAAGGTATTGAAATATTCCTCATTGTGAAAGCAATCTATTGATTTTTTCGATCAATGCCTGAGAGTTGTGGAGACCTCTTATTGGTCAGTTGTATCAGCGTTCTTCAAGGTAGCCGATGCAGTAGCTCTGTAATGTATTTGAAATAAACTATATCTTCAGTTGGAATATTATGTCACTGCTGAAACCTTTTTTCTTGTTACAATTGTTGGAATGTTTCCTCTTACTAGTTCCCATTTTCATTACCTCCAGTTACTTTTATAAACCTACTCCTCTTACATGTATGGCTTGTCAATTTTCAACTAAAAAAAGATAACATACTACAGTTACCTGCCCTATAGGCAGTTAATATAGGTTTTCCCGGCCAACTTAAACAAAATTTAATTCAATTTAAAACCCGGCCTCATTCAATTTCGTTTGAAAATTAATGCTTCGTTGAATCAGCATTTAACAGTCAAAAGGAGTAATTCCATTTCAGCAGTTAGCATTCACTGGCCAAGTAAGATCATTCAAATTCATGAGGTCGCAAAGATCATTCAATTTCGTAAAAGCCAGCAGCAAGAGGCTGGTCAACCATTCATCAATTGGCAAACATTTTTCAAATGTTTACATTCAAATTCGTTTCAATGGTATGTGCTTTCTGATTCGTATTTTTGTTTGACGTGGTCCGAACATTAGCAGAAATAAAGAAGAAAACATAAAGACCAGTGCAAACTATCACAAGGCTATAGCGAAAGATTTTGTTTTCATTTCAAACTTATCACCATAACTTTTTTAACTATACTTAACAGTCTTCTAGATACAGGGTACAGGCTTTAACTTTAATCATGGGGTAACAAAGCAAAAGGAACAATTATTGCAATTAAGACAAAACACATGCATATGACGTAAATGAAATGCAAAAAACACGGAAACACATCTAACAAAGAAAAACTCAAGTGCCAGTAAAAGAGCTATTGCCAGCCAGTGTTGTAGTCAAGACCATCACAAGACCCTGCAAGACCCTGCAAGACCAGCACAAGACCAGCACAAGACCAGCACAAGACCAGCACAAGACCAGCACAAGACCAGCACAAGACCAGCACAAGACCAGCACAAGACCAGCACAAGACCAGCAGTCTTAATCCAAGTCTTAAGCTATTCAAATGAACTGTAACAAAAGCATTCCTTTGTCATGGTTTATGCCTTCTACTTGTGCCTGTTACAAGCTGGTCTTGTGCATGGTCTTGTGCATTGTCTTGTGCCTGGTCTCGAAATGGTCTCGACTACAACACTGTTGCCAGCTTCCTCGAATAAGCCATAACTCATGTTTAATTTGAACGCACAGAATTTGAAATTCATTGCCCATAAACGCAAAAGAAAACAAAAACTAGCAACAAATTCATGTGCGCTTCGATGAGTCTTAATTTGATTTCATGAATTGTAGATAGGTAGTAGAAATTCAACTGAAGATTGGTGAAAATGTAGTCTTGAATGCCTATAAACAAAATAGAATGACTAAAACGAACCTGAATGAAAAGAACGAAATCATGTGTGCACAAACACGAAATTTAATGCAATAGTAGCTAAAAAGAAACCCTGGTTTGATTGCATTATGAAATGCGTGAATTTGAATGCATGTTAATGAAATTGAATTAATTTGTGATGAAATTGGCCGGGAAAACCTATAGTATTTTGGAAAGAATATAATGCATAAATGAGGCTTTCCAAGTTGAAAGAGATGAATTACAATGATGCATACATCACAGCATTGCAACGCTAGATGTAACATCTTCATCCATGCACAATGAGATCTTTATAAAAACACTCAATTTTATTAGTTATGGCTATACGGCATTCTGGGTTTATGACTTCTGACTAGCACCCACCCGAACAAAGATGCTGACAATTTGGAAGACCGCCAACATAGGGCAAGATAGCTCAGTTTGTAGAGCGCCGGTACTGTAACCTGGAGGTCGCAGGTTCGAATCCCACTCCTGCCAGTTTCTTTGTTCACTTTGAAAAGGTTGTAATTTAAACAGGTTGTTAACATTTGTGTAAATTATGTTTAGTGCCTAATGCATATTTACATCAAATTAGATGTACTCATAAGACAATAATAATGGCATTGGTGCGTGCTTGAGGGGATTATGTTGTCTGCTGCCATCTATTGACATCAAATTCCCAGTGTTGTATTACCAGCATTAATGCAGCATCCTCAAAATGTCCCCTTTTTTTGCTTAGCAAAACTGTTAACAAAATCATCTCCGTGAAATTGGCCCAAGATGTTCAAGACATGACATTGTCTTCTGCCAATTTCCTACAAGTTTTTTTGGTTTCTGTTATGTGGCATTCTTTCATAAAAATTATTGTTTGGGTTTGTAGGAACTTGAGCGGGTGGATATCCCAGGCTGTGAGCTGTGTAAAGTAGGCCATTATTATCATCTCATGTATGACCAGACGCACATCAATAATACCATGCGCAACCAGGCCATCCAAAGCGCCTTGGAGAATCTTGGCGAGCAAGAACCGCATCGATTGGTCGGTCAAGAAATGCCGACACTTTCCATTGGCGAACAGAAAACCATCTTCCCATCAACCACGATCATCTGCACTCCACCCTCGCCCTGTAAGGCTGTCAGTTTGATACCTGACAGCGTTTCAAAGAGTGAGGTTGAATCCAGTAAAAAAACTCCTGAAAATGCTGAACAAGATGCTTCTAAGGATGCAATGCAAGAAACTGACAAGAATAAAGAAGGTGAGGATAACATCTCGGGAAGCAGTGACAGTTCCATCCAGGTTTTGTCAGAAGAACACGACCCAGATATTCAAGGAGAGCCGAAAGTTGGAGATGAAAATGTAGACCCAACTCGTGACGAAATAGTTGAAGACATAAGTAAGCAACATGGTTCAACTGAAGATCCTAAAGGGGCGGAGATAGCCAGTCAGGAGGGGGAGGAAAAGGATGACAGTCAATTGCGACGGAACTCCACAAGCTTTGTGGTTTTATCTCGAGCAAGCAGCTCCCAACCTGATGCTCATCAGCTATCCGAGATGAGCCACTCAGACTCCCATCTGTCAATAAACACCAGTGAACAGTTGCAAGTCCTAGAGTCCAAAGACAGCCGTAGCCAAAGCTCCACATCAAGCACCAGCACGACGACCCTGATTCACAAATCTGACTCGGGTACGATGCTGTTTGAGGAAGATACCAGTGATAAGGCCGTAGATAATCCAGATGGACCTCTAGCGAACTCAGAGCCAGCTGTGACCATCCCTGATCAACCGCCCTTACTTCACCAAGATGTCACCATGCTGAATCCTCTTGAGAGGACTTCAAGCCAGAGCTCGGAGTCGGATGTTGTACCTGTCGTCAGGAGACAGTTCACACTTGTTTCAGCTGCTTCAAGTGGTCCTCCGAGCTCTCAGATCAGCTACACTGGCAGTCTGAATGACAATGATGAAGAGGGTAAGAAATAATCACAGATTTCCTGTGAACACTCTAACTTGAGTTCAAACATATTTCGAGATTTAATTCAGTTCCCAAAAAAATGGTAAAGCTTTAATATTACCCCAAGTTCATGATAAAACTGTAATAATGGCCATTTATATGTACATAGCTTAGTCATATTTCCCTGTGTGGTTCCCTATTTTTTTAGGACACCCTAAAAAGGAACTGGAACATTCCATCTTTAGAGACGTTCCTAAACGTTCTTGAGTACGGGTGTTATAATGGGGCGGGGGGGGGGGGGGGGGGGGGGGGGGGGGGGGGGGGGGGGGGGGGGGGGGGGAACAGGGAAACAGAAACAAGAGGCTTGTGCTGCCAAGCGTAACATACACAATAATCCAATGTATGTATAGACTTCATCCGGCCAGGTGGTAATTCTCTGTAGGTGCCTGTAAACGTCATCCGGACGCAAAGGGTTAAGAATTAAAGCCTCATCTGCTAATTCGAAACACCTCACTTCAAAAATCTAACCCTGTTTATCTGTTGAATTTGTTGTCTTTGTGTAGGATATGAGGGAGGTTCCAGCGATCTGGAGTTAGATGATTCGCAGGAGCTGATTGCAGAGCAAACCAGACGTCAACAGCTCATGCCTGACTTCTGGCTCATTCTCCGCATACACACAGATCGTGTCGAGATATTCTTCCACTCCAGGTAGATAGAAACGATTTATGTTCACACCTTATGAACATTTTCTGGCCCACCTACCCATCCCCATAGTTTATATGAAGATATTCTTCATTCTCGGTTAGGTGCAGGTGTCTATAAGACCGCGTTCCCACTCGAATTGGGAAAAGGTGGATCAAGATCCGGCATTTTAGTGTGACCGTTGTCTAACCGCAACGAAACCGCAAGTCGCGTTCCCACTTATGCTTGATCCACCTTTTCGAACGGAAGTGTCGAGTCCAAAAGGTCACCGAGTTCGGTATTACGCATGCGCTTGCTTGCTGAGCGCGCGCTGTGTGGCTGCGTTGCATGCTGGGACGGGTCAAATACATGTGCGATGTTTTGATGTTCGAAGTTTCAACATGGAGGAAGAAATCCAAATGCTTCTCGGTCTGATTTTGCCCATGGATGCGGAGAGCAGTCCAAACTTAATCGTAATATTATAAGTACTGGCTCGAATCGGATCGTAAAACGTATTTTCTTAAAACTTTGCTACGGTTGTTGTTCTATGACACGCTGCAGGCTATACACTAACACGGAATTATTTGTGGATGGAAAAATAAGTAAAATTACACGAATGAAAAAGGTTTAGAAGCGGACGACTTTCCAGTACGGAACGAAAGGAATACACATGTACGCTAAATGGATGCATGCACGCTTGCATCGCGCACGCGTGGTGACACATTTTGTATACAGCCCGTAGTTCAGTAGTTGTTTATTATGCATGTCGTGCACGTAGGAAATTTTCACATGAGCTACACGCCTAAACGTATTTCTTCGTTCATCAGACCGCAAACTTTTCGTGCCGCTCGTGCACCAGCCGGATGTTGACAGGTCAAATTGCCGGATCAGATCCACCTTTTGCGTTCCCACTTGATCGTGATCCACCAATTGCAGGATCTGATCCACCAATTGGGGGATCTGTATCCTGGTCTTTAGATGGATCAAGAAAGGTGGATCAGATCCTGATCCACCTTATAACGGTTAGCGTTCCCACTTACAAAATTGCAGGATCTGATCCACCAATTGGGGGATCTGATCCACCAATTGGGGGATCTGATCCGGCAATTTGGCAAAAGGTGGATCAGATCCGGCAATTGGTGGATCTAGTGAGAACGGGGTCTAACTTTCATTAGTCAATTTAAAAGGAAACTACAGTGATTGCCAACAGGAATGACTTGCAATAAATGGTAAAACATTGGAAGGTCTGACATTTCGATGCTTCTAGGATTTTTCTCAAAGGCTAAATGACAGTGAGTCCTCAGTGAACACTTTTCATTTTACTAAACCGTTTTGGGGATTTATTAAATTTGTTAAATACTTTTGCAGGGATCACGGTGAATCTAACAATGGGGTTGGTGAGCAGCTATACACACAGGTCACAGATGCTATCAGGAACACATGTAGAACTGTCAACCAGGTTAGTATTCCAACTTCTCCATTTACTTTCCTTTCTATTCCTCATTTTGCTGTGGTTTCTCTATTCCCCCTGAATTGGTCATTATAGCTACCATCCACTTTGTGCAAGTCTTGCAGATTTCAAGTAACACTCGTATTTTACAACAGAGAATTAGGACCGGTCGATACGGCAACTCATTTGGTCCAGCAGTTATCTGTTAGTACACTGAGCAACTAGAACGATGATCTGTTGTGTTGCAGTCTCGGATCCCCTCTTGCCACAGGCTACTGGTTGCCCTATATCAGTTGTATATTTTATCCTGTGTTTAATGCCTTTGTTTTAAAGTTAGTGTACATGATTGGTCATTGTTGCAATTTTCAGAAATGGGAGGATTTGGGGGTTAGTATTTTATAGGAAATATCGTTCAACTGACCTGTTCTCCAACGATTGCCGGCCGGCAATTGTTGGAAAACGATATAAATTTCCACTTTTCTTGACAACGACAGCACACCTGGTGCCATCATTTCACAGGATGATTGAGACTACTATTAACTTACAGTCTAGTAAGGTATTTTGTAATAATTCAGTAAAAAAAAAAAATTGGAGGGTTACCAATCGTGTACGCTACATTTAAATAATATGTTTTTAATCATGTGTAAGGTTATTGTTTGTTTTTGTAAGGCGGACAAAACTTCCCCTAGAGGGATAATAAAGATTTAATTGAATTTAATTGAATTATATCCACAGCGGTTGCTGCTTCAAGACCTGAATAAAACACACTCCTGCAAGTCCATCCTATTTGGAGAGAGTGATGAAGATATTTGGCAGAGTGAAGATTCCATTCACTCTAGGATTAACAAACCATCGCTGGATGATGGTGAGCGACTTTACAATAAATCATTCCAAAAGTAACCTAGTCCCAATTTCATGGAGCTGCTTAAGAAAAAATAATAACCAAATTTTCCGGGCGAACAAAAATCACCTGAGAGCAAAAATCAGCTTATCAAACATTATTTGGCGGGGGGGGGGAGTTGAGTTGGTCTCATCAACAGTGAAAGTTACCCTGCCTGGGTCTATAGGTCTGAAAATTGAGATAATTTCTTTGGTGTCTATCGAAGCTTAATCCTCAAAGTAGATTTAGACCCAGGAAAACCGTAAGGATGGTAGGGCTCAAATGTGGCCAACCCCACCACCTCTGTTGTAGCCCTTTATTAGGCCCCAAGTCCAAATTGGGCCGGTATGTTTACCGGCTCCCAGCATGCAAACCGGTTAATTTTAATCCTCCCAAACCGGGTTGGATACCGACCGAGCCTCTACTGGAAGGCTGGCCTGGTTTGGGAGTCCATTGTGTCCAGTACCTGGGCCGGTGAACTCCTTCTAAATGCAGAGAACGGGGTGACTCTAATCCGCTAATAATCCTCCACGGGTTAACAAAGGCCCTAAACGTTCGCTCAGTTTCAGAGAGTTTGGACAGACCTGACCGCACAGTATTCACACTTCAGTGATCACCTGCACATACACGTATAGTGTATTGTAAACACTCTGCAGGGCCAGGCAGCAGGCTAGCAAAGCTCGACTGCAAGTCTGTTCATTAGGGTGGCTTTGAAATGCCGACGATCAAGCGGACTTGTACCGGCCGGGGAGGGGTATAATACCGGCCGATGTTTAAACCGGCCTGATACCGGGAGCCGGTATGCATACCGGCCCCAAATGGACTTACCTAGAGTGGCTTTTAGCCTTGTATTGGACGACTTCCATAAAACAAATGGGAAAAAAGAACGCTTCGGAAATCACCTTGGCAGGCTAGTTTTACTGTATTCTTTAGTATGTCATTTTGTGTTGTAGATGTTGAAGACTTTAACCAGAATTGTTCAACCTATCATTTGGTTCTGTAGATGGTGATGACTTGGACCAGAAGGACTACCTCGCGGCAGCTATGGACTTCAACCCAGGACATTTTGCCTGTGATCTGATGTGGCATACTCATCTACACATTCACTCCAGACTGTACACTGGCCACAGGGGTGGCAGTTCCTCACCAGGTACATCACAGTTTTTGTCACAGTTTTTGTCACAGTTTTTGTCACAGTTTTTGTCACAGTGTTTGTCACAGTGTTTGTCACAGTGTTTGTCACAGTGTTTGTCACAGTGTTTGTCACAGTGTTTGTCACAGTGTTTGTCACAGTGTTTGTCACAGTGTTTGTCACAGTGTTTGTCACAGTGTTTGTCACAGTGTTTGTCACAGTGTTTGTCACAGTGTTTGTCACAGTGTTTGTCACAGTGTTTGTCACAGTGTTTGTCACAGTGTTTGTCACAGTGTTTGTCACAGTGTTTGTCACAGTGTTTGTCAGTGTTTGTCACAGTGTTTGTCACAGTGTTTGTCACCATATTGCAAAATGCAAACTCACCATATTGTACAACACAGAATCAGAATGTGAAGATTTTTCCAGAAGTTAAGAGAAATGTTTTCATGTATTTCTTTTTCTGATGCTACATTCCTCAAACTATTTTCCAATGCACCGTGTCTTACATGTAAGTAAACCTGTCTTTAGTATTGAAACTATGCATGTTGGACACAGATTCCTGAATAACCTACATGTAGGCTACAATGGAATAGACCGATCCAATAAGCCCCGCCCCTTTGACCAATCACAGTCGTGACTATGGTCTGTCATGTGTGTCGGACAACAGTGATGTAGTCGAGACCATCACAAGACCCTGCAAGACCAACACAAGACCTTCACAAGACCTTAAGTCTTAATTCAAGTCTTAAGCTATTCAAATGAACTGTAACAAAAGCATTCCTTTGTCATGTTTTATGCCTGTTACTTGTGCCTGTAACAAGCTGGTCTTGTGCCTGGTCTTGTGCCTGTTACTTGTGCCTGTAACAAGCTGGTCTTGTGCCTGGTCTTGTGCCTGGTCTTGTGCCTGGTCTTGTGCCTGGTCTTGTGCCTGGTCTTGTGCCTGGTCTTGTGCCTGGTCTTGTGATGGTCTCGACTACATCACTGTCCGACAAGTCCAACATGTGTGTACAAGCGTTACATACGTTGTGTGGACCTCGGAACAAAAGATGTCCACACTAGGCAGGTAGCGAAGACATTGTGTGGACTTGCCCACGTCCACACTTGGTTTTCTCCTCTCTGAAAAAGGGGTTTAGAGGGAAAATGGGGTTTAGAGGGAAAATGGGGTTAGGGTTATCCGTGGGAGAATAAAGGTAGTTACTTCAGGGGGCCACTATTAAAAATTGGGGTTGAAAAAAATTCTGGATGTGAGAAAAATGAGTATTTTGGCCGAGAATTCTTAACTACACGAATACAAAGGAATTTCCACACAAGTAATGTAATGTAGAGCTGGGTGTGTGTGTGTACAGGTTCTGTATATATTTCCGAGGAGAAAGGAAATACAAAGAAACCTTTTAGTCCTCGCAAGTCAAGTCTTTTGTAAAATCGGTCCTCGCAAGTAGAAATACGTGCTTAGTCTATGGGGTTGGGTTATATTAAAGGAACAATAGGAAACACAAAGCATTGTCCTCGGAAGTATTGGGAAAGTACGACTGTGTGTACATCGTTGTGATCAGTCAATACAAAAGGACCGGAGCTTAATGGGAAGGCCTATTGACAGTGATTAAGCCATGGTTCTGTGGTTAAACTAAAGTCAAAGGCTATTTCGGACGAATTTGAGATTCCAAAAATTAGTTATTGCCAGTTATCTGAATGGAAGTTTTTTTTGTTATCTGTAGGCATGCAAGCACTCGTGTTAGCTCTAGGTGCTTTCGCTGTTGCTAATCGTCGAAATATGTTTGTGTTCCGAGAAGAAACAGGAGCTGTGTTCTATCTCAGGTAATGCCAACTGGACTTTTTTAGTTCAATTTCATGGAAGACACATACCAAGTTGAGTGAAGTTACAATGAAACCTTGTTCAGTTATGATTTTTTAGGGTAGACCAAACTGCCTTATAAATGATGCTCTGAGATTCACAACTCAATTGCCCTATACATTTTCTAAGCATAAGATTTTATTATTCTATTTTCAAAGTGAACAAAGAAACTGGCAGGAGCGGGATTCGAACCTGCGACCTCCGGGTTACCGTACCGGCGCTCTACCAACTGAGCTATCTTGCCCTATGTTGGAGGTCTCCCAAATTGTCAGTATCTTTGTTAGGGTGGGCGCTAGTCAGAAGTCATAAACTAAACCCAGAATGCCGTATAGCCAGGGATCACACCCAATTTTACGATACAACCTGGGAAGCGACATTGTGGGGATCACTCAATGAGGATGCGACTTTTTAAACTTATAATTCGTCAAACAATCCACAAGGGAAACTGACTAGGTAAATTTATTATTTTATTATTGTTTGACGAATTTTATTATTCTGTTAAAATGCCTTACAGTAGGTTATTGGTTTGTAAGCATTGTGGCTTCTGTGTTGTGATCAATATCTTGTTGATATGGCAGGTTATTTGAGAGTACAATAGTTGGTCATTCAGCCAATGCTTCTAGGGTCAGTTCAGCGGCCGACACTGGACACCATAATGAGCCAAGCTCCCAACCAAGTAAGTTATCGGTAGAAAACAATCATTCTGTAAATGTTTCTACTCATTTACCAAATTGACTGATCACCATGTATGCATAGACAACTCAGCAGAATTCTGTGCAGTATCTTTCAGAGTTGTAGTCCAGTCCCTGCAAGTTCTTTCACAAGTCCTTTCGCAAGTCCAGTCAGAATTCCTTTCATAAAGCCAGTCACAAGTAACTGGATGAACAGTGACAAAGGAATGCCTTTGTCAAAGCTCATTTGAATAGCTTGTGATTGGAATTAGACTGGAGGGCTTGTGATGGACTTGCAGGGACTTGTAGAGACCTGCAGGGACTTTTGATGGACTCAACTACATCCCTGGTATCTTTTGTCTTAAATTTCATGCAATCTGTGACAACTTATAGTTCTGGTGATTGGACACACTTCTGCTATGAAAAATGTATTCCCTTTTGCCTCACGTAAACAAATTGTGAATTGTTTTGGTTTTTTGTGTGTGTGAATTATACAAATAAAATGATCTAAACACGGTGTTCTTTAATTTTCAAAGAATTGCATAGTATACAAAAATTATGTTGTAAATATCTACATCACTTCCCTTCTATTTTATATCATTTTCACAGGCAAAACATGGATCACTAATTAGAATGCAGTTTTGAAATCTGACAAATTCCATTTTGTTTTGACAGTGAGCCGTGCTACATCGGTACAGTCACTCAACACACTTGGGACGGGGTCAGTGTTTGAGGAAGATGTTCCATCAGTAAGTACTTCCAGGAGAATCTTGCTTACCCCAGCCAATCCTAGGTCCAAGTCACAGGATCGGTTATGACTTAAATCAAAACAATTGATGACATAATCACTTGAAGAGGACCAGTGTTCCATCCATTATTCAATAATTGAAGATCACAGGTTTTCTTCAGTCTTTCGAGCTGCAGTGCGATATGTGCTTTTGAGGAATCCTTGGTTTCATTTACAGAAAGAAATGAAATAAAATTATTTTAGAAAATAATAAAAAAAGCACTGTTCTTCTTCAGCGCCCAGATTTGAATGAGAGGAAACCGAGGAGAGAATTGTTAGTTTAGATGTGAAAAGAAACCCCAAAAGTAAGATCTGCAGAAAACCACTAGAGTGCCCTTATATCAATCATTGTGATAACATCATGAGTTAGTAGTAGCAAATCTTGTTCGAAAGAAACATTTTGATTAATTCTTCAAAATATTATGTTTTTATAGTTTCAAGGTCATCCGTTTGAAATGAGAAAAGTCAGTACTGTGGACTCTGGCCTGGACAGTATGTCCACTCTATCCCGAGTGGCTGGACCAGGCCGGACGGAGCACACCATCAGACTGGACGTCCATGGTGTTGACCCTCCAGGACCAGAGATTAGAGCAGATCTTGTGGACTTACTGAGAAATCGACTTGGTGAAGCAACATTGGATGTCATATCACTTATGTTGGATAGAAACCCAATGTGTAAACTCACGCCAGATGATGTCCAGGTGAATATAGTTTGAAACTTTGCATGATAGAAACAAACTTGAAGGTGGACAGAAATTAATACAGGAAAAATGCTATAAATAGTTAGAAATGATAATTAATTTAAGAAATAACGTTTTTGATGTATTTTTGTGTTTGAGTATTTTGTCAAGACTTTTGGCCTGCCATGTTGACAAAAAAGTACCCATTCCTGGCAGTGATGTCATCGGTTGTAAAACATTGCTTGCCATGCCGTTGTGTACCCCTGATTTGTTCATTGACAAGAGTATGAAAGTCACATTTTGATTTTGTAAGTTTTCATGCTTGAGACCCCTTCTATCTGTTTCTCATGACACAGTTTATTCAGCCTTTGAGCAGACCACCCTCCGAGACGGTTCATTTCACCATCCCCCAGTCAGCTAGGCCACACCTCTTCTCCCTAGCGTACTACCTCGGTCAGAACCTACGACAATTCCTGCATGTTCCTAAGTACAGCAGCTCCAGAGCCGAAGCTCACTTCATGGATTATGTAACGATTGGAGCGGAAAAAGAGAAAAGCATTGAGTTGCCAGATAACGAGGCTTATCTGTATAACAGACCTGAGAGGGCTGGACGCACAGGTAATGGTCCAAGTTTGTAAAGCTGCTTACAGAAAAATCACCGATTTGTATGCTAAGCGGAAATTGCCTGAGAACCAGTCACAAACATCCCATGACAATATGGCTGGCAGTCTGTTTGTTTCTAAGCAAATCTTTAAGGTGCTTAGCAGAATCGTGTGCTGAGCAGCACCGATGATAGATTTGAACCTTTCATCGCTGCAATGAAAATTCAAAGATTTTAACTTCTTGATGTTTTTTTCAAAGTGAACAAAGAAAACTGGCAGGAATGGGATTTGAACCTGCGACCTCCGGAATACTGTACTGGTGCTCTACCAACTGAGCTATCTTGCCCTAGTCACCCAAGTTGTCAGTGTCTTTGTTTGGGGGGGGGGAGAACGGTAATCACAAGTTCTAAACCCATTATGCCATATAGCCAAGGATCACGCCCAACTTTACGACACAACCTGGGAAGCAACATTGTGGGGATCACCCAATGAGGATGTAACTTTTGAACTCATAATATCGTCAAATAAACCACTAGGGAAACTTGGTTTTGTTAGGAATGAGCAGTGAAAAGAGGCGATACTTTTCTTCAGCAATGAATAGAACCAGTGAAGCAAACATTCTGTGCAATCTCGTTTATTGCTGTAGGTAATGGCATTGCCTGTATCTCCATGGGTTTAGTGGATGGGCGTGGTAACCCTGTCAATCTCCTGAGCTGCCCACGGCCATCCCCAGTAGCTCACGTGGAACTCCTTGATTCATGCGACTTTCGTGATCTGACACGGACGGAGAGGTACTACTTGAACCCTGACGAGGCAAAGAAACCAGGTAATCCTAACCAGTGTTCTACTAGGTTGAAATGATAGTGCAGCGGTGTTTTGTGTGGTGATTATTTGGGGAGTGCTGTGGCCTCGTGGCTTAGTGTACCGAACTCAAGATCTCAGTGATACTGCAGATTGTGGGTTCGAGACCGGCTGGGGGTCATGGTGCGTGTGTCCTTGAGCAAAGCACTTTGTCACAAGTTGCTTCTCTCCACCCAGGAGTAAATGGGTACCTGTGAGGGCAGTGATGGTTATGTGTTTGATTAGCCCATGTGCGCTTAACTTGCAGCCAGGGCTGTATACTCCCCAGGGAGTTGAGAAGGCTTCAGGAATGATTAATGGGCCCGATGAGCCCGATGAGCAGGGGTAATAATATTGTAAGCACTGTGATATAGTTTACTATGTTGAGCGTTTCAAATGCTGGTTGTTATTATTATATTATTGTGGGTGCGCAGCACGGAGCCCTTTATACAGCGTGGGTACCTGGAGGAGACCAGTGCTAATGGATTGATCAGGTCACCCAAGATTCATATGATAAACAATGCACTTAATCAGCCATGTGGTATCATGGTTAATACTTTCTTCCTCTTTGGAAAGAAGCAGTTGCAGTAAACTTTCTTGCTCAAGGACACAACTATCATAATCCCCTGGTTGGGTTTGAACTCTCACATATTGTTTGTGTGGTCGGAAGGGATAACTTTGCCAATCTGTCAATACCTTGCAGGACCTACGGCCCTGATCCACTTTGCTATCTGGCAGAGAGGTAACATCGACCTGCCCCATCTCACCAATCGACTCATGACAGCTGTACAGCACAGCCTGTGTGATGTAGTCATGGAGTATTGTATCCTGACTGCCCCTATGGGGATTCTTCCTCAACATGAATTGCTTCGCTTGACACCATACTCATCTCCAACCAAGGGTGCCGAGAGTAAGTCATTGGATCTTTTTGCTGGGTTTTATTTGGAAGGTTTTAACATACGAACTATTGAGTTTGACATTGTGTTGATGTAGACAGTATTTGAGTCATTAAGATTCATATATTGGCATTTGAATAAATAGCAACTTACAGTAAATTGAAATGTTAGCGAAAATGATGGGGGCAGGATTTCAGAGAAGTAATCTTTACATTTTTTTGTCAGTCATGCTGTAATTTGCCAAAAATAGCTGGGTATTTTATAATACTGGGGTCAGAGCTATTTGTTGGATGTCATATTTCTTGCTGGTCAAATTTCACAGAGGGCTGGAGAGGTTTTGAGGCACGACCAACTATAATAACTTGACAGACTCGTTCGGTAATGATTCTTCAAAATGTGTCACTTAGGAACTGTTGCCCAGCAACCAGACATAACTCCATCCAAGGGTGTCAAGCAGCTGTTCAAAGATGCTAGCGAGGAAAAGTCCAAAGACGTTGAGCGATCATCTCCAGTTAGTGTCAAGGTAATCACCAGGAAATCATCTCTGTATTTCAATAATTTCAGATTTGGATTGATTTCATGCAGATATATTCATCAGTAATATTTGATATTGTTTATTGGCCGAAAGAGAAACATTTCAAATTTGTTATATTTAAATATCATTCTACTGAGATTTCCTTATGCTTGTTGCATTGCTATATACATTGTTTGGCTTGCAATGCTTCATCCAAACCCATAAACCAGGCAAAAAAGCAAACGAAGAAGTAAACATGCAAATTGCTGCTTAAACTAAGCAAAGCATAACAAACCAGCGCAGTTATCCAAATTGCTATTCGTGAAAATGTTTGTGTACATCAACATATTCAGATATATTTGGAGAACTTTTTGAAGCCGCCTTGTATATTCCCTGCATGATTAACCATAGTCAGCTATTTTTATTTTATTGTCAATTCTAGACTGTTTCCCGTCCGCCAAAAATAAGAATGAAAATATTACAATGTGTTATGGATATTTTTATAAAGCCCAGGCCTTCAAGTATTCCTTCTTTTCGTACTCTTTTATAATTTGTTTACCCTGCTCCTACTTTTTTTAAAAATATCCTATGTTTTCCTACTTTTCCTACTTTTTTGTCCCACAACTCCGAAAAATGAAATCTCATTGAATATTTTTCATAAGTGTTACACACTGTCATATAAAAATCACACAATGAAGGGCTTGGGTGCAGGAGTACTGCAACTTTACTTCCAAGTGCTTAGTTGAGGATGGAGCACAAGTGTTGTGAGTACAGAACATGCCAAGTGAGGCTTGTGATGCTGTGGACATGGGTGAGTATCAATGAAAACTACTCAGATATCAACGAAAACTATCCCCGAAAGCCCGCAAAGTCCTACTTTTCTCTATTTCTTTTAATTGTTTTTAATCCTACCATTCTCCTACTTTTTCACCTGGGTCTGCTTGAAAGCCTGAATACCTTGTTTGCATTTACCCAAGTAGGCAATATTGGTCCATCCTTTCCGAGGATGAACATGATGCCCTCCTTTATGTTCAAGGACTGGGAACTAGTCTGTTATTCCTCCTCTGATTAATTTTTCATTGAGGGACCCTTACTCCGATAGCTACAGAAGCGTGAACAATGTTTTCCTGTGTGTTTGTTTGTGATTTGTTTGATTGCTCCACCCACAGCGTTCGTTGTCTATGGGGGAATCTCCCTTGTACTTTTCCAGCGACATTAGACAATTCATGCGGCGAATGCAGAAGGTTTGAACGCTAGATTTTACTTCACGTTGCATTCAAGTCCTGCATGCTAGAAGCTTGCTTAACTCTAGTATTATAACTATCACAACCTATCGAAAAACCAAATCTTCTCCTCTCCCACAGCTGGTGTGTCTCAACCTGTCACTCGATAGGCTTTGATAACTAGAGTAGTTTGCTCCAATTTGGCACCTGGAGAGGGAGGGTTAATGTGAATGCAAGGATAGTGGAACAATCTGTCTAGAAGTAGAATGCATTTTCTTAATAAACATTTTTTCCTAGTAGATTTGCATTTAATTCTGTTAATAATCATATTGCTCTGTTAACAGACTGCAAATAATTATGCAAATGAGATGCAAGATTATTTTTGAGCTGCATTTTTTTTTTTTTTTCATTTGGTCACTACTTGTTCATGGAAAGTAAGTTAAAGCCTGCAAACATTGCTGTCTATCAGTCAGTGTCATCACACAATGATACTTCTTTTCACTTTCTTCTGCTTTTCTTTCAATATAACTCAAGGAACTACATGGCATGTATTCAATGCAACGCCATTGTCATTGCCAACATGTCATAATATTAACCCCTTGTCACCGGGTGGCGCCGGGGCACCAGTCCGGGTTATGCAGCCAAGCGAAACAGAAACAAGAGGCTTGTGCAGCCAAGCATAATGTACACATTACCCCAATAATGGATTGAAAATGCAAAAATTGGCGTGTATAGACATCACCCGGCCAGGTGGCAATTTCAATCTGCACGTATTTTTGTCAACCGGTGGCAAGGGGTTAAAGGCGGCTGTATTTAACAGTCGTTAACTGCTGCGATGTAGGACGTGGTATTTTTATACCTGATGGCCCTCTCATATGTAGCAATTATTTGCAAACACCCCACTTCAGATTAATTTTCTTTGCGCTAAAAAAACAAACAAAACAAAACACTTGTATTTGCTTCCACCATTAAGATTTTGCTTTAAAGAGTACGCTTTTTTTAAAGGTCATGTCTTACCTCCCGTACAGATAGCATCTTTTCAGGTTATTTGTTAGATACTATATGTGAAAATCACTGATCATCCAATTTTTTTCTGGAACCCTTTGTTGTGAAATCAAAAAAACAAATGTCAGAGTTTGAAGTCTATTCGGTAACTATACATTAGTACCTGTACTGTACACACAAGGCTGTCTGCAATAACATACACATCGGTACAACTCAGGCATGTCTGGGGTCAATGATGTCACACTAGTGTTTCATTTGAATTTCCAGAAAAGTAAGTTTTCAATGTTTTTTCATTACAAAAAATGTAATATTCACGTGAAATTGGATCAAATCTAAAATTAGTACTTTCTGTTCAGCATAAACAGCTTAAAGTCGCTGAATGTAACTTTTGTAAGAGCATCACTTGAAATGTTAAGAAAATTGCTAAATTATGTTTATTATTACAGAAGATATCACCACCAAAATTCTTCACTTTCATGTGTATCTTTTTAAATAATTCCGCTATTTATTTTCTCAACTTTATAGTATTATCTTCTTCTTTTTTTATACAGGTTACTTTTAAAAAGATTCAAATGCAAATGTAAACTGTATTGTCACAGTGCATCTTGGGATTATCGTGCATTATTTAGTTTATTTTATTTGCCTTTATTTTCCTCGTCACCATTTTCTTTTATGAGTTACACTCAGAGATGTATCCAAGTCCCTGCAAGTCCCCGCAAGTCCATCACAAGCCCTCCAGTCCTAATCCCAATCACAAGCTATTCAAATGAGCTTTGACGAAGGCATTCCTTTGTCATTGTTCATCCAGTTACTTGTGACCGGCTTTATGAAAGGACTTCTGACTGGACTTGCGAAAGTACTTGTGAAAGGACTTGCAGGGACTTGAGTACAACTCTAGTTACACTTGTATATTCTTTCAAGGCCTAAATGTGCAGATCATTTTCTTTCAGCTTCAGTGTTTATGTTGTGAATGTTGCTTCTGATCATTATTGCTTATTTTGTTCCTGCACTTAGCAACACCCCAAGTCAGCCAATATCCCACCAGTCTATTCTGCTTCTTCACAAAGCCATAGTCAGGGGAAGGTAACTAAGCCACAGCCATACTTTTAATCTACTTGCATTTTATTTTGATAGGCTAGTGGCATTTTTATTCAAATTGGATCGAGACAACTGAAGTATTCTGTATGCATGTTGCTTTTCGTTTGTTGAATTAATATCACCCCGGATGGCTCATGTAGGCTTTATGATATCATTGACCACAGCAATCTCAATTGTAGAGTAGTCAAGACGTCTGCACTAGTATAAGCAGGAGGTTGTGGGTTCGAGTCCCAGCCGAGTAAGCCTGTGAAGTTTTCCCAACTGCTGTCAGTTAGAAAGCACTAACCATACATGTTACATGTATACAAATCCTTGTAAAAGTCTTATACAAGGGTAGAATCAAAGTTTTACAGTTGATCGTTTTGACAAAAAAAATTAGGTGATTGTGATCTACACAAATTTTGGGAAGATTTTTTTAAAGGCTAATATTTGGTTGCGTGCATGTTAGCATTGAACGAGACATTTATTTCAGGAACTATAAATATTTTTAATAACACTATATTCATTTTCTACTCTTCATCATTCTGAATTTATCTTTAAATGAAAACAATAATTCTGACTGTACCTCATATGGAATAGATTTGTGAGTGACTTATTTGTCCAACATTAAAAAAAGAATGCTTGTTTGTTTTGTTGCCTGCTTTGCATTTAGCACGTTTTGTTGCTTTTTTTCAGTTATCAAACTCCCTTTCGCCACCTATCAAGAAATGGCTTCAGGTACTACCCACAATGCACTGGCCTACCCACAGTGCCTTGCTAAAAATGGCTGCTGTGCTTTTTCTTACTAATCCTTGCACTGTCATCGTATGCTTTATTTGCACATTCATTATATTTTGCCCTCATTGTCATATAATCTTTTTGATATCATTTTGGTGGACAATAAAGTGTGACAAGGTGGAATGATGAATTTCATTAAAATGAACAGTGTGAAACCATTGCTGGGTGTGAATCAGCCACAGATCATGTTTGGTACAGGATTTTTAAATAGAAAACCAATCATGAAATTAAGCATGCATTCATCAAGTCAACAGCTAAAGTTAATTATAGTCTAAGTGTCATTGGGTGAAATGCTTTGAACCAAGTTTATTCCTGCCCTCTGTAATAAAATCTCTAGCCAACCCCAGCAGTCCTTGCATCAGGTAACATTTGACCTTGCTTGCAGTGCATTATGGGAAATTTCCATGCATGATGGGAAAAGTTGTTATAAAACCGTCTCAGATTCAATAAAAAGGAAGACATTTTTACATTTGTTGCCATCAAATTCTGCATGTTGATTTTTGTTAGCTGCAATTTTTTATGTCACCTATACAAAGTTGATTTTAAGTTTTATTTTCCCTCCCACAAAGATTTACTTAAGTACTTTTCTTAACTCGCATGATTTTTTTTCCTTATTTCGAAGTGATCAAAGAAAACTGACAGAAAGTGGGTTTTGATCCTTTACCGGCGTTCTACCAACTCAGTTTGTTTTGGTTTTTGTTTTGTTGGTGTTTTTTTTTTGAGGGGGGGGGGGGGGGGGGGGGTGAGGGGGGTTGATGTTTTTCCCCTGAAATTTATATTTCTCTGGAACGAAGGTTTACTTAAGCATTAAAATTGGGTTTTCTTCTTTTACATATTTCCCCCTTTTTAGGAGTAAGCAAGAGCCGAGATTTAAACCTTGGACCTTTGGTTTACTGAACTGGTGCTTTACCAACTGAGCTATCTTGTTATCTTGTTGATAGTCTCCCCATTTGTCAGTATCTTTGTTCAGGTTGCGGTGTGATGATTTTTCCTGATAGTGTTTATTTTAAATTCTGCATTGTTATTAAACTCGGACTGTTTAAACCTTGTTCCCAGAGGGCATCACCAGGCCCAGCGCCAGAAAGCCCTTTTACCAGTATCTTCTCCTTTTGGTCCTCGCACCAGGTAACCTTTGACCTTGCTTGCAATGCATCGTGGACAATTTCACCGAGTGCATGCTGGGAATGCCGATCATTTATGTTACATCTCAGAGAACAAAAAAAGCACCACCAAATTTTTATTGGTTTGCATGTTTAGTTTAGATGAGGAATTAAAACGATCAGCTGGACCAAAAATGCATAGGCACTAGATTCATGTTGACATACCACATACTTGCTTGGTCCATCGGTAACAAGGAAAGCTGTAAGCAAGGTAATTTTAATATATCTTAGACATACTGTCTGTGCTCTTCAACAAACGTGATAAATTTTTCCTTCTCAGTACTTTCTTCTTTGTTTTATTTAAACGAAAAACTTAAAAAGAGTACGGACAGTATATCTTTAGTCACCAGTTTCAGAATATGTTTGACCATAATGCAAAAAGACTGCTAGTATAAATAATTGTGACCCAACCCAACACAATGAATCGGATGTCACCAGAGCTACTTTTGAGTTGAACAAATCTCACACAAAAAGCTGAAAATTCTCTTTCTAATGTAAATACGAAAATCAAAAATGAAACAAAGTCCCAAAAAATCATTTAATTGCATCCAGTCACAATACATAATAGAGGAGGTACAGTTAATGCAGTTAATAAAAAACCTTCACCCCTTCCCCCTCTAAAAAGTGCCTTTTTTAGTTAAAACATTTTTCAATACTTTTCCAGAATTCAAAAAATGTTTCAAAAAATCAAATACTCAAAATAAAATTATAACCTCCAAAAATGATTACACCAATTTGAAGAAATACTGTTCCTTGGAGTATTGTGCTTGTTGCTAGCATGTCAATAAGAAAGATTATTTGACACAGATTTCTCAAATTGCCCTTCAAACATTAATCCACCAGATATCAGATCCTTGTACATTTATACCTTTTTTCCCCCTTATCATCATATCCTCATTGCCATCCCTTCTCCAACTAATAACATTCCCATCAAGTAGTACGGTTGCGTTTTATTATTTTTTTTACATCATGCCTCTTCAGTTGTACTCGGAGTACAGCTCAATATTTAATCCATCCTTGCAGTTTCTGAACTATTTATTGTATCTCATTGACAGGTTTTCATCATCGTTGCTGTTACTAATCCTAACACCATTGTTGCTATCCTTAGTGCACAGTAGTTTGGACTTCCTTCAATTGGTTTTCCTGTTGTCATTTTAATTTTTTAATTAGTTTGTTTGTTTTTTTGGAAAATAATTATTCTAACATTTTTCTTGAATTTGAAAAACGAAATCTGTCTCCGTAGTCTAAGGTGTGTTGTCTTGTCATGATTGAGTTTCATTCCACAGTTGTATTTTTAATGGAATTTACCACACAGAAAGCTAAAAGCCGCTCTAGTTAAAGAGTTCCAAACAGAGGTTGTTGGATTTTTAACCCTACAACCTAATTGGTTTCCTTGGCCCAGATCCAAATAGGGGATAAACCTTCAACAGATAGCAGAGAAATTATCCCAATTTTCAGACCTATAGATCACTGCATGGTAACTTCTACCGCTGGTGACTGACTAACTTACTCCCCCCCCCAAAAAAAGAAAATAAAGGAAGACACAAAAATCACAAATTGTTGAACTTCTTGCCATAAAGGGCTAACATTACTGATTTACTAAGCTCAGAAAAAAAGTTGTTAGCAGAAATAGGGTACCAGCTAATATAACATGTTTTATTAATATTCACTGGTTCTCGGCCAAATCTCACTGAGCTGATAATTTTGTAAGCAATAATTTGTCTGCACTAGCTGCATGAAAAATGTGGAGTTATTTGTCCAGTTGAAATAAAAATACTAATCACATCAGTCAAATTTTCTCTCACTTATTTAAAAATTTCTCTCACTTATTTAAAATTTCTCTCCCAGTCTTAAGCTGGCCAAAGATTGAGCTGAATATCGTATTTTTGATCCAGTGTTTGTATTTTTTTTGGATTTTTATTTTTACACAGAGATCTCAGTCGGTATCCTCAAGTATGACAAACGCTGACATCGTGTCTCGCGTCAAGAAACAACGCAGCATAGAGCAGAAGGAAGAAAAGGGTTGTTCCTCAGGATCTCAACCATCTACCCCAGTCAGGATCAAGAACAAAGACCCTAGTCCTAAGGTTCATTGCTTTTTAAATACTTCATCAATTATTAATCAGTTCTTAAGGTCTTGTGCAGTTTTTCTGGGTCGCACCCAGTTCCAGTGCCAGTTCCAGTTCCAGTTCCAGTTCCAGGTTCATAAGTTCTTTGTTGGTTCTTAAGTAGTTCTTAATTTTTGTACAGTTTCTGTGAGCCGTAACTCTCCTCCTCAAGTGAAATTAAGATCAAAGACCCAAGTCGTAATTTTCTTACAATGTTCATTGGTTCTTAAATGGTTCTTTGGTTCTTAAATGGTTCTTCTCATTGGTTCATCATTGGTTCTTCATTGGTTCTTAAGGTCTTGTGCACTTTCTTCTGATAATGACCCTCCATGTTGTAAATATGTTTAGGTGTTTAAACATGAAACTCGGCTTTCCGCTTTCCACCCATATTTAGCTGTACTTAGATGTAGAACAAAAAGCTATTCCAAAAGCTTTTTCCCTTGCTCTGTATCTCTACGATATTTTTTGCCTGGTGCATGTTTCCCTTCATCTTATGATCTTTTCTGTTTCAAGAGGAATATTAATTCCTACCTCTTGTATCTTAATTGCTTTTTCTTTTTGTAGCTCCGTACCTCAAGTGGCTTTAAGCCTAACCTTGTTCAGGGTGAACTTGTTATTGCATTAAAAAAAAGCAATTAAATCCTACCCAGGTCTTTTGATGAACCCAATTCTTTTTCGTGACCTCTTCTTCTTGCTCCGTAGACAAAGGACATTCCCGGTTGGCAAGCTCATGAACTTGAACGTCGTCAAGATGAAGCCATGAGACAACTTAAACGTGATGCAGAAGAGGGTAAGACTGGGGTACTGCATCCATTCTTCAAGGGTGTGGCTCTGACCTGGATGGACTATGAACACAGCTTGGGTACGTATTCAGTCCTAGCCTAATCTTTCTACCATTCCATTCATTGGTCATGTGGTATTGAATATGATCACAACAAGATAATCATATTTTTGTTGGGAAAATGTTTGAAAAAAGTATAAATCCATTTTCATTTGATAAATAGATTTACTTAAATGCAAAAGAGAAAGAAATCCCGAACACCGGGCAATATTGAATGTGACTGGTTGTGACTGGTTGTGACTGGTTCACAGCTGATTTTTACTTAGCCGGAAAAGTTGATAAACCATATTTCTGTTGAGCATTTCCATGATGATGGTTGGTTTTCAAGTATTCCTACTTTTCTGACTTTTTCCTATTTTGTTTTTACCTTGCTCCTACTTTTCCTACTCTACTTTTTTCTTGAAAAGTGAAATCACATTGAATGTTACACACTGTCATATGAAAGTCACACAATGAAGGGCTTGGGTGCAGGAGTACTGCAACTTTACTTCCAAGAGCTTAGTTGAGGATGGAGCACAAGTGTTGTGAGTACAGAACATGCCAAATGAGGCTTGTGATGCTGTGGACATGGTTGAGTGTCAATGAAAACTACTCATGAGAGCCCGAAAAAGTCATACTTTTATCCTGATTTGTTATTATTTTGATTCAACTATTCTCTTACTTGTTTACCTGGGTCTGCGTGAAAGCCTGTGGTGGTATATGGGCAGCCTGCTTTATATCAAATAGCATATTTTAGTAATTTGTTTAAGCGCCTTAGCTTTTTTCTTGTTTGCTGTTCCAGAGGTGCCTACTGTTCAGAAACTGACGGAGGAACTATCCAACCGATTTTCCCTGGGACCAGTAATTAATGAGTTATTGGCCAAGTTACCTACGATATGCCCCGACCTAACCACCAAGGTGTATAAGGATGATGGCACGGACTATCAGCTATATGCTTGCATAGACCCTAAGGTTAGTGTCATCATTAGGTCATCCATTGTAATGTTACATTTTCCATATTTTTTTCCATTTGAGGTAGGTTGGCTCGGTCAGGAAAAGCAATTCTTAAAAACAATTGCTTGTAAATTAGAACAGAGATTGCTTGTTATTGTATGTATAGGCTGTTATTTGTGTGTCACAAGATTGTACATGTATACTTTGTATATGGGATGGGTTTTTATTTTGCGCATGAAATTTGGACATGCTTTCAACGTGTTTTTTGGAAAGTGAGTCAGTTATTTTTAGGTAAATGTAGATTATTTCTCTAATATGTAATCAATCCAAAAAAGCCCAAACACAGTGTGTTTGTAATAAACTTGTTTTTCTTTTGTTCTTTGATTCTGCCAGCCATCTTTTCTTAGTGTGGTATTCTAGAAAGGGTTTACAACATTAACTAAAGGCTTTGGTTTTAAACCCCAAATATATATAGAGGATAAGATGGAGAAACTATCCCAATTTTCAGACCTATAGATCCAGGCAGAGTAACTTCCACCTTTGGTGAGACTAACTTTATAATGCACCCCCATTTTTTGTTCTGTTAAGTAATTGAAGTTATGCTAACGGGTTATACTTAAGTTATTTTTCCAAGTTTTGTTAAATGGTTATATTCATTTTTAATTTTTACTCTTCTCTCCAGGAGAGCAAGTCTCAAGAAAGACTCTTACATGACCAGACATCATCAGCTAAAGCCAACTCCAGAAGAGTGTTGCCAGGGAAATCAGAGAACTATGTCCTGATTGGTCGGAATATCCACCAATGGCGGTACAGCTTAGATAGCCCCTCACCAGACGATCTGGTTGACGTGCCCTCATTGGTCAACCCATCATGTAAATATGAAATATATTCAGATGTTTTGATGGCCTTACCAAGCTTAAGGGAATATTAAACAATGTTAGGTCTAGTTAATTTTAAAAATGTGAATCAATTTTTCTTGTTTAGCACATAAGAGTTATCAACGTTTCAAGCCCTTGGACCTGAACAGCTACAGCTCATCAGAGAAGTCTAGTGAGAGGGATTCGAACCTACTGACCAGTCTGATGGGAAGATCACAGGGGCTTCACCTGACACCCAGACAACGACTGCTGCTGATGCAAGTCATTGACAAGAAGGTTAGTCTCTACATTGGACTGTATGTGGACTTGAACCATAGACAGCTTCAACACATTGTCATTAATATTATTATTCTTTCATTTTTGGGAATTAAACTTAGGGCTTCTTCGAAGTGCATATCACTGTAGCTCGGAAGCCCAAGAAAACAGTATGAAAAGAGATAATGAAGACATAATAAGTTTGAGGCACATGGCATGTACTTTTGCTTTTCTGGTTAAGATCCTGAATCAATCTCCAAACTTGTCAATCTTCGACTTGTATTCTTGTTTTGCTCAGATTACCTTGTTTGTCTACAACTGGTCCAGTGAGCTTACCGAGAGTCTTAAGAACATGCTGCATCGCTTGGTCATGTGGCATAACTCCCGGTCTCATCTACTTGACTGCATTGTCAGCCAGAAGATTGGGCTCTTCAACCATACCTATTTCGGCAAACACAAGTTGGTAGGTTAATTTTTCATGTCTAACGGGAGTATAAAAGGTCAATGCATGCTAGTTTTTTTTTTGTATATTGATTTATTTCTAGAATTAACTAAGAACCATGAAAGCAAGTTTGATTTATTGTAAAACAATGTAGCTATAAAATCATCAAGGAAAGACAATGGAAATATAATTTATTCAGTTGAGTGTCTGGTCTTACTTGTGTCGTAAACAGAAGAACAATCCTTTCTGCCGCTCACTGGAAGAAATTGAATCGCTCGTCAAGTACACCGTCCCATCGCAGAAGGAGTTTTCCTCACGGATGTCTGTCACTGCCTGTAAGTCAGCCCGGAAACTGCACCGTGGCTTGCCTCCGTTTGATGAAACGCTACGCAATGCCAAGATGAGACGAACCATGCAACGGAGTAACTACGGAGCAGCCAAGGATCCGATAGTCCGACAGGGGGCACAGATGCTGGAAGTTTGTGTCGTCACTAAAAAGGGTGAGTTCTACTTTTTTTTCAGATTTGTTGGCAGGTTTTTTAAGGAAAGTCAGCTTCAAATTTGCACCAGAATTTGAATAATGTTCCCCTCTCTCGATTCAATATTATTTAATACAGAAAATGAAATGCTGATGAAACTGGAGAATCTGTACATCTCTTGGCAGAAGAGGGGTGCCCAGACCACACAGCCTGTGTCTGTAAGTACTCACAGATTATTATCTCATCTTTCTACTTCTGTTCTTGCTACACAAAGATGCCACACATGATACAAACTATTGGTGTACCTCATATTTCCAACCTGGGCTTAGACTGTCTGGTGCACGCATGGGTGTGTGCGTGCGTCCGTGTAATAGTGCATGCGTGTGTTTTACACATGTTGCATGCTACATGTATTGCCGAATGTTACTTACACATTAATTGACGTTTTAAAAAATGCCTCATCTTTTTTACAAAATGTGGCGGACATCATTGTCAAAAATTGGTTCAATTCAAGATTTGTGACTCATCAATACTCTAATTTCATTTTTTACAGCGAGAAACCCTGGATCTCCTGAAGCAATCGTCCCGTATTGTTCACTACTGTGCCACCCCCTTGCTCTTCAGCAACATCTGGCGCCATCTTGTCATGAGCGATGGATCCGACGAAGCTTTGCAGCCATCACCCTCCCGTCCCGTGGGCGGGACAGCAGCAGAGGAGGCGTGGCATATGGATCTCCGGTCGTCATTCTTGCAGCAGTATGTCCAATTTCTTCAGAAGTTGGGACTGACGCCGATCGAGACCAAAGTGTCCTCACCGAGACAGATGTACGTTCATTCATGACAAATTTCAGGCCTCAATCCATCAGCCCTAACTAAAAGTAGCAGTGTTTGTGATTTTTGGACGTGGCACCTAAAAATAATTGTTTTTAATTGTATTGCTAATTTTTGAGGATTACAAAAGATATTAGCTTTCAAATGAGATGTTGAAGAAAACAAACAAACCTGTGTTTAGTTAATAAGTTATTACTTTAAAAACTTTAAATAGTTGATGGACTACCAATAATTTAACCGAGTGGATTTTCTGAACAGAAGTGTGATGCTGGCGCAATGTAGAAAGCGGACACTTGCAGAATGAAAGGATTTGAATTGAATTGAATTGTAGGTTTTATTGTTCATACCATTCTCGCAGTCCAGAGACTGAATTGCAATGGGTTACATTTTTCAATATACAGAAATCATATTAAATAGACTATTAATACATACATAAAAGATTTGTTCTCAAAAAGAAAATCAGAAAGGTCCCTCTCCACTTCCATCCTCACTTGTATCCCCACTTCCATTCCAATGCCATTGGACAAAGCGTTTGTGACAGAACTACAAGGACTGTCTGTCATATCTATTGGTAAGCGTCATGACTCTGCAGCCTCTTTCTACATGAATTGTTATTCCTAGGATCAAGACAGGACGACATAAAGATACCATCCGCAGCCAGAGTCCAGTACATCGGAAGTCATCTACAACCTCAGCCTCTCAACATCTTCAGGTGACTGTAGCCGGAGGAATCATTCTCATTGAACTCTCATTCCAGGTAGGTTGAAATCACGGTTGCCAGGTTGCCTAGGAAACATGGTTGAACTAAAACTGGTCATTCATTGGCCAATCTATAAGTTGTAAATATCAGTATTATATGTATATCTGTACCAACCAAACAGAATTTTGTTGAGGGTTTTCGTTTAAAACTTATCATCAGGTAGAATGTTGATTTGTATTTCGTCTTGATGTTTTTATGCCAGCACGCCTACTTCTTTGTGAAGATCTTTGCCTTTGAGAGTTCACGCGTACCTAGAGGGCAGGCTTCAAACCAACAGGTGAGTTTGTTTAGTACTACGAACAATTACATCCTCATGTTCAATAATCCAAAGTTAGTGTGGATTGCAGTCCGAGTAAACATGTTTACAAAAGACAAATATTACTGAACGTCTTAAATACGGATGACGGCCATAGCCGCAGTTTGAGAAAAACCACCTGGCCGTTTGTTGTCTATATGCGCATTCCTGCACATACTCAATCTATTTATGTTTCAACTATACTGTTCTTGAATGGGAGTGTAATGAATAGATGGCGCTTTTTCAAATAAAGCTTTCATTCACATGAAAGGGGGACTCCAAGTGCGATGAATATGACCACTCTATTCAGTGTGGTGCCTATTGTTTGCATTTACGCTTGGCTGCACAGCCCATTCTTAGCATACCAGCCCCCTATCAATAAGAGCCAGACACAAGGGGTTAAGAGGTTAATTACGTCACATGATGTAACCCCTGTTGATTTCCTACTGAAATAATTGATTTTGTTTGGTTCTCAGATATAATTTGCTTTAATAGCAACTAAAATTGGCCTGGACATTGTTACAAACAACGCATCTCTTCTGTATTAATTCCAGCTCACCAATTTATTCACCGACGATTGCGACCAGTACAAAGACTTGATTCATCTGCACTCTTTCGCTTATGACTTCCACCTCCGTACCATCCAGTCGTACTTCCATCATCCTCAGATGGGTTTCCAGTCGCGCTATCACGTTACAAGCTTTCTAGCTGACTTGGTCAAATATTACTCGCCAAGACCAAAGTTCTGCCACAACCAGATTCACGAGGGTAAAACAAACCTGAGATCTATTTCCGTTTCCAGTGTTTGTAGTCTTGTACCGATTACTAATGACTCCTGTTCATTGTGATAGCTAGTTGCCTTTTCATTGTGATCTATTGTCCATTGCAGTCACTTTGGTAATTCTTTTAGTAAACTCTAAAGAGAGTTCCAAGATTGTAAATCAATTATTTGTGTTTTACAAAATCCCCACCGCAGTAAAATGTTCAAAGTAAACAAAGAAAACTAGCGGGAGCGGGATTTGAACCTGCAACCTCCGGGTTACCGTACCGGCGCTCTACCAACTGAGCTATCTTGCCCTATGTTGGTGATCTCCCAAATCGTCAGTGTCTTTGTTCATGGGAGGGGGTGGCAAGATAGCTCAGTTGGTAGAGCATTTGTACGGTATTCCAGAGGATGCAGGTTCAAATCTCGCTCCTGCCAGTTTTCTTCGTTCACTTTGAAATTTCATTCAAATTACCCAGTTAGTATTCCTTGTGGTCTGTTTGACGTTAACAAAACATGCTTAATGTCTTCACCAGCTTCCTGTTTGGAGATTGCTTACTTTAAACAATTTGTAATAATTATTTTTTACCAAATAAAAACATGTAAAATGCTAACAGGAATAGAGAAACTTCCACCAGTTGATCTGTTGCATGTTTTGAATACGGTGTCAGTCGGAGCCCCTTGATAGGCATCCATCTTGAAAAATAAAATGAAAGGATCTAAGAAGAGAATTAAAAAAGGCCTCATCCTTTCATTTGTTCGGTCATAAGCTTCATTTTGTATTTCTTTTCAGAGAAACAAGGTTTCCTGAGCCACAATACCCCAGCTCCACAACTCTACCAGTATCTGATGCAGAACCATCCCTCCAACATGAAGCGTCTTAGTATGGTGAAACCATCCCCCATCCAGTCTACAAACCAACAAGACACTGAGAGTGACAAAGAAGAATATGCCATCGTCACCTGCCAGCCAGAATTCAGAATCTACAAAGACATTAAAGGTAACAGTTGTTTGGCCAGATTTATGTAACTACGTTTGTTGAACAGCTACATTGTCCGGGTCAAATAAGAAAACTGACATGAGTGGGATTTGAACCTTGCACCTTCAGATTACTGTACTGATGCCCTACAAGCTGATCTATCTTGCCCTGAAAATGTGCTTCATAGATGTAAAATCACTACTGTTTGGACCCACAAAATGGCATCATTACAGCTCCCTCATTTTGTAAAAGATATGGCATATTTTTTGGACATTTAGAAGCATTCCTGAAGGTGTTCATGAACTGGACTAACTTTCCAAATGTTTCCAAAATCTAATATTATATTTGGTCTTGTCTTGTCATTCTTTGTCATTCGTAAATATCATCTCTTTATCTTGTTCGCAGGGAACCGTTGTCACGATGAGTTTGACCGTAGCCTAGTCATCTGCTGGAACAAGAGTGAATATCGCAGCCAGACGCGACCTAACTCACCGACCCCTACGACCCCTGACCCAGCACACACCAATGCTTCCCATGATGCACCAGTCATGGACACCAGTCCCAACCTACTGAATCTCTGTTTCTACGTCATCGTTACGAGTAAGCGGGATTTGTTTCCCATCCAACAAGGATGGGGAAGGAAACCTTCCAAGTTTACGATGAATAAGTCAGGAAACCCACCCTGTGAGAGTAAGTATTCAAAATTCTCTAAAATAGAGTACAGGAGTGCATTGTATAGTTGATTGGTAAAGATTATGGATCGTCGTTACCATCACTTTCACACCATAGATCTGTTTCTACTCTGAGTTTGTTCTACAGATGTTTGTTCTACAGAAGCTTGGTTCCTCCAGTCAGGCTGTTTGATTGTGAAACTCGGCTTTCCCCTTGTTTCACCATTACCTAGATGTAGAATGAAAAGCTATGCTACATGATATGTTATTTGTTATTCATAGTCTTTTCTTGTGTCTTTTTAGAATCTAATTTCCTTGCCGAGTTTATAAGTACGTGTATTATATTAATAATAATAATAATAAACGTATTTGTAAAGCACCTTTTCCAAAGGATACAAAGCGCTTGGAGAGAATGCAGCTAAAATAACCAAAATGGGTCAATCCATGAGTATGACACATCAAAACAAAATACAAATTATAGAGTCTGGGTTTAAAAACAATAATCATCAGATTTGGTTTTCATTGTTCTAAAGCCACCTGCATTGATTCTCTTTAATCTTATTAACGTGCCAGATAAGTCTACAAATGGATGTGTTCCTGGTTCAAATCCAACCATTGTTTTATTTTTTTAAAATTGGTAGAACCACGCAGTTTCATGGTTTTGAAGGAGGAGGTACAACGAGCGAAGGAGCGGATTATTACCACAGTGCGTCAAGCAGCTAATAATTGCAGACGAGATACACTATGGGATCAACTACTCCAAGGAGAAACTATCGATGAGGGCGTGGCTTCCGCCTCCAGTAGTGGGAAGAAGACAAAGAAGAAAGATGGTGATGATTTGAAAGATGTAAGTGGTAATTGCTTAATTAAGGAATACTATTTCTTAGATGTGTCAAGTTGGGCTACAAAAAGTATCAGTCCTAAAAATTGTTACGACGGAAAAGATCTTTAACCCTCAGAGAGCCGAAACATTTTCACAATAATGTTTTGGTGCTATTTTTTTTTAGGGGGGGCTGAGCCTTTCTGACTTTTTGGCTTTAGTCTGAGACACATTTTGACACTAAATTTGTTATAAAAATTGGGGAACTGTTCTCATGCAATGCAACTTTCTACGACGTTGGGTGAAAAGTGTCATAAACGCACCAATGACCTTGCAGATAGAAACCAAGTATCCAGAAAACACAGTGTGGTGTCTTTAATGTATCACATTGACAACACCCTTTGATTAACCCTCCTGTGCACCTGGCCAAAATCGACCAAGTTGTTGTACAGATCAAAACCTATCAAATGACAGATTGAAACACACACAAACTGTGAGAGTTGGTGTTTAGAGTTTTTGATAGGCTGTGATAGTTATAAGTATAGGAGGGTTAATTGGAATGAAATTATCATAGGTATCTTTATTTTGCACACTTAATTTCATAAAAATCCCCCAATGGTTCCCATTTTTCAATTAGACAAAGAAAACACCAGTAAGTTTTTGAAGGGATGTGAATTGTTTACCATTATTCATTGATTATTTTGTCAACAGGATATTCCATTTTCTGTCAGGGTCAAACCTTATATTGTACCCGATGAGTTCTACCACATTCAGAAGGTTAACCATTTTTCATACTCGATATTGGGATTCCATGGGTCTAAGCTGATGGAGTTAACATTTTACGTAGCTAACTTTTTACGTAGCTGACTTGAGTTTCTCTGCAGAAATTGTATATTTTTCTTTGGTGTCATTGTTGCAGTGCTACATGTAGATTTGAATACTATATGCTCCCATTAGAGAAACACCGATTGCAGTTTTTGAGAACTCTTTTCTCATTTTGTGTGTCATATAGGGCACTTGCCAAGCTTGTGTATATTCCTGTTTTATCAAGAGAAATACGAGCATTGGTGGTGTGAGAAGATGGAATTTGTGTTGGGGATGATGTCAATTTATAGAAGAGAGATTTTTGCCCTTTCCTGACAAAGTATATAAAGTACTATATGCTCAGTGATTTCCTAGAGCTTGTGGAAAAGAGGTCTCATTGGATGCGAGACTGGTCAGCCGACCCTGGCAATTTTGGTGGTCGGGTGGTTAAGACGTCTGCAGGAAGCAGGAAGTCGTTGGTTCGAGCCCCGCCCGAGTAAGCCTGTGATTATTTTCACACAGACTATCAGGAAGCACTGAGAATACAGTGCTTCATACACTACGCCAGGAAAGGGGTAAAAATCCCTCTTCTGATTGACATTGGTGGTGTGTTGTCTAACAGAATAAAGCTGGTTGACCTATAACTTGAATACAGTAAAGGGGCAGTGTGGAGTGCAGGTGCTTCTGGTAATGGTACTGATATTAAAATGGTTGCTTTCCTTACACTGATAAAATGGGTGGCGGCTCTGCAGTAAAGCATTTTTAGTAGCGAAGATTTTTTAAAGTGTGAGAACTACTTTTCCCGATATGTTTTTAGAACATTTATAAATTTCAAGGAAAATGTGATTCGAGGCTTTGCATGATGGAAAGTAGAATTGACCTATCGCGGTCGAATCGCGCCAACGCAGCTTGTGAATTATTGTCCAATCACATCAATTATAATTCCACTTGGAATGCGCAAAATCTGAGACAAACAAAAGATACCACACACAATTCCCATAGGGTTGTCTAAGGGGCGTGGTTAACTCGTAAACGGCGATAGGTCAATTATACTGAAGTAACTGACTGTAAAAACAGACAGGTGATTCTTAGAGCACTCAGAGGTATCAATTTGACATTCGGTCAATGTAAAAAGACTGCAACAAGCTAGAGGGAGGCATCCTCATCTTAGATTAATTCTAAAAGTTTTCTCAGAATTGTTTTTCTGTTGGTGAACATCACAAATATTTGTATGGATAGGTTTTTAGGGGGGGGGGCAGTTAATAATCCTAATGATACACTTGGTAGCAGGGGATCGCATCTCATTAAAACATCACTAGCAACAGGTAGGGGGGGGGGTTTCACATTAACACTGATACAGCTCTTTGGACATTACAAATGACTTCATAATAACAGGAAATGGGACTGGACATAATTTGAATTTCGAGTGAGGTCAAGCTTTCTTTAGGAATAATGCTCAAACAGTGCTTAGAAAAACCTGAGAAATTCAGGAAATCTGCCATTTTTGATTTTTGGAAATATTTGTTGGATTTATGTTGTAATTTGACTTACTTTGTTATCATTTTTGTGTAACAGCCTAAAGTTCTTCGCATGACCTACCCTGAATTCAAAGTTCTCCTAGACACAGTCCATCAAGTGCCCTTCAGCCAGATCGATGATACACTCGTCCCCCTACTCGGCAATGGTATCTCCTGGTATGAGGGCTTGCTACGATTCCTCAGGTCAAAGTTTGGAATCATGACCAGGTAAAAGGTCAACCAGTTTATCACTTGCTTGACTCGAAGTTGATGTTATTTTTAAGTTCAGTTCAACCATGTCAGAGTGTTTCCTTAAAATTAGTTCTGAAATTTGCTTACTGTTTACCTCAAAGAAGCAGAAATCTCCATATTCCTGTTTTGTCCCTTTTTGATTTGAAAAGAAAACTTGAATAAATTTGGGATGATTTTGTTAAGCTTTGCAAAGCAAGATTTCTGTGCAAAAATACTTGTGTGTTTATTGAAGACTGACTTTGGTTAGCAAGTTGTGCTTTGTAGGCTTGTGTTCTTAGGCAAGACACTTTACAGCAATTGCCTCTCTCCACCCAGGAGTATAAAATAGGTACTTGTAAGGTAGAGAATAGATTTCACTGATCTTGAACTGCTGCATAAAACTGCCTAATGAACGGTAATAATTCAGAAGTGCTGTGAGACGTCATTAAACTGTGGTATACAAGCACTGTATTAGTAACCTAAAGTAATCTTGTTCTTTGCTTAGATTTTTCACCAGTGAGGACGGTCAAGTGAAACATCTAGCCCTTATCAATGGCAACTACACAGACAACATGGTGCTACTGACTGTAGACAAACAGGCAAACATGTCGGTAGGTAGATCTTTATTGTAACTAAATGTGGCATCTGCAAGGGGAATCAGACACAAGTTGCATGACCTATTTTTGAGTAATTGAAATTTACATGAAAATTGTCAAAAAACTCATGATTCCTGTTTTTGTCAAAATACCTGATTTGTGTTGAGACCATTAAATGTGTACAATTTGACATATTAGTCTGGCGTACTTCTGAAACAAATTGTGTAAACTATGTATTATTTTCCATTCTCAATGCTGAATTTTCAGCTCTATTCGAAAACTAAAATATCTTATAACAGTAATTTTGTCACCATTACAAAGCTTACATTATATATTTTATTATGGAATGGAAATCTCAATTTCGAACAATTTCTGATTTCGCTTGCTGGTGCCACACATTCTGAGCATACAATTTGAGTGACGGGAACACAATGAATGATAACTCCTGTTGCACAAGCTTAGACAGTCATAAGATGGCACATTTATCCCCTCCTGGCCGGCTCTTAGTAATGGGGTACTGGTATGCCAGTATGGGTTTGTGCAGCCAAGCGTAACGTAAACAATAGGCAAACAATGGATTGAGTACGTGCAAGAATGCGCGTATAGATGACAACCTGCCATGTGGTCTTTTTTGTCAAACCACAGCCATGGCCGTCGTGCATACTCAAGATTTTAAAGTTGATTTTTGAACTGGTTGTTTGCAGGAACTTGTGACGTTATTCCGTGAGGAACCTGCAGGAAAGGGCGGGGCCTCGGTGTCTGGGAGTCAGCAGGTAATGGCAACACAGAGACAGGTGGAAATAGTCGTCAATGCTGTGGCCTATTACATGTGGACAACTATTACATAAATAGGAACCTCCAGGGAAGGGCGGGGCCTCGGTGTCTGGGAGTCAGCAGGTAATGGCAACACAGAGACAGGTGGAAATAGTCGTCAATGCTGTGGCCTATTACATGTGGACAACTATTACATAAATAGGAACCTCCAGGGAAGGGCGGGGCCTCGGTGTCTGGGAGTTAGCAGGTGTTGGCAACACAGCGACAGGTGGAAATAGTCGTCAATGCTGTGGCCTATTACATGTGGACAACTATTACATAAATAGAAACCTCTGGGAATAGGTTCCACCTCAGAATGCAATATCTTTAAGCAATGTAAAAATTAAGACTTTCCGAATGAAATCAATCCGGCTATTCTTTACATGAGACTGTGCTGTATATAATGCTAACATGCATAATGATTGCAAAATGTACTTAAAATGTTTACACAGTTTCATATTAAGCCAAAAATCATGTTTGGTGTCATGCCATTTTCAAAAATGGAAAGCAGTCTTTTTTTGGTTAGTTCTGTTTTAGTTCCCTAATGCCATATCTCCCAAGACCACTCCCACTATTTTATAGTTGCTTTTCAGTGACATGGAAATCTTCCAAATTGATTCAAATCATGTGATCAAGTCATCTGATCAAATCATGTGATCAAATCATGTGATCAAATGTGAAATTGTGAGGCATTCCGCTCCTTTCTTTGCATTTTTTTTGGGAGAAATAAAAAAACATTTGTCCACTAACAAGGACGAGGACGCTAAGCATTCTAAAGATGGAATTTGCATTTGGAATTATGTAAATTAAAGATGTTTGTCCTTCCTGGTTTAGTTTATAAAGCAATGTGTCCTCAGTGCTTTCCAAGAGCCTGTAGGAAAAACATTTATAAGTAAGTGAATTGAGTACACGCTTAACATGTTGCCTTAAATACGTCTACTTTTTTCTCTTTGACTTTTCTTTATACAAATTTATTATGCCACTTCAATTTATGCAATGCATATACATGTACACTTTTGTTCCTGCTTAAAAATATTGTAATTTTTTGGATGTGGAGATTGAAGAATGATTAAAATGACGAATGTGGATGAATATGAACTTACCAATTTAACATGTTTAGTGACCGTTCCATTACACATTCTGATTTGATTGAAGATTTTGAGTTCATAATTATCCCATGACCCACATTTTTGGAAATTAATGACGATGTATGTTCTATGTAAAAGACAAAAAAGGTTTAAATTCATAAAAATAACACACACAACTGAGGTGTCATCTTTACCAATGCTGACAGATTGAGCTCAAACTTTTACAGGTTTTTGTTGAAACCCCGTTTTAAATTATTAGGCACTCAGAGAAATGATTTTCACCAAAGGGTCTGTAAAACACTTTCTTTCCATGGCATCAGGTAAAAAGGTCTGGGTTTTTTTCTGATTCCCTAAAAATGTGCTTTCTGTGCCTCTACAACCAAATTTCTTGCTACGGTAACGGTGTTACTAACATATTGATCTGCAGACGATGGTCTTTCTGGGCCACCATACATTTGTATGAAAAATTGGTATGCTGTTGTCAGATATTGTTGGCATATTAGAGGGAAGCGATACAAAAAAACCAGACTTATATCAGTTGAATTTAAACCTTTAATGCATGGTTTTAGATTTAGTAAGGGTGTCCGGGTGTCGAAAATTTAGACACCCTGTTTTTAATGTAATTTATATTTCAAAAGATTTTAACTGAACAAGTTTGGATACCAAATTGTTCAATTTATTGCCAATTTGGACACGCTCTATCCAAATCCCAAAGCTAAAACCTTACTTTAAAGGATCCATTCTTGGTGTGTTACAGAACTGTAAATCCGTGTACCTAATGAACACTTGTTTAACTATTCCCAGATTGCTTTGTGAATTACATTCAGATCAGAGTACAGAAATGTATTATTATATCTCGGCAATGCTTTCATTCAATAAAATACCTTGAACAGTATTTAAGTGTACACAAATGTATTTCTGTATGTATGTATATTGTAAACTGCTAAACTTTTAGTTGTAAATTTTCCCAACCATGCACATCAAAAAATACAATGTACTCAAATTTTCAGGATCAAATAATGCACACCCAAACCTCTATACAAATCAGTGGCAAAAATAATGAACAAGTTTCTTTGGACATTGGACAATAGTGTTGTCTCCAGAAATCCATCATCCTTGTACAATGCAAAACCTTTATAGCAGAGTTGTATTCGAGTCCCTGCAAGTCCTTTCACAAGTCATTTCGCAAGTCCAGTCAGAAGTCCTTTCATAAAGCCGGTCACAAGTAACTGAATGAACAGTGACAAAGGAATGCCTTTGTCAAAGCTCATTTGAAGAGCTGCAGGGACTTGCAGGGACTTGTGATGGACTCGACTACATATCTGTTTTATATTCTTCCCACTTATTGTCCCACTTAGTGTCCCACTATAACCTAAGCGCCCAATCCTTGGCCCCAACCCTCCAACTCCACGCGCTCTCTGCATTGTGGCTCATCTCCTCTCCAGTCCCGGAACCTCGGCCTTCGAACTATCCAGAGACCCTAAGCATAGCCCTCTACCTCCTCCAGCAACTAGACTGTTGCTCTGACTTAAACATCTACAAACCCCAGACCTGGCCAGATTTCCAAGGGGTACCCCTTGCAATTCCCCAAGCTGGCTTGACCTGAAAAATTTCAAAGTAACGCCATTCTAAAGTTCATCAGTCGGAAAATCGTATAAGTTTTCAAGAAACTGCCATGGCAGAGCCGATAAGAAGACAGACTGCCATGCTAAAGGGCCCAGGTTCTATTCCCACCCATGCTACTATTTTTCTTTTTTCAAAAAATGTATCACCACTACTGAAAAAAGCCTTTCCAGCCCAGGCCAGGATTTGATCCTGGGACACCAGGCTAGCTGGCAGCAGAATAAACCACTAGGCTACTGGCTTCTTGGAAAAATTGTGCTCGGAACTTATATTTAAAGGTTAGATTGCACAATTCAAAAAAAAAAAATTAAAATGCAGTGACCTATGACCTGATCTCAATAACAAAACAATTTGATATGCAAATGACCATGCTTAGTTTCTACGCATACATGAATTATTTGATTGGAACAATTTTCGTGAAGGAGAGGGGAAAAAAACTTCAAAAAGGGTGTGGAGAGGAAGGGATTTCCGGAAAATATTATCTTCGCCAGTCTTCCCCTACTTTTGGACGGATTTGCGCCACGACTAGGTGCTATTCCCCTGGCATTGTTTATCCGATAATATTTTCGAAAAACAATGAAATAATTGCCGATAAAATAGGTAGCGGCCTCAGGATTGTTTTTGTGGGGTGCGCCCGCTCCTATATATCGTGACGTTATGTACAGGCGCGCGAGCCACGGCTGTTTAATATGTACATTATGTGTTCTTATCAGAATTAATTTCTGTATTTTTATTTGCACATCTGTTAGGGTACAAATGCAAGTTATGGCCTATTGCTGCATGTCAGTACATAATAATACGATGTATATTTAAACAATCGTGCCATATTCCAGTGTTTTATGATTTAATACATCCCATACCCGCCCCACCCCCCAAAAAAAAATCGAAATCTATACGAGGTAAAATTCATTACCCTCTTAAAATAATCATATTTGCAGGTCAAGTTTTGAATATAATCAGATCAGAAATATTTATCAATGGGAAAACGACAACACAAACAAACACTAGTTTACAACCTATCACTTCATATTCATACCATTCGTTCTGGTTTGACTATCTTTACTCATTCATTAATTTCAATGTGTAACATATAAGGTTACAGTTCTTGAAACAAAAAAACAGCACACACTACAAACAGGTACAAGATACTATCAAAAGTGCAAAAGTATTGAGCTAGTACTCTGTTGATATATAGGCACTTACATGCAGGCTAACAGCAAATTTCAATTCGCATATAAATACGTGTCAAAGTTGTTTAGTGCTCTGCAGAAACAGCCGCGAACCAGGCAAAAGGAATTGCATAATGCGATATTTTGGCTGGTCACCCGTTTTAATAAAAAAAAGAAGCTTGTTTATGCTTATAAATTTAAGTGCTACACAATTTTGTGCTAAACAAACTGACCAGTCACATAGGACCTATGAGTACCGGTATAATAATCATAGTTTTGACTCTGCTGTGATAAGGAAGCGTCTTAAAAGTTGATCATTTCTGCCTCCTTTAGAATGCTCCTTTCAGAACACTGTCTTTCTGTTCGTAATTCGCTGTGTTCCGGGCACATTTTAAATTAGAACAGTGTTCCTAAGCTCAGTTCCCAGAAACATCAATGGGTGTTCCTGATTGGAACAGGCAATGTTCTTGTTGAAACATTTCAGGCGTTGGGACTTTTAAGACATTCTGTAATGTGTTGAACATTCTTAATTCAACACATTGATCGAAATTAGGAGTTTGACTAAAACAATAAACAAATTCAGGGAAGCACAAAATTGGAAGGTGGTGGAAAAAAAGAAAAAAGAAAGCTAACTAAATACATGTAACTACAACGAATAAAGAATAATAAAAAGGCCATCATTTCAATTCTGTCCTTGATTCACCTCCATGTGCACATGAATTTGTTTGTGAAAAAAAATGCTTTTATAAAAAAGAAACTCCCATCTATACATACGTATTTTGAGCTTGCTTGAGTTTTTGAGACAAGAAAAAGTTACCTCCAAAAGCAAGCATACATGCATACTAAACAATGTAATAACAGAAACCTATTCATACAAACATTTCTGTTGTAGTTAGTATACCTTATTTCTTAGCACTGTCTATAATTCCGTTGTAATAAAAACAAAAAACAAAAAACAAAAAACAAAAACCCTTCATGATCACACAAGTAAGAACATAATAAGTAATGCATCATCTATGTTGCAATTAGATAAACAATGGGAAAATAACATTTTGCAATGGATCCCGGGTGGGGCGGTGCGGAAGGGGGTGGAGGAAGGCAGGGCGGATTCCACCTCTTGCCTCTGAGGACTAATGAACACCTTGAAATTACAGTACACTGTTTTAGCTGAGTGAGTAATGTACTTCTATATTTCTTATTTATGTGAATATTTACATCAAACTAAATTAACTGCTGGAATATTTCTGTTTACATCTGGCTTGATGCATCACAACTTATATTATCTGTATAAAGGGACACAGTAGCATTTTATAGCCCAACTGGACACAAAATGCAATCATCCTAAAATTGCTATATTTGGAAAGATCATTGAAAAGTAGACAATAATACTGCACACGGCTATCCCATAAAAATGCACTGTTAGTCTAAAAACTAACACAAATCATTTTGGTAATGCAGGTTTGGTTCAGAAAAGTTAGACTACTGGAAACAGTTAGGAAACATCTTGTAAACCAAAAGCATGTCAACTTTTTCATCAACGATTTTCAAGGGATGGGTCATGTACATTATTATATTCTGCTTTTTAATGGTCTTTCCAACCATTGCAATTTCAGGTTGAAAGCTTTTTCTGCCTTTAATGTAGTGTGTTCCTTTAACAGATATTTGAAAGATGAGGATGATTATCCAGTACCTACATAAATATATAAGCCTCATTTGAATCATATCATCGATGTCATTTCAAAACCCAACAAACTCAGAAACATTAAGCATTAATTTACAAAGTATACACGCAAGTTTAAATACTGAACAGAGTACAAAATAGGTTCTTGTTCACAATAAGCTTGTATAGACATAATTTTGTTCAATAACAATATAGATAGATACGCATTTGTTAAGAGGAAAAATATGATCTGATGTATCAGAAAATGATATAATTTTGTCATATAATATAATGTGAATATACATGTACTACAAAACATACAAAAAAGTACACATGAATGTTATACATGTAATTCATCTATGAAAGTTTGGTTAACATATTTAGATGATTAGTTATTTTGATGTAATCACTAATGTCCAATTAGAATTTACAGACAAGTAGAAAGAACCAAGGAATAATATCATTTAAGATTAAACATTAATACACAACTTTGGTTTATCGTTCAATTATTTACTCCACGAAATGTGTCAGATGAATGAACTTCTGCAGAATACTGCGGACACAGTCAAAATGATTGTCAACAAAGTTAACATATGTGCTCAATTCTGACTGATAATGAACTAAATTTACAGACTTTAACAAAATTGACACATGTAAAATTACTTTGCTTTCAGCAACACCAAGCTCATAGCTCATATTAATAAAACCTTTTTGGGGGGTTAATTTTCCAACATTCTCTAAACTGAACGAAACAAAAATTCTTAAAAATTTTCTTTGGAAAAATGTATTTACTTATCTCTGTTGATGTTTGTTAATAACTAAAAGGTGCCCCCAGTACAAATACTGCAACTAGGTCGAAATAAGTACTTTGAGATAAAACATACTTTTATTTGTTTGCTATTCAAACAAGACACGTACAATTTACAACATTGATGTAAATCACACAAGCCACAGTGGATATAATGGCACTTATCAAACCAGACAATACGGCGGCAAAGAAAAGTGCATTATCTGTGTATGAATGGGAGCCATATTAGTTATCTCAGGCTTTTTTAGGGCATGCAACTTGGAATTAACAAAAAACGAGGAAATTCCAATCTTTACAAGACTTTGTGCAGTGTTTTTCAATTTTCAATGGCATAAGTGTCAAGTGAAAAACGAGGAAATCAGCTGATCCGAAGAAAAGTTGCATGCCTGTTATCTGTATCAGGACTAGAACCTGAGATCTCTCAGCTGATATTCCGAGGCAAATTTCAAGGCACTTCTTAGCACACAATGTTCCGCTAACAAAATAAATCTTTGTCCATTGGAGATCCTAAGCAGTAAGCAGTAAAGATCAAGCTTTCCTAAAATATTGACAAGAACAATCTCCTTGCATATACAACGTATTAAGTGCAACTTCTCTGATATCTACTCAGCAGCTTCTTGGAATTAACCCAAGAACTGTAGCAACTGAGTTAATCTTTGTAATAACTGCATTGTCCTCCCAATAATCAGCCAGTGTTGTAGTCAAGACCATCACAAGACCATTCACAAGACCATTCACAAGACCATTCACAAGACCATTCACAAGACCATTCACAAGACCATGCACAAGACCATGCACAAGACCATGCACAAGACCATGCACAAGACCATGCACAAGACCATGCACAAGACCATGCACAAGACCAGGCACAAGACCAGGCACAAGACCAGGCACAAGACCAGGCACAAGACCAGGCACAAGACCAGGCACAAGACCAGGCACAAGACCAGGCACAAGACCAGGCACAAGACCAGGCACAAGACCAGGCACAAGACCAGGCACAAGACCAGGCACAAGACCAGGCACAAGACCAGGCACAAGACCAGGCACAAGACCAGGCACAAGACCAGGCACAAGACCAGGCACAAGACCAGGCACAAGACCAGGCACAAGACCAGGCACAAGACCATGCACAAGACCATGCACAAGACCATGCACAAGACCATGCACAAGACCATGCACAAGACCATGCACAAGACCAGGCACAAGACCAGGCATAAGTCCAGGCACAAGACCATTCACAAGACCAGCTTGTTACAGGTACAAGTAACAGGCATAAACCATGACAAAGGAATGCTTTTGTTACAGTTCATTTGAATAGCTTAAGACTTAAATTAAGACTGCTGGTCTTGTGCTGGTCTTGTGCTGGTCTTGCAGGGTTTTGTGTGGTTCTGTGATGGTCTTGACTACAACACTGTAATCAGCATTATTTAGCTCAAGTAAGAAAGCCTGATTTCAGAAATCTAAACTATTATAGCAGGCATCAGGACAAATGACTAGAAAATTACAAGAGCCACAAGTCAGAAATATTCTCATTTTGAAATCACAGGATTGAAAAGAATATCATTAAGGCGTGAAAAACTTTGTGCTTAGTGATTTACGGTTCACGGTAAATCCACTTAGAATACAATAAGTTGCATAGTGAATATTTATTTCAGAATACTCAACGTGGCCCATGTGGAAAATAGATGAACAATTTCAGTGGAAAAAGTCTAAACGTGTCCATTTCTTTGGAATGACCTTTATAAATAAGCAAATATATACAAACAAAGCTGGAATTTTGATAATGCTATTAAACAATTAATTATGCATATCATACCACTTACATGTATATGGCTAGTGCTGCTGTGGTATTGTTTACAAATAATGTTTACAACTAATTGTGTTCTCGTGTATCTAAACAAGACATTTCTAAATCAGTCCACACAGCACTGCACACATAAAATCTAACCTGTAATTTCACTTGTTGAATTCCGAGTTATTTGAACATCTGTTCCCATTGCTGAGCTAGGACAAGACTTCGCCTTTGTGGCCTGTACTTCAGTGTCGGGGTCTGTAAGAGAGATTGTAACAGATCAATTAGTATTTGAACTTCTAATTATAAAATATTTGAATTTGTATAAATTTTACACCAAAGTACCCAGCACTTTGTATATCATTACCCCTGATTGGCCAGCTTATTATTCCTGGATCCATCTCATCTCCCCAGGGAGCATACACGGTCATGTCTGGAAACCTAAAGGCTGGTTCATACTTAATGCGAATGTGAATGTAAAACAAATTTGATGCCATGAAAAACTAACAGCAAATAAGATTCAAGCAAGTTGAAATGTGATCAACTTTTGGGAATTCAGTGCGAATATTTGGTGCAGATGTCATAAATTCACTTTGCACTCACATTCGCTTGAAGTATAAACCGGCCTTTAATGAGATGCTATAGAGCTTGTAATTCAAGACCACTGTTTCTCACTTTTCCCGCGTTCACATAGTAAGTTAAGAGCATTGCTTCTAAACCCGAAAGTGTGCAAATCAGTGCTATTTTTTTCAAGAAACCTTTTCGACATTCTCAAAGCATTATGGGAACTGCATCAGCCCTAACTGGCATTAGAAGAGCAAGCACATTAGAACGGACGTGATTGGTCGCATTGGTCACATGTTCGTTGTTATGCTTGCAAAAATCCTCTTCTGATTGGCTAATAATGTGACATTACTAGCTGTTCTAATTCCAGAAATTTGCATTCTTCAGTAACTGGTACCCTGAGAGGGATTCCCCAATTATTTCCTTTATTTTTATTGCCATTTAAAATAGATTTTTCTGGTTATTATTTTCTTTATGTTCCATGCAAAGATATGTGAAAAGGGTATCGCTCAACTCATGACAGATATTTAGCATAAAATCAGTTAATATTTGGACTGGTTCACAGTGCCATAGGTTTGTGTATAAATTACATGGTTTGTTTGGCCTCCAAACCCACAATGCATTGAGAATGTCGAAAAGGTTTATTCAGGTTTCGTCTATTGTGTCCACTATAACCAACTCTGTTCTCAAAGGTCCGCTGCAATGACAGAATCCAAGCAATGAAATTCATCAGGAATAAAGTTTACGCTACCTCTGTACTTGCCGCTGCCGCTGCAGTTGCAGTTTGTTCTTTGGCAGTAACACCTTGCTCCCCTCCATTTATCACCCTTTGTGTCACACTATCTGCTGTGTCTTCCGTCAGCCTGGGTGAGGTCGGTGACTTCAATCCCTTCTCCTTTCGGTACTGATCCTCTCTCTCCTGTTGAAGACGTATCTCTCGTTCAACCAGGGTCTCTGACTGAGAATTGCTTGACTTCTTCACCGGACTCAGAGTTGCTTCTGGAAATCAGAAAGAAATTGTATATCTTCAAGAATATTTGTCAACTCAGAAATACATGAACTGTTAAATCTCAGTACAGCCTTGTATCGTGATGTATTTTCTCATGAAGGGTGGAATCATTAGTCAAACCAAGAAATATGATGACATCATGACGGTCATACAAGATGGAAATGCAGAATGAAAGAACAGTAACTTGAGGGGATACAGGGCGGGGGTGTCATAGGGGTGTGCATTTACAGGTAGTAATACTATGGGAAGTGGGTACCTGATAAAAGCATGGGTACTCGAGTACGTGTTAAAGAAAGCCAATCCTAAAAATTAAATCTCGGAAATTGCTGTTCATATTGTTCGTACAGATCCACACATTATTACTACCACATCGATGCATCAATGCAGCAAGATGGAAGTGTACAGTGAGCTCTATAGGTTTACGGTGTAAGTTGCATTTTCGCAAGTGTCACAAATGTTAATCTGTTTTGTTTTTCCATGTACCCTGGCTTTCATTTCGAAAATTCTCCTTTTTCATTGTCTGAGAAAGTACTACTTATGTTTATTCGGTTACGGGTACTTAATTCCATAATCTAACAATAGCGGTCGGGCACTCGGGTTACTGGTTCGGATGTACAGTGTTACAATGTCATACACAATGAGGTACAATGTATCCTTCAAAACTCTGCGTTACCAGAGTTGAGCCTTGAGTTACCTCTCATTCATTCTGCACTTCTCCCTAATGGAGGCTTTATCTACAACAGTTTTCAAGGTATCAGTTTTAACTCTGGAAACTGACCAAAATGTTAAAAAACCCAAACTATATTTTTTCAAACCAACATCAACATGGGCAGAACAGCCAAGGCGAGGGACAGAGGTGCAAAAAAAGGAAAATAAACAAATAAAATAGAGTACCAACGTTATGACGTCAATGCAATGTTTGGAGCCAGAATACTTTTGTTATTTTGTGTCAATGTGTTTGCATGACTGGCTGTTAACCTTTGTTAACAGTCAAAATCTCCATTTGTTTGGAGCCAGTTGTCGTGCCAACTGACGTCAGACTTCGGTACTCTATAGTATTTTCTTTTACTTTTCTAGTGGGAATTTTAACAATTTTAAACCAGCTATGTTGAACACAAAACCAAAGCAATTTCTAAAACCTCAGATTCAGCCCCACCCCAGCTCTAAAGCAAATAAAAAGGTTCCCGACTCTGGCTTCCAGAAAAAGCTTTGAATTGCACATGGTAAAGAAGGAAGCCAGACAGAGCAAGAGCTTCCTGAAGCCAGAGTTGATTCCAGGTTTGAGAAATGGCTTATTGCTATGATCATTCTAAGATGTAGATGCACTGAGACAATAATACAAGAAAGACTTTGTCATCAACAGAGCGGCCAAGATTTCCTTTACTTCTTTAATTTTGTGGCAAAGCAAGACTTTTTAGAACTTTAAATTTTGGCATGCCAGGGATACTCAAATGCAATGTTGTTAATATAATAAACATGGTTTTTGTGTACTCATGTTGTTCTCTTGAAATGTATTTGTGATTCTACTCATGAAATATTACTTATAATGGCAGATTTTTTAGATGCTGCTGAGACGCAGAAGTCATAAACGTGCTCAGAAACTACTAGCGCATGCTAAAAAACTACTCGCGCATGCTAAAAAAACTACTCACGCATGCTCAGAAACTACTCGCACATGCTCAGAACTACAGGTACATGTAGTTAAAATGACCGGTATGTCTGCTGCCAACAGCAGCTCAAAAGTCTCAATTATTCCATTGTGCAAGGGCTATGACATACAACATGGGTAAAGATGCACACAGTGCACAAATGTAACCTACACTGCATGAACACATCAACATGATAAGTGAAAAAAGGTTTCTGTTGCAAGCAATGACCCAACAGCCTAGTTTAAGCAGCCTTTGACCAATAAAGAGAGATACATGTAAAGGCCAGTCACTTGTTTACTGACTAGACACATCATTTGGCCACCTCACCATCAAAATACATGTGTATGTGGTTTCAACTGCTACCTACATATGACTTATTGCCAATATCCATATGAAATGAGTAGCTCCCCCATTTTATTAAAAATGGAAGTCGCTACTCTTTCACAGAGGTGGTAGGGTTGGTTACATTTTAGGTTGCCAGCCCTACCACCCTTATAGTTTTCCTGGGTCCAGATCTCAAAAGGATAAATCTTCAATAAATACCAACAATTTATCCCAATTTTCAGACCTATAGACCCAGGCGGGGTAACACCCGTCGTTGATGAGACCAACTCACCTCCTTGTCTACAGCAAATATTTCTTGAAACCGTTTTTGAGTGCAGCCATAATTTGAATGCTGTGCATGCTATGAGTGTGATAGAACAAATAAGGCAGGAAGTACCAGTTTTCTGCATGCTATATCTACACGTAGAGCTCTAAGAGTTCATTTCTGTCAATGATTTTCCACTAAATTTTCCCACCATTTTCTTGTTTTGGAATTCATCTGCAGAGGCAAAACCACAATATTATGAACTAAAAAAAAGATAAATTCACTTCTTTACACGTGAAATTTATAGAATTTTTTTTTTTTAAATGTACAATTTTGAATGCATTGCTTTGGGTGTTTGTATCAAAGACACTTGAGAAAAACTGAATTCCTAAAATGCCAGTCATTCAGCTCGACCTGCATCACAACTCACTATAAAGGTCAAGCAATCTTTTGGCACTGTTTAAATATATATGTCCGTGCTCTTCAATCATTTTTTTCTATTTTCTTTCTACATGTTTTATTTTAATGAAAAAAAACAAGCCCCCCTTTTAAAATTTTCAATCAATGCAGATTGAATCAAGTTTTAACATCATATTACCAATACGTTGATAAACCCACGACAAACCTTTGTTATGGTAATAACATTCTGCATATAGAACTACATGTAGGGTGTTCCCCCACTCAGCAGATCCGACCACAACAATCTGTCTTGATGTAGGGGAACGACTGGATGGTAATTTTCCCTGTGAAGAAAACTAAACTCCTGTCTTTGTCTCGATCTAGAGACGATACATTTCCTTCAGTACATATGTGCCCTTGACTTTGCCTGAGGTATATGACCTACGTCTTATTGTTATCTCCCCTGACCTTAACTGAGAGAAGTAAATCTCAGCTCAGTTGGGACTTGAAAAGAGCATGGACTATATATATTTAAATTCACCTTTTGGACACTTTTTTAGATAGTGAAAATTGATTAGTTTGAAATGGAAAATTGAATATTTTGAAATGGAAAATCATTGACGCTAATTCTACTCTGTTGCAAGTAAACGTACATGAATTATGATGGCTGAAGGACATGCAATACCCATGCTGCTAAATACGATACCATCACATCTAACCTGTATTCATGGTCGGCACATCCTCATACTGCGACACCGTTTTTATTTTTCCCTCCCCTTTAAGGGTTAGCTCACGGTGCCTTTCCTCCTCAAACTCTTTTTCTATGTAATAGTTGACGGTTTTGAGGCAGTAAGCCGAGTCGGGGCCGTCATAGGTGTTTTGAGAGCAGGGCTTAGAGTGGAGCTTGTGTGGTTTAGTACGAGTAGTTGGGGTGGCGTTGTTAGCGGTGGGTTTAAGAAGTAAACCTGTACCAAAGCAGAACCAGTATAACATCAGCAATAATCAGGCATATCAACTTGAACTAATTCAAAAGCGTGCATGTCGCATTATTCTTGGAGCTGACTATGAGTCATACTCAGAGGCTTGTGATCGGTTAGGCCTCCAAACTTTAGAAGACGGAAGACTTGATCTTTGCTCCCAATTTGCTAATAAATCTACAAAATCAGACAGATATGCAGAATGGTTTCTACCCAATAATAGTACCCATAATATGACTCTGAGGCATTCCAACATTTACCAGATAGGTATGGCAATAGTGCAATTCCCTTCCTGGCAAAACTTTTGAACCAGATTTCTTAACCACCAATAATTATTTTTATAGACCTTTTTGCGTGTTTTTTAATAGTTATTTTGATTTGATAATTCCATTTTTGTATCTTTTATTTTTACAATTTCGTAGTTCTTATTGTTTTAATTCCAATTATTACTTGTTTTATTTTCTACTTTTAAGTTCATGTAATAACCATGCAATGGTATAAAGCTGAAACATTGAATGCATGTAATTCAGTTATTGAAGATTCAAAATATATCTTAACCCTAACCCTTCGGGGCATTTTTGCTAGAACCCTGCCAGATGCATCAGATTGCATCGTTTGTCAAATTGACTTGTGTGCAGAGTGCAGCAAAGTGGAGCTGTCAGCACAGATGCACTGTGCTGCGTCAGGCAGGGTTTATAGGTTAATGACCAGTCTTATTTTCTGAACTATTTTGATTACCAACTAAACCACAAGAGGGTGTATTGTGAACTATTTCTGATAGAAATGATTTTTGTGGGTATCTACTGTGCCCACATCTCTCCAAATCTAACACAAATGCTTATATTTAAACCCTAGAACTAATAGGTTCTTTCAATTCTGCCAGGTGGTTTTGTAAGGTTTTGCAGGGATTGAGACGAGCAGAGACCAGCCAATACTTTATACAGGACTCATGTCCCTTGAGAGTCTCAGTAAAAACAATGTGTCAGTCATTTACTGTAAAGTGGTGGATTTTGGAAAAATCAGGAAAATTTCTAGCAAAAAAATGGTCAGGGTTAACATGTTTCTACAGCTACATGTAATACCACATCTGGGTGTCAGTGAATTGAGTTTTAACACTGCTTATCACTCAGTGAGCAATGAGTGCAGACCAAACTCAAAGTGCATACTATTTGCATATTGTAAGACAACATTTTTAACACTAAAATTTCTACTTTGCACAGTGTGATGTCTGTGCAGTAACAGCACTCATCAGAACAACTGGTTATCTTCCAGAATGAATCACATGGTATAGTGGTACTTCAAATCTTCCATTTCTGCTGTACATGGTTCGATCCCCTCCAGGCACTATGCAGATTGGGTTTTCAGTCCAATAAAGTAAATGGCTCCCGTTACCTCTTTCCTTTCGTAGCATCATCTCTCTCTCCTCAGCCAATCGGATGTCTCGTTCCATTGGAGTTTCCCTCAAGCGCCTCCTAACGACGACCTCTTGCTCTATTGATGACACAGATGCTGGCCTCTGACTGACCTGTGACCTCTCAGCAACCTGTGAACTATCGGTGACCTGTGAACTCTCAGGGATGACCTGTGAACTCTCGGTGATGACCTGTGAACTCTTGGTGATGACCTGTGAACTCTCCCTGACCTGTGACTTCTCTACAATGACCACTTCAGGAACGTCTGCATCAAAGCCTTTTTTGAGGGCTACAGCGGGGTTTGTGGCCACACGCTGTTGTTGTAGTTCGGCCTCTCGTTCCTTGACGAGGCGGATTTCACGCTGCACTGACGTTTCCGGTTTGCTGGACACAGAGTCAGGAACATCTTGGGAACTTGGCTCCTCAACTGGGGATGCTGTTCGGTAAGGAGTAGGGGAAGGGGGTCTGCGCAGGAGTGGAGAGGGTGACCTAATTGATACTGGTGAAGGGGATCTTTGCTGTGTCGGCTGTTGATGGAAAAGATGATCGATCAAAGAAAAACCAAACAGATGCAATGTGACATTTACATTTCAGTTTTCTTAAGAGACAACATTTTATGATGTATGTTTAAAATCCCTGGGCTTCTTGGGTACAGGGTTCCCACAGAAATCTGAAATTGAAATTGTACGACCTTCCATGACTTTCTAGGACAAGAAAGGTGTACATTGGGTCCTATGGTAAAATTTCAATCAAATTATTTGTCTTTAATAAAACTACTTCCTGGAAGATCTGATAACATGGTCCTCAGGACAAAACAAATGTAACCATACCTCTTTTGCTGGACTTTCCTTGAAGACAGTTACAGGTGACTGTTTCACTGCAACACTGCCCTCTGTTGCCTTCATGGGTCCAGTTTTATCGGTATTCTTCTCGCTGGTTTTTCGCCCTCGTAGCATTTTCTGATACTCCCGATAGCTGCTGTAGGGATCTGACTGCATGGAGCTCAGACCAAACCTAACGACTGGAGGTTTGTCCGCTATCTTCCCCTTTGTGGGTGGATTTTCAGAGGCCTTGGGGGTGGATTGAGTTAAGGCCGGCTTGATGGGTGCATTCTTGGGACCAGCAGGTGGTGAAGCTGCTATGATCGGTGTGAAAGAAGCACTCTGTATAGCTGGACTTTGAAGGACTCTGATGGGGGTTGAGCTTCCAGACGAGCTACGGGAACTGCCTTCTAAGCTGGCACATCTGACCTTTGTCTCTTCCAATGCCTTCTGACGCTCCAATGCATTTTCCTCATCACGTTCTTTCTGTAATCTGATTTCTCGTTGCACTATAGACTCCTTACGCTTCGGTTGATCCTTACTTACAGCGTCATCAGTCTTGCTGTTATTCTCGATGATGATCACTACTGGCTCTGACATATCTACCTCCTTGTGACTTCTCGGTAGTGTCTCTTGCACCTGGACACTTTGTGGAGCAACTTTAGGCTCTGCCAACTTCGCTGGTGTGACCTTGACCTTTGCCTGTTGACTAGACTGTATTTTCTGTGGTCTTTGCTTCTCTTCAGTGTGACTATCAATGAGCTCCTCCTTTTCTCTGATTTCTCGCTCTATGATAGATTCTTGTTTGATAAGCTGGACCTGCGATTCTTCTGCCTCAACCTCTACCTTTGCAGTTCTGTTTTGAAGGCGTCCCTCTTTTAAAAGCTCCTGTTCTCGTTGCTTTTGCTGTCGGATCTCTTGCACGATAACACTCTCTGTGGTCCGGTGGCTCTGTATTTCAACTTTGCGCTGTGGAGTGACATCATAGGTGTAAGATTCACAGCGATCGTAGTCATCATCAAGATCTTTTGGCATAATATCGTCTTCTACATCTTCCATTGGAGTGTCTATCTTACAGACCTCTTGTGCTTTCTCTTCTTTCTTTGATGATTCTTCTATTGCATTTGTCTCAATAGAGAACATTTGTCTTGTTTGGCTTTTCTTCCACTGTTGATTCTCTGTTACTGTTTCCGACATTTTTTGCTCCCAGAGGTTACACATCTTCTTCAGATCAATTGAAACTTCGTCATTTTCATCTTGACTTACTGCAGGACCTGATTCCGAGATATTCGATGGTCCTGATGACGATCCTGAGATTTCTGAACGGAATTCTGGAGTAGGAGACACAATGCGGACCACCGGGTTAGTCTCATGTGTTTTCGTGGGTGACCTTACAAAATCCACTTTAACTGAAGCACCACCAGATGGATTCTTAGTTTGAGTGTTTGGAGTTTCTGATGGCAGTGAAGATTCTAAAGTTGGCTTCTTTAGTTCGGAGGCATCTTCTTTCAGTTTGTTTATTTGGTTCTGAGTTACGGGTCTGGGTGGTTCAAAAGGTCCTGGTATTACCTTTGGCATTGTAGTCACTGAATTACTAAGACTGTCCTGAGAGTGTGACCTTGGAGAACTAGGGCTTAGTGCGGATAGTTCCAGCTTGATACTGTTGTTCTTTTCAGTCAGTGACAGAGGTCCCTCACTGTCCGGTGAGGTCAGATCCCCTGGGTGGCTCCCGTCTCCTTGCCAGTTGACTTTCTTTTTCCTCTTCACCTTCATAGCAGCCAAGACGTTTCTCCTCTCCCGCTCATACTCAAGCAGCCTCTTGCTCTCCTCATCTACTAGCTCAGAAGCCTTGCTGCCTGGTTTAGGTCCATACAGTGCCTGGATAAACTTTGTTGATTTTGCATCAACACTCGGATCTTTTGACCTTGGAGATGTAATAGTTTTAGGCACAGGTAATTTTTCAGAGGCTATCGTGGAGGTGCTTAGTGGTGGCTCGGTAGCACTCCGAGCTTTTGTGTCTGGGGATATGGCCCGATTCCCGCTAAGTCCAAGCAAAGCATGTGACGAGGGGAAGCTGTCAGTGGATGCTCTCGGCTTTGTCTCGTAGAAGCTTTCTGGCCTTTGGTAAGAAGTCTGGACTTTGGGAAGAACAGGAACTGTTGTTAGAGCCAAGGAGAGGCTCATCGAAGACACGGGTGAGGATGGAGAGGGTTTCTCACGGACTGTCGGTTGGAAGGAAGAACCTTTGGCACTGGAGTCTCCATCTCCGAAAAAACTTCGCCGTTTTGCATTTAAATCAAGTTTAGTACTAGCCTGGCTGACTTTTGGCTCCACATCAACATTCTTCACATCATTCTCAGTCTTTGCAATGACAATAGTTGTATTCTCAACCTCCTCACCAGTATCAAGTGGGGGAAGAAGGTCATTCATATTACTTGACTGCTCTGGTCTATTCTCTTCCATTGTAATACTGCCTCCTCTCACCATCTGATCCCAAGCTTCATTTGTATTCTGTTTGTTTTTACTAGACATTTCATCCAGAGAATCGACCGCCGCAAACTTTTCCTTGATCTGATCTTTCTCCCGTTCATTAGTGACCAGATTGTCTCCATTGTTAGCCTCATCAGTCACGACAGAATTATCTTCTTCATCCACCACCGTTTCATTACATAGTTCATTCAGAAGTTTATCTACCGGTACATCACTTTGAGTCTGTTCTCCATTAGATCCCTTATCCTCTTCATCTATAACTGTACCATCTCCCAACTCACTCAGAAACCGATCCACTTCGCTCGTCGTTCGTACCTGACTGGTATCGGTATCTTCATCATCTATTGCCGTACCATCTCCTAACTCATTCAGAAGTTCATCCACATTACTTGGATGATGTTCCTCGCTGGTTTCATCAATGTCATCTATAGCTGTACCATCTCCTAACTGATTTAAAAACCTCTCCACATCGCTGTCATTGTTGTCTTGATCTTCATCAACAATTGTTCCATCTCCCAGGTCATTCAGGAGTCTGTCTACTTCCCTTGCAGTGCATCCTCGTTTGGCTCCCTGATTATCATCAACTCCTGGAGGAATCCCTGCGGATATCAACAAGTTGCCATTACTCTGCTCGGAGTTTACAGAGACCACATTACCTTTGTCCATGAATGGGTCAAAATTATTGCTAAACTCTGGCGGTGGTGCAACCACCATTTTCACATCCAGACTACTAGTGTCTCCAAAATCCAGAAGAATGTTCTGTGAGTCTCCATTGGCCAGCATGTTTGAATTCAGGTCGGCTGGTGTCTTGGAGATTCCTTCTTTGGTTGATGTCCATTGGTTGTTCTGATCACTGGAGGTTGTGAGATTGTCCGTCTTGTCTTGGGTGTATGGGATGGGTTGATCTGGGAGGAGATCCATGCTTGCGTCTGGATTCTCTGTGTCCTGATTGGCTGGTCTGCTGTGTAAGTCAACAGTGAAAACCTGCATTCAAACAAAAAGTAAAAACAATTTAAAAAAAAAAACGCACACCTATGGAATTGCAATGTATTGCATTGAAATTGGTGAGTATATATGTTGTTTCAATTACATCAGAAATCCCTGATCCTACAGTGAGTTCTGTCAGTCAGTTAGTCTGTCCATTAGTGTTTATGTCTATTCTATAACAGTCCAGTGGTCAGTAGTCAGGATGGTAAGTTTCAGTTGCAGGTCATTGGGAATTGTCTGTTTTACAGTCGGTTGCATCTGGTCAGTCCGAGGAACACTGGAATTGTCCTGACCCTCTTAACCCCTTGAGTATGGTTTTACAGGAGACGTTGGGGTGTCGCGGCGGTTCTGGCAGCCAAGCGAACCACTACAATGTGTTTGTGCAGTCAAGCGTAACAAACAATAATCCAACAATGGATTGAAACTGCACAAATGGCGGCAAATAGCGTCAACCGGCCTGGTGCCATTTTTTTTTACGCCACATGGCGTCATCTGTACGCAAGGGGTTAAAGAACATGAGATCATCTCTAAGACATGCATGTTCATGTCCAATGACGAAAAGACATCCATGTGATATGCACCATGCATGATCAGAAGAAGTTACAAAAAATGCCCTGTTGTATAATGTATGTCAGTCTACCATAAATTAAGTATAAGTCAATCTACATGTACATTTTTTGGTACCATAGTCCAAATGAAGGTTTACACGTATACATGTACATCACGAAACTTCCCTCGAGCAATATAGTGTATACTATAATTGTACAAGTTTTGAAACATTTCATCATTCATGCATTTACGAGGGGTACTGTACTTACTCAGTCAAGTACAACTTTGCTGTAACGATCACGAACAACCCTATACCGGGTATTTGGCTGCATGTATAACAAACACACTCTTTGGCTCCCAAATTGATGTATTCAATACATACCATTATTCACTACAACGAACACCGCTATACCAAACATTTGGCTGTAATGAACATCCTCTTTGGCTCCTAAATTGATGTATTCAATACATACCATTATTCACTATAACGAACACCGCTATACCAAACATTTGGCTATAACAAACACCCTATTTGGCTACCAAATTGATGTATTCAATACATACCATTATTCACTATAATGAATGGCCACTATAGTGAAACATTTTTTTTATCCCACTATGTTCGTTATACATGTAGTGGCATTCTACTATATTTCTACACAGAAACACAGCATTTATAAGTACCTGCTACTGATAAACATGTTGGTCCTGGACCAGCAAATCACAGTCCTAAATCCTCATTCATAAAAGGCCCTATAAAACCTTGCCAGAATGATTGTGAGTATCAATTGTCTTGTTCATTGTGATAGTCAACTCAACTATTTGTGAGGCAACTCAAGAATGCTATCCTTGAGAGATGTGGAATTAAATAGTGCATCCATCATCATCATCATCAAGTGCCGTCTTCTCGCAGAAGGTTGGCTGCAATGGACTTCCATCTGTTTCTGTCCTGAGATGCCCTCGCACATTCCGTGTAGTTCATGCCAGTCCAGTCTCTTACATTGTCAAACCACGATGTTCGTCTTCTTCCTCTTGGTCTTGGCCCCTCTATTTTGCCTCCATTTACCCTAACCCTTTAGGGTGCATGCTAAATGCACTGCAGTGGTATGGCTGGAGATTTTGTGAATTTGGTGAATTTGGTGAATCCTGCACATTTACAAAACTAGAGGTTTAATGGCTTGATAAATTAAGAAACATACATTGTATTTCATCACGTACATGTACGTACAATGTACGTACAATGTACATACAATTTCTTGAGAATGGCAGACTAGCCAGGAACACTTTCAAAATGTTATCTTGAAAAAGAACAACCAATCGATCATAATGGACCAACATGTAGGCTGGATGGAAAAACATGGTGAAGTAATACACTATTCACACAGTAGGAATTGTTAACATTTGTAAACATGACTGGTCTATTTTGCCCAGGTCAAAATAAACAAAATATTTCTCTTCTCACAACCAGGGTCCATGTTAAATTCTACTTGAGTAGACCACATGAATCAAAACTGCCACAGAAAATGCTGCAACTACATTTTAAACATGAAAACAAAATATTGTTGAAAACAGGTCCTAACTCTTGGAACAACTTGGAACGACAAGGCTTGCTTTGTTAGTGATATATCCTACCTGTACATGTACATGTGTGGGAAATGACTCAGAGGGGTCTGGTTAAAAATTCCATCTTTTGTCCAACCTGTTGACCTTCCTTTTGTGACTGAAGTAAATGATCTGGGAAGGCCATACAGGTAAACACCAGCAGATTAAAAGTTTGTTAACTTTAGAGGTCTGATCTGGCATGAAAGGATGAGTGGGATTGCCAAGGCATCATGGAAAGGACTAATTATTGCCGAGACTGTCTGAGGTATTTATGGACTAAAGTCCATGAGGAACAGGTCCTCTGTTTTTTTCCTATAAGTAATTCCTAGCATTTCAGAAATAATGTAGAAGTGTGTACTACTAATAAACTGTATAAATTTCCCATTCAATCATGAGAGGAGCAAAACCACACAAATGAAATAACTTCACTGCGGATCCACCCCCCCCCCCCCCATCAACAATGATCATTAATTTACAGCCCAGTTACTGTGGCAACAGCTAGTTCCAAGGTTGTCACGGTATCTGTAACCATGGAGCTACAGGTATGTCAGGCAATAAGATGTCACCGAACCTATTCACTTGGATTTTAATTTATCATGAAAGGCCAAACAAAACAAGGTTCAAAAAAAGAAGGGGAACCCTTGTTTCCTTTATTTTTTACGGGGGGGGGGGGGGGGGGGGGGGGGGGAATCTCCTTTAAAACAAGTCTACCATTTCTTGAAATTGAAATGTTTATAATCACGACTTCAGCATTAAAAAAAATACCTTACACACAGCTCAACTAAAGCCATGTCCAAAGCCAAAATGGGCTTCTGGAACTACGGCTACGTCTAGTGTCGGCAATCAGCTAAGACCTAGACCTAGAGTATATAGACACTAGATTCACACATGGTCTAATGCTAAAAAAAATTCAGGCTCTCAAGCAGAATCAGGTGAAAAGGTAGAAGAATAGTAGGATCAAAATAATAAAAAAAGAAAAAAAAGATGTTGGACTTTAGAGAACAAAATCAGGATAAAAGTAGGAAGAAATAGGAATTTCAAGGGAAAAAAAGGTAGGAAAAGTAGGAGCAAGGTAACAAAAATATAGGAAAATGGAGGAAAGGTAGAAATACTTGAAAGCCTGCAAGTTCTGCTACAGTCCCTACATTTATAGACCTCGATGAAACACATGCACAGTTCAAAAATAAAGTCCTACACTTTTGACTTATTTTCGCTAAAACTGTACATAAAAATCCCTATGGTACTTTTAAAATCAAGTCAAAACCCTACCTTAGTTCAGTTCCAGTTCAAAGTCCCTCTGAATAATTCAAGGTTCTTTCTGATACAAAATTGCTGCTGGAAATTTAATCACGTAAGCTGCATGCATGTTACAAAATCTGCTTCTTGGAACGCCTTTACCTGTACAATGTAGGTCAGTAGATTCTGTGACCATTTGTGGTGTCAGCTGTTGCTGTTTCTTCTTTGGAACTATTTAGAGATCTAAGATATGACAGAGTCCCATGACCATATTGAATGACAAATCAGTCATTCAACGCGGACTGAAAGGCCGAATGCGAGGTGTGGGGTAGGCCACAAAAACCTATTGTCCACAAGTTTAAGGAATTTCATTCTGTGCATTTGATGACAAATCACGGTCAAAAGTTGAGACTGTTTATGGGGGTAGGAAAAACTTTTTTTGCCTGGCGTTGTTACCCCATCTAGATCTTTGAAGTGGTTCTGTGAGGTTTTACCTTGTTTCGGGATTTAGGTCAGGGCTAGTTTTCCTGGTGGTAGGGTTGGCAATTCAAATTGTCACCAGCCCCACCACCTCTGTCTGCAACCCTTTACCTAGTGTGGCTTATAGCATGTATTGGGTAATTTCAATAAAAAAGACAATTTCCATTTTCCAGTAATAAAACAATGTGACATATCACATTGTGAGAGGGAACTTTTTGACTTGACATGCAGATCTCTTCTAATACTTTGGAAAATGAAGACGATATTCCTAAATAACTAGCACCTTTAAAAGTTGGCAGTGGTTTTATGGTTTCTTTTATTGTCTTTGTTGTGAAGTTACAAAGCAATCAAAAACTCCCGCAATATTGTTTGTCTATTGTTACCGTCAGTGGGAGAATGCTTTTACGTACATCTATCATGGGGTGTGCGTGTGGGGGGGGGGGGGGGGTGTTCATTTCCTAGAAAAATTGTGGAAGTATTCCCTGAAGGAATTGTTGAAATGGAATGCTGCTGGGAGCTGGCAAAGCCACAAATCAAATAAACTAGGTCTGTAATTGGTTAAACCCGAACATCTGTGGTGCACAGTTAACCATGTGGCTAGTCAAGAAACTAGTTCAGATTGGCAGCCTGGAATGTACATGTACAAGCCTTCCCTAAATTCCTTAAAACCAGTTCACGTCGGGATTATTTTGACATTCACCTGGATGCCAGCCGGGTTCAGGCGGAATCAAGCCATAATCTGCGTGTAGCACACCCTGATATTTCCAGTCTTGCTCGATGCGAGCGGGTCGCTAACAGATATTACCGGTCTCGATCGTATTTATCAGTCATCCGTTCCATATACCGCAAAACCTTTGCGTGTATACAAGTCATCCGACACGAACTGGTTAAACTCAATAATTTTGACGTTTTACAAAAATTAGACAAGTTTCCTTTCTTTAAAATTATCAGTGCTGGTTTGGTTGGTTTAGCTATGTACATGTACAATGGATGTTACAATCACTGGGTGGGGGATGGAACAATTCCACCCCCTATGGTACATGTACAATGGATGTTACCATCACTGGGTGGGGGATGGAACAATTCCACCCCCTATGGTACATGTACAATGGATGTTACCATCACTGGGTGGGGGATGGAACAATTCCACCCCCTATGGTACATGTACAATGGATGTTACCATCACTGGGTGGGGGATGGAACAATTCCTACCCCCTATGGTACATGTACAATGGATGTTACCATCACTGGGTGGGGGATGGAACAATTCCACCCCCTATGGTACATGTACAATGGATGTTACCATCACTGGGTGGGGGATGGAACAATTCCACCCCCTATGGTACATGTACAATGGATGTTACCATCACTGGGTGGGGGATGGAACAATTCCACCCCCTATGGTACATGTACAATGGATGTTACCATCACTGGGTGGGGGATGGAACAATTCCACCCCCTATGGTACATGTACAATGGATGTTACCATCACTGGGTGGGGGATGGAACAATTCCACCCCCTATGGTACATGTACAATGGATGTTACCATCACTGGGTGGGGGATGGAACAATTCCACCCCCTATGGTACATGTACAATGGATGTTACCATCACTGGGTGGGGGATGGAACAATTCCACCCCCTATGGTACATGTACATGTATGTTGCAGATTTGTTACAATTTTCATGACAGAACCGAAAGCTCAAGTACTTAACTGTACTAATTAACCCACCTTCCCCACTTTTTTATGGGCGGAAAACATTTGGGCCACTTTTTCAGAAAATTTGCAATTTCACCCCTCCCCCCCCCCCACCACACACAAAACCTAGATATGCCACTATTTAAAATGTACCATCTTCAATCTACACTAAATGTGCAAGAGTCCCATATTACATGTATTTCATACCATTAGCACTTTATTCATTACAAACAGCAAATACATGCACCTCACCATGCATTTTTATTACCACAATCAAATCAGGTAGCATTATACATGTACATGTACACAAACTGACCATGGAGCTATTTTTATAGCTCCATGAACTGAATAAGCCGATAGCTCCTCCCTGTCTGCTAACAAACCCTCGCTTTAAAAAGAATTTTTAATGTCATTCCATTTTATCCAACATGGTTGATGTCTTGTGTAGGAAGCCATAAAATTAACCAAGTGTGACCATGGCAATGACAAACTCTTGTCTAATAATAAAAATACCCAAACACAGCAATTTGTCATTGGTTACATACATGTACACATGTATGTTCCAAAAGCCATTAGTTTGTGACTGATAATGGGTGCATGCTAACCTTGGGGTCTTAAAAAAACTAATTTGTCCCGTCAGGGACAGTTCAATTCTGTGCTTGGACTGCAATTCTATGTTAACAGAGCAAGCCAAGAACTTTTGCAATAACCTTGTTTTAAAGTGCAGCATCCTTAGTTAGAGAATTGTATGTTATTCGCTACCAAGGCCTGATAGTACTGTTCACTAGCAGAATTCAAACCAATTTTCCCCACACTGCACTGACATTGTTTATTCCAACAACCATTCGTTAAAACTGCATACAATACAGAACATGGTCAAATGGTAATCAAAAAGAATAGATCTGTTCCACTACATGTGTACATGTACATGTACCTGACAGAAGCAGAGTTCTATCCAAATAAAGACTCAAGACACATCACCAATTATCCCATAAAACCTCCCAGCTACACCCCACCCCCACCCCCACCCCCCCCCCCCCCCCCAAAAAAAAACCAAAAAAAACAAAAGAAAAATCATACGGAAAAGTAAAGCACATTAAACCACGTTTTGGCCACAAAGTTTTTGCTTGACACTTTTTTCTTTTTGCCAAGTGCCGAGCATGTTTATGAATTTGGCCAACAACATAGACATTCATACAACTTTTTAACTACATGTAGATCAAGAAAATTTCTTTCCTAATTTTGGCAATACAATGTTTATGATAAAATATATTTAAGAATCTGATCACAGATCAGAATAAAGTACTTCATTGTGACATCAGTATACATGGTATATGGTAAATAAGTAAGCACCTTACTTAAAATTTGATTATTTGATGTACATGTACCTATAGACCTACAACTCATTTGAAAACTCTTACCTTGTTTGCTTCACTAACAACTTTTTGCAAATGGAAGTTTTCGCAAGCCACAAACTCAGGGTCAGACTTGGACCTTGTAACAACAAAAAACTATGCCTGCCCATAACAGTCAATCCTTGCATCGCTCATGGCACACGGGAGACATATTCTGTGACCCCTTGCGTACATGTAGCCATGGCAACGAGTACCATTCACAATACAATGCTGGGCCAGCATGCACTGTAGACAGGAAGCGTACGTTTCACATGGAATTCAAATGATTCCCAATGGATACATTCAAACTGATTTAAAACCCAACCCCCTAATGGTTCCCCAGGACTACCCTGCTAAATCCAACAGAGTCCAACTGTGACTCGTATGAGTTTCCTGCTCAATCCAATGCAGTCTAACACAGTACAACATGCCAAGTTGCTGGGTACCTAAAAAATAACCTGCCTGCTGAATCCAACAGTATTAAACTGTGACATATTGTTATGTTGCCTGCTGAATCCAACAGGATTGTAACACTATGCTCAATCCAACAGGGTCCAAGGAGAATGAATATCATGTTGGATTCAGCAGGGATAGGGTTTTAATGCAGCATTGGTACATGTAGAGCTGACGAAACAGTTACAAACTGTTCATACTATGTGAGATTCAACAGATGCATGAGAGTTTGAAGGTGGTGTACACGATTGGTAATCCTCAATTTTTTTTTTTACTGAATTATTACGAAATACATTACTAGACTCTAAGTTAATAGTAGTCTCAATCATCCTGTGAAATGGTGGCACCAGGTGTGCTGTCGTTGTCAAGAAAAGTGGAAATTTATATTATTTTCCCCAACGATTGCCGGCCGGCAATCGTTGGAAAACTGCCCTGTAGCCTTTAGTCAAGGCGTGCGTGGCTACCTGGACGAGTGGCGCGCCCCAGACATGCTGGCATTCGGGGCGCGTCACGCATCCAGGTAGCCACGCGCGCCTTGACTATAGGCTATCATCCGCCTGACGGTTTGAAAACGAGCGCCGTTTTTTCTCTCGATTTTTTTTCATCCAACAACGCAAAACTTTGAATAGGTCAGTGGAACGATATTTCCTATAAAATACTAACCCCCAAATCTGCCCATTTCTGAAAATTGCAACAATGAACAATCATGTACACTGCCTTTAAATGTAGTGTACATGTACACGATTGGTAATCCTCCAAATTTGTTTTTACTGAATTATTATGAAATACCTTACTAGAGTAAGTTAATAGCAGTCTCAAGCATCCTGTGAAATCATGGCACCTGGTGTGCTGTCATTTTCAAGAAAAGTGGAAGTTTATTATATCATTGTACCAGCGTAATCCTATAATTTTAAAATGTTCTGCATTAACACTAACCCCACCTACATGTATAAAGCTACAAAATTCTACTAGAGTTAACTATAGTGTGCAGTACTCTTTACACTGGCATATTAGAAATTACTTTGTAGGATATTGTACTTTACCCACAATGAATGCCTAAGACGTTAGGGTTAAACAGGTAATCCAAGAAGTGTGTACATTGTACATTATCCTACAACAACCGACAACATGTACATGTGTATTCATTTCTAGCCAAACTTGCCACAAAACATAAAAACAGTCATCAGAATTACCTTTCGCTTGTCCACAAAAACCACAGAATGGAATAATCACCAAGGTCGGCCTCAAAATCAATAATATTCCAAACAACCTGAGGTACATATACCAGATGTCGCCAATTCTACATGCAGCATCTGTGATACACACACCGCACCTTCAGCAAATTGTCCGCCATTTTTGCCTAACGAGCGCGATATGCCGTATTCATGGCATTAAAAAACTGTCCCAGCACAAAAAGTTCCCATTATTCTTGCATTATCTGTCCGATTTGATCGGGAATGCATTGGGAGACCACTTGAACTATGGATCGCATTCCTGGCAAACGACACTGCAGAGATTGATACAGACAATGCCGTAGCAAATAGGCGTAAACTTTAAATATTGACACTACACTCTTTAACGGAGACAAAGTGCACATTCAATTTTCATTTTTCTCCCAGCAACAATTTATAGAATCACATATATACCATACACTGTACATGTAAAAAAAATGTATGCAAGTCCCCTATCACATTCACATGGCCAAGGGCGACTCGAGGCGTGGGAAAGTGTGGAAGAACCAGCCCCTCATACTGAAACAAGACAAGATAATCTGATCTCTTCACAGCATGAATAGGGTCGGGATGGGTAACTTTTTTGTCCACTGCAAGGCATTAATAATGCCTCTACCCATAGCGTAGAAGTGCTGTAGCCCAGGACTGGGCTCAAACCCACAACTTGCAGAATTACCCGCAGACCACGAATTCAATGCTCCAAACCACTAGGCCACGGCACTTCCACAAAAGAGAACGTTATCCTCCTTTTTAAAAATGTCTTTTTTTACATGTAGGTATGATATAGTGTTGGTAATTAGCCAAAACAAGACTGATTAATTTCACTCTGAAAAGTTACTGCTTTAAGCACTGCTGAGTAAGCAGTGCTTATAAAGATGGCACCCGTACTAATCCTCCTGAGAAATACATCCATCTGAAATACTGTCATCTTGGAGAAAAGTGTATCTGAAGACCTTCATAAATGCCGAGGCATATTTCAACAATTGAAATAACCACGTTACATGTATAGCATGCACCAGTGTTGTAGTCGAGACCCCGAAGTCCGAGACCGAGACCAAGACCGAGACCTGATGGCCCGAGACCGAGACCGAGACCGAGAAGACCGAGACCGAGACCTAATGGCCCGAGACCGAGACCGAGACCTCGAGACATTGTATGTCATTTACATAATAAAAGAATGCAAAAAGATCACAAATTTCCAAATGCATTATGTGCAAAGGAGTATACATGTATGTACAAGTAAACCGTATTTATTGACATCAAGAATAAGGCTGCGGTTACACGGTTAACTGACCATTTATCCGGTTACATGTTTACATTACATGTATATCGACATCTTGACTCTGTCCAGCTGTAGAAACGACCGCGATGGCTTTACGCGGTATAGAGTACACGCCACTGATCGTAATACATGTACACGTAGTTCGTGTATTTGAGCATGTCGTTCCCAACTTCCCATACATGAAGCTAATGCGCTACATGTACGTTTGGGCACGCGTACACGGCAAAGAAACGAGGTTGTCATCATGTCATATACTGCACGTTTATATAAATCTTTAGTCGAGTAGAGCGTATTGTAATCGATTCTGTAAACAAGAAGTTGTCATATACTGCACAATTATACATCTCGAGTCGAGTCAAGCGTGCTGTAATCGATTCTGCACATGTGCTGTTTGTATAAAATATTGGTGGTCTCGATACCGAGACCAGCAAAATACCGAGACCACGACCGAGACCACAGGGTACCGAGACCAAGACCAAGACCGAGACCAGGAAAAACTGGTCTCGAGACCGAGACCGGTCTCGAGACCTACAACACTGGCATGCACAAAATCACTGAAATGTTGTCAACAAATATACATAATACAACTCACAAGTTTACTTTCAGAAGCTTTCAAAACAGCAGAACCCCCAGCTACTGCAGGCTACAGCTGATAGAATGCATGCAAGCCCTCAGCAAAATGAACATAAAGGAATACCACAGCCAGAGAGAGAGAGAGAGAGAGGGGGAGAGAGCTTCAGAAGGTCACATTCTCTACACCTGTTCACTGACATTGATGAAGACTGAACTACTTATCTTGTCAACAATGTGGCTTTATTTTCTGTTTTGCTGATGAAGCCACCTGATGACCTTTGAGGGGAGACACAAACACTGCATACCTCCACATGCACACATGACCCCCCCAGACTTTACTGGAGTAGCCTCATTCAATCACTTTTAAATATTCATTAGACTGCTCCATATTCTTGCAAGGGGTGATATCATAAGGTTTAGCCAGGATTTGGAAACGGGGTGCTAAAGTTTGGGGTTTATGAGTGTTCAATTTGTGCTTTGCTCCAGTGATGACCCAATGTGCTATTTCCAATAAGTGGAGGTGAGTATATACAAACATTGTCTGTTAATTACTGCTCAGATAATCATTTTCTCATTTGATTAAAAACGATAATAATGATGATTCCAACTAAATTTGACAATTATTCTGAGTGGTATACCACCATGATGTACACGCAGGTCCTGCAAATGCTGTCAAATGACGATTTTATAATTGGCAATATCTTTCAGCAAATAAGGGTGCTAGAAGAATGCCCTTTTTGGATTCAGACAGTACTTATTTATTTTAGATTTATTACGTAACTTTACATATTTAGCAAACTAACTTAATTTGAACAAAATGTAATTTTTGAATGATAGCAATTACTTTGACGACTAGGAATTCACTTTATGGTGAAAAAAATAATAGATGCGCGTACAATGCACGGTTTTAGACCAACAATATTTGGAGGTTGAAATTATTTGTTTGAAAGAAAACCTAATTTGGCAATCCTGACAATGTTTTAACAGGATGGAAACTTTGCTGAGATGTGAAAATCTTCCTCAAGTTTCAACATTTTTTTCTTCTAAGTTATCTTTTTAATTACAATGTAAAAAAATCTCCAAGAAAAGGGGCAATTTGTCTTTTAGTTTGTTTTAATTTGTATTTATGGGACTCACCGACTGCATCTTGAGGGACCCCCCTCGCCTCCCCTAACCAGTCTGGAGTTTACTGTTGAGAACTTTGCCCTTTCTTCAATTCCGTAACCTCTTGGTCGCTGGAATTTTATAACCTAAAGCTGATACATACACTAGTTGAGTCTCCTGAATACCACAAGACCAAGGACGACAGGTATCCAGAACTATCAACAGTCTGGTATCAGAGATAACAATGCTGAACCATCCCAAATACAAGCATGGCATTTTTGTCAAGTTTCAATTTTTCTGATAATTATTTCATCACAATATTTATGTTCTGTCTGGTTAGCTTCTGGTATTTCGAGGTCCCAGGGGTCCAGGGTGGGGATTTATTTATTGGAATGGGAACAAATGTCATCCAACATCTGCCCTGCAACCTCAGGTGCACTAAGTTAATGGAGATGTTGAAATACAAACCAGGATTATTTAGGTTGGACTAACGAGAAACAAACATTCTTTTTACTGCCAATGCAGAAGAAATGAGTCAGTTCTAGCAAGATGTTATGGTGTATGATTGATTACATTGGGGACTCGACTGGGCATACTTTGTGACCCAGCTGATATGTAAGAGAGCAAAAAAAATGAACAATGTACAAAACCAGTTCAGGTAAGTAAAAGCTGTATTTTAAAAATGCACACGTACATGTAGCCACCATGACCATAGTGCTCAAGGCACTACATTATTACCCCTGCTCATCAGGCCTATAAATCATTCCTGAAACCTTCTCAGCTCCATGGGGGAGTGTATGCAGCCCAAGTTGCAAGTTAAGCGCACATGGGCTAATCAACCTTAAACCAAGTATGAAATAAAGTCTGCATGCAAGTGGGAATGCACTTCAAGTTTTGAATCTTTCCAGTGAGTCGGTTAACTTGAAGGTAACATTTGCAAACATCAAACTACCAAATTATTATGAAATAATTACTTGACTGTAAGTAAATAATAGTCTCAAGCATCCTGTGAAATCATGGCACCTGAAAAGTGGAATTTTTGTATCAATTTGCAGCGATTGTCAGCAGACACTCATTTGGAAATAGTCTAGTTCCCCGTTCGAAAATTCCCTTACGTCTACAAATTGCTCTGTTTTGTCTGAGGTAGGGTCAGGGAACCAAACTACAAAACAGCATTTTCCCCTCCGTTTTCTCCGCTTTCCCAGCATCTATGCACACAAAACTTTAAACAGGCCAGCCAGTGTTACAGTATTTGCTATAAAATACTAACCCCCCAAATCCATTCATTTCTGAAAATGACAGCAGAAGAAGTATACTACATTTAATATGCAAGGTCATAAAAACAAAAGTCCGGGCTACTGATCTACTACGTTTTCTTGTCCTTTTGTCAGTGTCATCACACTAGGGTATAGCCTCCTTGGCTATGTACATTTATCCACTGTATTTTTATCAACAAAAATGCAACTGAAATAGAAGCTTTCCAAAAATCAGAATCTTTCATATTCTCATGAAAAAGAAACCCCATCAAACAAGCCGAAAGGACAACTGACGGTCATTTAATTAAACAAAGAGAATTGACAAGAGCAGGATTTGAACCTGTAACATCCAGAGCTCTGTAAAGCTATCTTGCCCGGCGTTGGCAGTATGTACCCCAATTCTCATTAGACTTTATAATTAGAAGTTTTATCCTCACTAAGAATTCCACACACTACATTTTCCCGTCCTTGCTCTATGGCATTGTGTTTCCGACTTTTGACTGGTGCCACCTTCCACCCCCCCCCCCCACAAAAAACAAACAAACAAACAAACTGACAAGAGATCTCTGTTTGTAGGGACCTGGTAGGGTACACTAGTAGAGTTAGCAGGTTCATATCGCATTCTTGTCAGTTTTCTTCGTTCATTCTCAATATCTAAAAAGAACCTTCTTACCTTTGACTCAAGAAAATCCATCTCCGTCATCCATGACTCATCAAGGATTATCTCTTTAAATGCTGTGTTCGTCAACATCTGTCCAATGTTAAGATTAGCCTGTGGTCTAGGACTTAATGCTGCGTCGTCACTGGACGGACTCATAGCACCACTGTCATACTGCACGTTCCCATTGGCTGTAAGTAGGTTGTTTGGAATACTGGTATCCTGCTCGGGTAGTAATACTGTAACACTAGAATGCTGGCTGGTATCCGATTGCAAAATATCTGGCATTGTTTGTTGCTGTGTGGTGGCCAAGTCCACTGTTATTTCATTTTGGTTTTCAGAGTTCGAGGATTGTTCAACTTGGCTCTTCTGTTCTTCTACTGCGAATTGCACTGGCAATTTAGTGTCTTGATTCTCATTTGGCTCCTGATTGGCTGGAAAGGGGTCCCATGACTCTAAAGGTGTACTCTGATTGGCTAGGAATACTGATTCATCTGGCTGAGCAAAAGATGACCAAAGATCATCCTCTTCGGCAGTAACTGTGAAAACCAAAAGAAGTTGAAATGAATACTGTATATTGGACACAAGAGGGCGCTGTACTCCATGAGCAGTAACACAAAAAAGCTCACAATGTCTTTCTATATTTGCTTTTGGTTTACCAAGGGCCAATTGAATAGAGCTACTAAGCACAGGAAATTATTGCTCAGCAAAAACAGGTCACCACTGCATGTGATCACACTACTTGTGACTGGTTTCCCAGCTGACTTCTGCTAAGCAATATTTGCACTGAGCAGCTTCATGAAATTGCACCCAAGATAGAATTCTACGTCTACCATGCATACAGTGGGATTAAATGTCAGAAAAGATTACAATTACTCTATATATTCTCTTCATAATTACCAGAAATTGTCTTGAATTCTTCATCAACCAGCCCCGATCTGAATATCAAATCCGTCTCGGACATCTCGCAAAAGTTGTCTGTGAAGCCACCTCCAAACATGTTGGTGTTCTGATCACACGGGTTCACAGTTACTTCAAGTTCTGAGCTAACAGTAGGTGTTAATGGACTGGACATATTTTCAAAGAGTTCAACAGTTTTGCTGTCTAATGCTGGCTGTAGAGCATTAGACACTTCACCCCATGCTGACTGTGAATCCAAGCTATGATCTGTTTTCCACTTTGACGTGTCAGGCCTTGTTGAATTTTCTAGTTCACCGGAATCTTTTGAAGTACCACCATTATCGATGGAGGTAGCTTGCGTAGAAGGAATTCCTGCTGCAGGGCCGGTTTGATCTGAATCTTCAGAGAAATCTTTCTTGACGCCATCACTGTTCTCGTTGGGAACCACAAGCTGGGGCAACAGGTTAGCGTCCACCCACGGTGTAAGGGTTTGCTTATTTGATGTCTTCGGTAGAATATCCATCTCTGAAATGCTGATTAATTTATGGGCGAATTCCTCCCTCGCAATGGGTGTGTTGTTTACATGTTTATCTAAGAATAGATGACAAATTTATGGAGAAAATTCAAGTCAGTATCCGTAAAAATTCACCAGGTAGCGAGAGGAAGGTAGGGTCAAGTACCATGCCAACTTAAAAACAATTTATGCCAGGAAACCTTTGAATCTTTAGATCATGTTAGAAACATTTTTAAGCAAAGATTTCATTTTAATTCTGTCTGTTGTATCATGCTGTTGTTGGTTAATACTTGAATGACAGACACGTTTCATGTTAGATTCTACAGCTGCTCTACCATGCCTTGTTTATCAATCACATCAAACAAACAATATTGGAAATTGGCTCAGATGCTTCATGGAAAAATGCTTGTGGAAAAATCAAGGAAAAGAGAAGACAATGGCATCAATGCTCAACATATGTTCCAACGGTCAATAATGCACATCTCACAAACAACCAGGAGCCAATTTCATGGCTCTGCTTACCGTTAGCGAAAAATCCCCGCTAACGCTTACTGTAGCAGAAAATTATGTGCTTACGGAAAGCGTATTTCACGCGTTAGCGGGGAATTTTGGCTCCTGAGCATGCGTACATCCCGTAACTAAGGATTCTGTGCTTACAGGCTTAGCGCAGAATTTTTCCGCTAGCGCTGTTAGCGCAAAATGGTGATCGTAAGCGCAGAAAGCTGTGGTTAGCAGAGCCATGAAATTGGGCCCTGTTCATTCAAGCAGCTCATAACAGAGAACTCTGAAGATCTATAGTCATCAACATCTGCAACCAGGCATGATACCAGAAGAAGATGTTTTTAGAGTAGTACGTGTAGGAACCAGTGTGCCAATTTTTGAGACGCACTTCAGAAAACTCCTCAAACAAATTTCAACGGGATTTATTTTACCCTTCCCATGTTTGTTTAGTACTGTATATTCAGTGTTTTCAATCAGTCCATGGAAAAAAATCACAGCCTCAAACAGGATTCGAACCCACGACCTCCTACTTAGTAGTCTGATACTTAATCTTAGAGAGTGCTTTCCAGCTCACCATTATCAAGTTTAGGAAAACCTCACCTCCCATCTCAGCTGCTGACTCCTCATTATTTATTTCAAATCTGACAAGAAGAGACAATAGGTAAATATAAATTACTTTACAATCAGTAAACAAACGTTGCACATCAATGGCCAAACTGTTCATCTAAACAAGACTTCCAAGGATCAAAATGTTCATGCTCTCACATCTTTTCCGTCAAGAATTTCAAGCACATTTTCAAACCCGACATTTATTCAGTGGACTTTCTGTTTAACACTCATGTGCAATCATTTCAACCATGTCAACACAATTTGTTTGGCTTTAAGTAGGATCTCAAATATTTGCTAGTTGGTAGGAATTTACAATTAATCATATCACAAAACCACAGCTGAAAAGTCAGTTATCGGTATAACACAATGTACGTCAACTAAAAATCAAAATCAAACATTTGACAAGTTCCTTTATTTGAGTTTTGATCCTAAACAACTGGCAGTTTACGACTTACCAGCATAATATCAAGGATTATTACACTCTGACAGTGATACTTTCATGTTATTTTACAGAGTGTTTACCAAAGAGTGTCAATATACTGTGAAATCGACGTATAGCAAATATTTAACCAGCGAAGCCAGCTGTACTAAGCTAGACATTGATTAGATGGTTTCATTTTGGGTTTGGCATTGTTCCGGCTTGACAGAAAGCAAATATTCAGTTTAATACAGACACTGAAACAGATCCGACAACTACAAACAACCCAATACACTTTCCAAATCCTCCAAAATCCTCTTTGCCAAATGGAGGAATTTGCAGGATTCAGGGTCTTTGGAAGGAGGATTTTACAGGGGTGTTTATCCAAAAACCCACTGGAGGATTTTTCAGAATTCAGGCAGTGGTCCCCAGTAAGAAACACTGGAGGATTTTGTAATAGGAGGATAATGTAGATTAAGGAAAAATTATGTAAAATGTAGTGAGTTAAGGTTAAAGATATACTTGTAATAAGCCTTTTTTTTACCCACGTGATGTGTGGACAGCCTTGGTTAAATCATGTGGGCACACATGGCACACTTGACTATTTTACTTGAACAAGCATTCATTAGCATTATTACACTATGTGGTCCATGCTGACATGTGAGAAAGGTCTACAAGACTTTTGCGAATTGAATTTGAACAATAAATTGTACACAGATTTGTTCAAATATTTGGCATTTTATAATTCCCTAGGCCGAAGGCAATGCTTCAATATGACAAGATTTGAGACAAGCCCTATAGACCACGAGTCTATTGAACTGAAATCTTTGTGCATGTTTCCATGGCAACTCATCTAAGTTGCAATTTAGTAAATTGCAAGTTCTTGATGTCTGTAGCATTAATGGATTTTTTATCTGATTTAGTTCAACAATATACTTTACCAATCTGATCAGATTAAATTCACGATTTACAATTACACTGTGTACAGGTATAAATGGAAAATTTAAAAACATGTATGTATCTGGCCACACTGTATGAAGAGTTTACGTGTATTTCCAAAATGTAATTTTGATGAAACTGAGAAAATTTAAAATTGACCAAAAAGAAAGCTTATTTTACCCTAAATGCATAAACATGGAATGATGATTTAAAAGAACCAAAGTTTTCCAAAAAGTTAAATCTGCTTTATCAAAAACCATCAAAATACGAAGTTTTTGTACACTCTGAAAGGGTAATTAACATATGTTGTGTATAAGGACAAGAAGTGTTATTACTGACGTGAAAGAGGATATCACAGGGAAGGAAATTTATGGCGGCGAGAGATGAACGATTGCCGTAAAGCTTTTGCACTTGAATAACTTATCAATATTGCAGAATTTGCTTTATTTATTTATTAAAATTTTGTTTTCAGTTCTTTTCCACGTCATTGGCTCTTCACAAATTCATCCAGCACTTGGAACAAAAAAGTGCGTAGTTACACTATGCCGAAATGCGCCATGTTGGAAACTGGAACAGGCTAATTGGTCAGATGGATACATTGTATCACGTTTTGAGTAGGGGTGTGCATTTACGGGTAATAAAAGAACCGGTACCCGATTGAACAAAATAGGGGTACCCGGGTACCCGTTAAAGAAACCCAACCCAAAACCTCCAATCCCGGAAGTTGTAATAATATCTTTCTCTGAATTCAGACAAAATTCTGAAAATCTCCAGTCATGCCTGTCCAGTAAACATGATCACTTCTCCACCTTTGCGTGTGCCGGCACGCGCATGCACCGGCATCATCACAAAAGACTTGTCCGGAAGCTTTATACAGTTGTATTTATTGTGGATTGAGGCATGCTATTATATCTCGTCGAGGCTCTTATCTATACCCAGACTGCAAAAACCAGGACCAGTAAATTCCCTTTATTGTCAACTTTTGTGAGCGTCAGAAACGTGAAATCTGTGCTGTTTTCCCACATAGTCCAGTTCTAAATTTGAAAATTCCAGACAAATAACATTCAGAACCTTTCTTTTTTCATTGTCTGGGAAGTAACTATGCGATAATGTAAAGTTGTACGGGTACTCGATTCCATAATCTGGAACCGGTTCCTGACATGAACGGTCGGGCACTCGAGTACCCGGTTCCAATGCACACCCCTAGTTTTGGGACAAAAGCTAAATTCTTTTTTTGGTCCACAAAATCTTTACTTTCAGAACCAGTAACCTCTTGAATAAGAACAATGGCTATAGCCGCAGTTGAAAAAGACCGCCTGGCCGGTTGACATCTACATTTTTAAACAGGTGCATCCTTAAGAACAACAGTACACATTAACCACTCACCTGTACAATCTTCTACCTGCTACTGCCGCATGTAACTTCTCCAAACTAAAATCGTCAGCTCATTCTCGTCATCTTACACGTACGCTCATCTCATAATCTGTAAAATAAAAACCTATATGCTGATTCTATTTTCAGAAAATGGATAAAGTGGCATCGCACCTGATACCTCGCACCTGAGCATTCTGAAAAGAACCAAGATAAGGCTAGAGGTACGCTGTGACCACTCCACTAAAGGGTGAAGCTAATGCATCCATGTAAATCAGCTTGGTCAATTATCTTTCCATCTACATTGTATGTACCAAATAAATTGCCATTTGTGGTTCAAGCATGACGATAAGTATACTGACGCTAATGTGCAAATATGGGCAAGGATACATGAGTGATACGTTTTCTACACTAATGAGCCATTCTTTACACTAGTAGTCACAACTTATATAAATTGAACTGAATGTCACAACTACACAAAGTACAAGTATGTAAAAGGTCTTAACCAGATAAAGCCAAACAAAAACTTGTTCAGTGTCATACCTTTTTCAAGTTAGTAGCTCCCTTTTTTTTACTTGCAATATTTTCCAAGAGGGCTGATGGGAGTCCACCAAAATCAATTCAAATCATGCAACAGATCAACTTAATATCGAAGTTAGAACTCTTTTTCCTTTGGCACTTTCTAAGGATTATCTTGGAGAAAAGAGGAGGGGAAGGAAGCGACCTCGCAAAAGGAAACAGCCATTGATTTGATGCTAAACTTTTTTACAAGAATGACTACACTCTGGAGTTCTTGTTCTGTCAGCAATAAAATACTTATGGGACCAAGGTCAATGTTGATATACGGTCCAAGGAGTCCAATCGCTGGTGATAAATACAGTGTTGCATATTGAAAAATATTTACATTCCCTACCAATCAGCCCTGCATTTCTTCTTGGACTTTGGTAGAGAATAAATTACATCAAATCTTCTTTCAGAAACAGATTTGTATTACCACTGGACTATGGAGACCCCTAAAATACTGAAATCTGAAAACAAATGTCATATGACCCAAAAAACTGTAGAATTTGTGTAAATTGGTATCACTTTGGTCACTGAATACAGTGACCACCAAAAACATCTACATGTAGGCATGTTTTTTCCAACCTACCTATGGGAAAAGCTCTTGATGCAACACTCTGAATGAAATTCCTGTGGCAGCAGTTTATCATTTACAAAGTGTATAAGTACACGAACACGGCCCACTTTTATGCTTTCATGTGCAGTGTACCATGCCTTTGCATTGTAAGGATGACTCTTCTGTCAGAAATGTAATACCTCAAGCATAAAATATGCAAAATAACAATTGATGTGATTGTGGAGTCATGTCATTGAATCTGCCTACTGATTCAAACCAAGGTGTGTTCTTGTACTTTGACTTAAAAAAATGTATTGAATTTCCCAATCACTATCTGTTGGACCAGTGGAAGTTCTATATAATTTCATTTTTGTCATAATTTCACAATATTTATCTGTAAATTACGTTGTATCACATACATCACACAGTACAAATGTAATGTCTGAACAAAGTGGAACTTACAATTTCAGGCTTGTTATTTTTTGTAATAAAAAAATGTATACGAACCCCTTTAAAATTAAAGACAAAAATAAATGAGTTAAATCAAATCAAAAATAGGGAATACAAAAAAATTAGTTTCTGTCGTGTTTCACTTTATTGTTTACTCCTTAAAACCCTAACCCTCCAGGGTATCTTGGCTAGAAACCCTGCCAGACGCATCAGATTGCATACTTTGTCACATTGACTTGTGTGGAGAGTGCAGCAAAGTGAAGCTGTCACCACAGATGCACTGTGCTGCATCTGGCAGGGTTAGGGTTAAAGTGTTTCCCCTTTTTAACCCAGCTGTCAAATTCTGACCTTAACTCCTTCTGGCCCGCTGTTAAACCCAAACCCTGCTGAATCCAACAGGATCCAACAATTTGACATTCCTGTTAGACCCTGTTGGATTGAGCAGCTAATTAACTCATGTTACAATCCTGTTGGATTCAGCAGACAACAGAAAAATATGCCACAGTTGGATTCTGTTGGATTTAGCAGGCAAGTCATTTTTTATGCATGTTGGACTGCGTTGGATTGAGCAGGAAACTCACATGAGTCACCATTGGACTCTGTTGGATTGAGCAGGGTAGTCCTGGTGAACCATTAGGGGGTTAGTTAATACACATAGTGTGCTGGTCCGTGTATGCCAATCCGGGCTTGTGCAGCCAATTATAACACAAACAATAGGCAAACAATTGAGAACGTGCATGGCCGTATTCAAGAGGTTAGAGGGTTAATTCACTAGACCATTAGCATCCAGAGCTCAAACCAAAGTACCATCCTTCATGTTCAGAGAGCCAATTATTTTGTGTTTCAAAAAAAGAAAATTATTATCCATTTTCAAGATCTTCATATCCATATCACCAATAGTGGATAAAAACCACAAAAATCAATAAATTTAATTTCCATTGTTTGTTTGCTACATGTATAAGGCTTGGTAAAATAAATCCTACTTTCTAGCCACTGATTACTGAAAAAGAAAAGCGGTTCGGAAGGTGGAAAATACCTGTACTTATTTTGCTGCCAAAAACTACAGGATGGTGGCTGCTGATTTGTTTTAACCTTTACTGACTATTCAATTTGTCATTTGCAAAAAAGGAAATATTATTCTTAATAGCTCAGCCATGTTTTCAGTTAGCTAACAAGCTACTCAACTAAAGTAGTGTTATGTGCTGGAAATTGACATTACATTTGTAAGCACCAAAAAACGTAATAAAAATATCAAAAGTTACATGTAGATAAATGTTTACTTGTTATTATTTTAATAAAAATATTCATAATCTATAAATGGACTTCAATAACTTACATGTAGTTCACCGAAATGCTAAAACAAATAATTACACTCGGGCGTTCATGTATTTCACAATACAAGCTCATGATTATTCATGTAAAACTGAAGTGCAAAGTACAACAGCCGTCGGGTCCACTGGATTAATAATATACGCAATGTCATTTACACGTACATTGCGCAATCAATGCTGTTTACCGTACTTCAGATTTTAACATGAATAATCATAAGCTTGTCCGAGCCGCACCTGACCCGGCCCGATACATGCAGGGATACCAAACAGCCGTTTTGTTCATGTCGTGTGTGTGTCAAATCGCTTCAGTACCGAACAGAGATTTTTTCCCCTTTTTTTTGAAAATTGGAACCGATTCCAGCGATCTTTCGCTTGGTGCACACAAGGTGAGGATGTAAATAATTATCTGACTGATTTTTGGGGAAAACTTTGCAGCGGTTTTTGCGCGAACAGTGTATGAAAATTACGTTCTTATTCTTGCTGTAACTGTGTTAGTACTCATAGTAGCCTAGGCTTTTTTCTATGGGGCTCCGGTACCCCTAGAAATGGGGCTCCTACCGGAACCCCATAGAAAGAAGCCTATTTTGGAATTTTCCCATAGGCTAGTACAGCAAGAATAAGAATGTCATTTCCATGCACTCACATTTACATGGTGCGCACGAAAACCGCTGCATAGTTTTCCCAAAAAATCTGTAATATCCTCATTTACATCCTCACCTTGTGTGCGCCAAGTAAAAGATCGCCGAAAGCGGTGCGGGTCGGACAAGCTCATGATTATTCATGTGAAATCTGAAGTACGGTAAACAACATTGGATTGCGCAATGTATGTGTAAATTACTATTCTATTGCGCATATAAATCCAGCGGACCCAGCGGCTGTACTTCGTACTCAGTTCAGATTTCACACCCGCCCGCATTCTACTATTGGGGGGAAAATAAGGCTACAAATATTCGAGGTAATGGCAGAATTATACACAAATGTTATCAGTCACTCTTATTAACTTCTTATTCAAGCTGCGGTATTAATTCAATAGGAACTAGTGCAAAAAATGAAGAAAAAAACCTACATACCGTAAGACCGTGTGTGATGTATTGAATTCGTCAAAAAATGTGTTCAATCGATATGGCATAGAGACCAACCTCTTGAATCTACTTTTGTGGGAAGTGCAAGCTTTGCCTAAAGGCACCTGACTAACTAACTAACTCCACTCATCTAAAATGGCGCCCTCTCAAGTCCAATTTTGCGGTAGATGTACGTTTCAAATCTGAGCTGGAGAGGGCGCTATATCTATTTTATAAACAAGCGCGGTCTGATCTGAAACAGTCTGAGAAGTGAACCAGTTTTCCTGCTCGTTTTTCATCGTTGGAAACAAGTAACAGCTTTGGTATTGGTAAGCAGCAGCAATGATACTTCAGGAATTCAGTTGAATTTAAAAACAAGATCATCAGTCGACCGCAACATGTTGATCAACCCTACTCCCTAGTCCGAGTAATTTGTTGGACCCTTTATCGCCCTTTTTAACATTTGGACATGATTCCTTATCATGTACTTGTCAATTGCCCCGCCCCCCCCCCCCCCCCCCCCCCACTCCTGTGCAGCCCCACCCCCAATGTGGGTGTTATTTCAGGAGAGACCAAATCCCCACCCCTGGGCAACATTCTCCTGTATCGTATTGGGCCAAAAATATGTACATTTCCACTCAAGGAGGACCCAAGTCCCCACCCCTGGGCTCAATTACCAAATCCAGATTTCCAGGGCCCAGGGTGGGGTGAGGTGGGAAGGAGTAGGGGAAAACAATTGATAGGTATGTCGAGCGCAATCTGGAGTTTTGCGCAAGTTTTGTACTCCGATCCCTCCTGAGCTAATTTCCCTTTGAATGAAATCCACTCATAGGGATATGGGAGTACAATAAACTTGCGCAAAACTCCAGATTGCACTCGAAAGGTACATTACAGTTTCAGTGCACGAATTAAAATACTCTGCCTGCTACAGTTCTTAACCCTAACCATCCCTAACCTGCCAAAATCAAACACCCCATTGTGTTGAATTTTGTGTGATTGGGTACTGTAGAGCCTTGGCACCATCACTTTGCATGGGACTTGATGCCCTGATTTTGTCTAAAGTACAAAGAATGTGCCATTGGTTTACTACACAGTGTTGGAGTTTGTGTGGTTAGGGAAGGATTCTAGTAAAAAGGCTTGGGCTGTTAGGGTTAATGGTTATTTTTAATAATTTCTTTTAAAAGCAAAAGACAAGATGGCTCATTCAAGACAGAAGAGGTCTTCACAACTTCAGTCTCAATCAGACGACACACTCCACCACACTGCAGTACCTACCCCTGAGGTAGAGGTTAGCCTTGTTGATAGAATGAAGAAGCGTTTCAGTACCCGAAACCTTAGCGCCTCGGATGCTAGCACTGATGAAACCAATGCCGAGACCAATGAAACTACATCTGTTTCTCCAAGTCAAAACCCCACAGTCACAAAGAAGAGATCTAGGACAAAGACATCAAAGACGAACTCACTGGGACAAAAGGTCATGCAGATAGACAAGTTCTTCTCACCCGATACCAGATCAAATAGAGTATTCCGAAGTCCAACAAGATTCCAAAGTAAGTCAGGGTTGTCATCGTCAGCAACGACAGCCAGCAGTGAGTCAGATGATGCAGCACAAACACGGACGAGGCGTACTAAGACCAGAGGTAATGCCAAGAGAAACCGGGAAAACACTGAAGATGAAGGAAGCAGATCTCAATCTTCGGTTGAAAAATCAACTGACGATTCTGATCATAGGTAAGTATTGTACTGTCCTGTCTATGTACTTGTCTAACAAATTGATATATTATTGGCACTAAAATGTGGTCTGTTAACCATAATTCTCTCCAAGAAAATTCCTATAAATTTGGAACAAAAGTGCTAACGTGAAATCGCCTTGCCATCTCATAGTGCCGTGGCCTAGTGGTTTGGAGCATTGATCTCGTGGTCTGTGGGTAACTCTGCAAGTTGTGGGTTCGAGCCCAGTCCTTTGCTATAGCACTTCTACGCTTAATATGGGTAGAGGTATTATAAATGCCTTGCACTGAGTGGACTAGTTACCATCCCGACCCTATTCATACTATGAAGAGATCAGATTATCTTGTCTTGTTTCAGTGTGAGGGGCTGGTTCTTCCACACTTTCCTCTGTAGCCCACACCTCGAGTGGCCTTTGGCCTTGCGATGGGCGATTTGCATAAAAAACAAACCAAAAAACCAATTAAAGCCTACATGTACAGTAAGTCTCCTTCATATTACCTTTGAGTTATCTCTAAAGCATAACCAAATCTCCCCTTGTCTACAATGCAACATTTAAATCAAGGGATGATACTCTAGCTCCAAGCATCTCCAAGAAAAGACAGTCTGATGCTAGCAACAGCCAGAGCAGTAGTTTGGAAGGAGCGGATGAAGGAAGGCAACTCATTGGAGGAGGGAGGAGTGATGAAGATGGGGGAGGAGTGTCACAGGAGGTTCTAGTCAAAGAGGCAGGGATGGCTACACAAAATGATAAAGGGGCAAAAAAGAAAGGTACAGAGAAAAAAATTACACCGAGAAAAAAAAATTGAAGACTGTTACAAAAAGGATACCCTCTGTACTTCAACTTTTTGTCAATTATTTTGTCTGCAGGCATTGCTGTCATGGCTAGTGGGAACTTAGAAGCCCACATGGCAGACAAAGAGTTCATCAGCAACCAGGTCCGTGTTATGTCCACGCCGTTCGTCCTAGAGTCTGGGCCTCGGAGCTGGATGCAAATCTGGAAAGGTCAGGGGTCAGCACATTTCACAGTTTAAAGCCTGGGACAGGGTGTCAACATTTGCCGTAAACTGAAAACAGGGCTTTCAAATGCTTGACTTACTATACAATTGTAGTAAAGTATATACTTTTGCAAGACAAATACGTGTAAAACGGGCTGTCTGAGATTAAAAATAGGTTGTCCAGAAAACTCTCGGACACACTCTCGCAATTTGACTTGAATTAATAACATGAAACTGTCACCTTTTCCTTACCATCAATATATTGTTTTTGATAAAAACATTTTTTATTGAGTTCTTAATTCAATGTAATCATCAAGTTATACTTTCTTTTGTGTGTTTTCTTCCACAGGCCAAAAGTCGAGACATGACGCAGAGCCACTGGATATCCCAGCATCTGTAATGAGCAGAGTCGTAACAAAAAGTAAATATTGTATCATAACCATCATCATCTTCATCCAGTGGCATTCCTCTACAAGAGGGTTGATGGCAGCCGTGCACAGTATGGCAGTCTGCAGCTAATCTCACTGCAGAGTGATAGTCAGACCAGTCCATTGTTTTACGTTATCTGTCCATGTGTATTTAGGTCATCCTCTCCCCCGTTTTCCTTCAATTTTGCCCTCAAGGATCATTAATCCTATCTCCCCTACACTACATCTGTCCACATGTCCAAAGTAACTGAGCTTTCTCCTACGAATGGAGGTTAGGAGACGCACTTTAGGCAAAACTTCAGCTAAAATGGACTCGTTTGATCTTTTCTCTGTCCATGAGACATGTAGCAAGCGTCTGAAGTACCACATTTCAAAAGAGTTGATTCTCATATTAAACCATAATAACTTGTAAATTAACGTGTCCCAGATGTGTAAGGTGCACAGTCTAACACTGGGATTAGTTTTGCTAAATCCACTTCCTCAAGGAGTTTTAGGTCTGCACCTTAGGACTGGAGGATATTGTTGGCATTAGTTTTCACTTTTTCATCTTCTTTGTAGTAAACTTCCACATGGAGGATATTTACCAACGATGGCTGGGGCGACAGAAGCAACGAGATACCCTAATAAGCCTTGATGAGCTGCGTAAAGATGCTCAGGATCAGAACCACTGCAGTCTGAAAATGGATGCCAAGAATCAGGCCAGCCTGTCGGAGTAAGACTTCTTCATTTGATTATTCACCCTTTGCACAGAGTCGCCATACTGGAACCTGCAGTGAATGGGGTTATCCTTTAAAACAAAGGCATCGTTTAAACTAAAACTTTGGTATCATTATGATGTAGGTCAGAGTTGTAATCAAGTCAATCACAAGTCATCACAAGTCACTTCACAAGTCACTTCACAAGTCACTTCACAAGTCGCTTCACAATTCTGGTCTCAAGCCATGTAACAAGCTATTCAAACACACTATATAATAAAAGCATTCCTTTGTCATTGTTCATCCCATGTAGCTTGTGATTGACTTGTGATCTGTCTTCTGATCTGACTTGTGATCTGTCTTTTGATCTGACTTGAGATTGACTTGATTACAACTCTGGTGTAGGTTACTAAGCTATTATGCAAGACGCTAAGCTAATATTTAAGTAACAAAGAAGGTCGGCTTCGTCATGGTTGCATGTGTACTCATGTTGGGTTAACATGTAGCTTATATGTGCACATCCCAAATGCAGGTACATGAGCCAATGTTGTACTTGAATGCCAAGGCGTGGGTTATAGTCATATTTGTAGTTGCAACCTCAGTTTCAAATGTTATTGATTAGTGGGCCAAGGAAAAGAAATTAATTTCCCTTCATAAAACAATTTCTTCTTCATTGTAGCCTGCAGGTTCCGTCTATGATATTGGACTTTTGTAATCTTCTCTGTTGCACTTAATAGCCAGGGGTGAAATTTGTCAGTTGTTTTTCCTGATCAGGATTTTTTGTCGGGATTTCAGAATTTTTAAAGAATTTCTTTTGTAGTCTGGAATTCCTGAGGTGTTGCCCTAAAGGTGTTTTTACCTGTAAAAGTGGATATAGACCAATAAAAAACGGATATTTTAAGGGGCTGCCTTTAGGCAAATGCAAACTATATGTTGATCTGGGGGTCCTTGTGGATTTTTCGTGGATTTCGTGGATTTTTCATTTTTGGCCAATCTCACCCCTGAATAGCAAGTACTTTATTGACACTACATGTATACTCCTAGTTGCTTAGAGAGCCTCACTTCATGGTTCTCTTGAATACGGTGCATGGTATTGATTGCATTAATCAGTACAGTCTACAATGAGCTAATCCCATAGGCTCTCGGAAAGCACTGAGTATACAGTGCTTCATACACAACATTAGTAAAGGGCAACAATCTCTCTTTTAATTTCCATCATCCTCTGTGCAAGTTTCATCTTCTCACTTAATCAGCTTAATAGGAACTGAGTTATTGTTTAGTTGGGCTCATGCATTCCTTCATTGTCATTTTTCAGGATAATTTCATCGTACCCAAGCGAATGGCCTGGCATTGAGGAGGAAGGAAGCGAGGAAATGAAAGAAAGGTATCATTCTTTTCCAATTCCGTCCCTCAAAATCCTTTCGCGTTTTGAAATCTTATGAACAATCGAACCTAGCCCCTCCCCCGGAGTCAGCTCCGCGCCTTTCCCACCACGTGTTTGTAACTATTCTCGGTCATCTTTTACAGATACGCGGCTCTCAGAGCGAGATTATTTGCTCTAAGTCGGTCCCTGTCTGTGACCAAACAGCAGTGTAACCAGTATAAGGTATGGTGTTATAATATTGATTGTCATTCACTCTTAAACATGTCAACCCCTTACATCGGGCTGTTATTGATGGGGTGCTGGTATGCCAAGAACGGGGCTGTGCAGCCAAGCATAAACACAAACAATAGGCACTACACTGGATAGAGTGGTCCTTTTCATCACACTTGGAGCCCCCCTTTGTGTGAATAAATGCTTTGTTTTAAAAAGCTCCATCTATTCATTACACTCCCATTCAAGAACAATATAGTTTTAAAAAATTGAGTATGTGCAGGAATGTGCCTATAGATGTCAACCAGCCAGGTAGTCTTTTTTAAACCACAGCTATGGCCGTCGTGGATTTAAGAGGTTAATGGTATTGAACTCTAAACTTGACCACCTTACCTGAGAAATCATAAGCAGACTATACAGTGAACGCCATAACAGGAACAGGTGGAGGTAGAGCACTGGAGTGGTAAGTCCATGCTCGTGGGTTCAAATCCTCATTTAGTTTGGCATAATTTAAATCGGATGAAAGGAAGCCAAAACAAATGATACGGCAAAGTCATTGTAGATTTTGATTGTCAGTCCCTTGCAGCAGCTTTGGAGAGAATCAACACCAATTTGGAACAAAGCTCGTCATTGGACTTGAAGCAAGAAGTGAAAAGGACCGGAATCTTAGGTAAAGTGAATAAATGAGTCAGACTAGCTTGTGAGGAAGGATTACTGGAAGAATTACGTAAAAAACATGGAGGGGTTGTGACCACCTATACCGGTACAGTGTATGGACCAGCGGTATACCCACTGGTAACAAGGATGTGGTTTAGCATTGCTTATCACAACTTTGCTCAACAGCCCAAGGGGGTGGGGGGGTTGCAACCCCCACAACCCCCCCCCCCCCTCTAGATCTGCCTCTGTAAATATATCATAGCTGTGTAGGTATATCATAGATGTACAAACAGGCATTCTGCATGGGAACTCTATATGCAGCAAGGGAAAAACATGATTCCTTAGTTAAAGGTAGTGTACAAGATTGGTAATCCTCCAATTTTTTGTAATGAATTATTACGAAATAGTTACCTTACTAGACTGAAAGTTAATAGTAGTCTCAATCATCCTGTGAAATGTCTTTTTCAAGGAAAGTGGAAATTTATATCGTTTTCCAACGATTTCTGGCCGGCAATCGTTGGAAAACTGCCCTGTAGCCTTTAGTCAAGGCGCATGTGGCTACCCGGACGAGTGGCACGTCCCGGACATGATGGCATATCCGGGGCACATCACGCGCCCAGATAGCCACAGGTGCCTTGACTAAAGGCTATCATCCGCCCGACGGTTGAAAACGAACGCTGTTTTTGTCTCGTTTTTCGCCACCCAACAACGCAAAACTTTGAACAGGTCAGTGGAACGATATTTCCTATAAAATACTAGACCCCAAATCAGCCCATTTATGAAAATAGCAACAATGACCAATCATGTACACTACATTTAAGGAAACCATCAACCACAAACCATCAACCACAAACCATCAACCACAAACCATCAACCACAAACCATCAACCACCAACCACAAACCATCAACCACAAACCATCAACCACAAACCATCAACCACAAACCATCAACCACAAACCATCAACCACAAACCATCAACGTTATCTACATTGTCTACATACTTTCGTACTCTAAAACTTATAAACTTTTTCACTTTTGCAAAGCTTATCATTCTTTGATATTACAGTTTCTAAAGTCCAGAAGAAGCTACGAAGTGGAGACCTCAAACAGAAACGGGGAGCGTCACACAGCGATAATGGTGATGAAGATGGCAACATTCAATCAACCAATCCCGCTTCATCAATGAATCACAAGGCTCTCGTAAGAATGTTGTTCAAGTCCGCAGCTTCACTTGAATCGCCTTGAAACCGATTTCAGTAAACAAAATCTTAACGGATAAAAATGACTGAAAACTACACAATTATCATCATTTATTTGGTGGAATTTATTTGCAGAAAAATTATTCCACAGTACCATATCTAATACTTTATTGGCTGTGCATTGTTCACAATTTTTGGAAAATGTATTGTACCAAAATGAAAAGCAATATGTATCACAACGCAGCTAAGATGTACAATTTTATCATAGAATTCCCAAACTCACACATATGATAAAAAAGGAACACAATTATATTCCTTTCAGTGTAAAAGAAAAACAATATTCCATCATTGTCTGTACGTTTATTCTGCCTCCTAAAAAACTCTAGAATTATTTTACGTGTTGAGTAAAATCAACCAAATGTCTTGCAATGTAGAATTTGGCAATTTACAATGAATAGTGAAGAAATCTTCCTGCACTGCTGAATGGGATATCAAAAACAACAAAAACTTAAGTCTTATGAGTAACAAAAGCTTCAAACCGCTACTAACTGTAATAACAAAGCATAAAATTACAATTCTTCACTTTTCTTCAGAATTAACGGTCTCCAATATATTCAACTATTCCAAATTACAAATGTATTTAAAATGGAATTGCAATGTACTCTATATTTCCCACAGATTGGACTCCACTTGAAATAGAACTTTGACAAAAGGTTACTTATTGTTTTTTTTCTAACGTATTGTTTTATTATAAAGTTTGCTTTTAAGCTGCATTGACAAGATGTCCCTATTAAGCTTGATGCACACTTTTATAAGTTGAATTTGAAAGTGAAGGTCTAAGTTTCATAAAGTTTCCTCTCAAAGATTTCCTCAAAGTCCTTGAAATCCCCATATGCAAATGAGACTTAATCATGATTCAAACGGAACAGGCCGGGATTACTATCTTTTTTTATTCTGACGATGAAATGTAGAATGTTTTCACAACACTGTTGTTGGCTCCCCATCTTCGTTCACTGTCGTTTCGAATCCAGGATTTTCCAGCCCCCGATCATCTGCTGTCTCCCTGTGTCGAACAACAAGTGAAATACAGTTTAGAACGGAAAAAGGATTTAATTCAAGAATAATTGGGCGGCAATTGATCTTAATAGTGTGGATGGTTGATTGACCTGGATAGAGTTTGCATACAAGGAAATTTCATTTCATTAACCACGCTTTAATAATATTTATCTCCACAAAACAGGGAAAAAAACATTGAAAATAAACGTTATACATGTACATTCATTAGACCGAAAACTCCCCATTTTTCTAAACTTTTTTTTTCGGGGGGGGGGGGAATTCTCCGATGTATATGAGGGTCAAAAAGAGTCAACAAATCATTGAGTCGGAAAATCCAGTACTGAAGGCAGCTCAGGTTAGTACAGTGCCCCGTGTAGGATGAAACAAATGTAGACAAATCATATTGTGATGGGCTTATCCGGTATTATCGATTACTGTAATGATCCCCCCTATTTAATACAACCCAGGTAGTCAAAAATTATAGAGGGACGGGCTCCATCACACTGGATGCAGCGTGCGTAATAGTACAATAGTTGAACAAAGTAAATGGCGCCCTCAGCGTCAGATGTCTCCCTCCATTAAAAAGGGGATACTTTCTGTACCAGCAAAAGGTCTTTGCACAGATAAATCTCTTACTTTGACTGATTTGCAATGAGGTTTTCCAACTCCCCAACAACCTCATCCGTCTCTTTGCCGGCTGATGAGGATCCCTTGGCAGAAGACGGCAGTGAAGAGGACCCGGAATCTTTCCTCGGCGGAGGTGAGGTAGCCTCTTTCTTGGAATGGCTCGAAGAGGCAGAACTCTTCCTGGATGAGGTTCCAGAGGCTGCTTGGTCCTCAGCCTTCTCAGGAGGTGGTGGAAGTGGGAGGTCCCCTGGGGTGCTTGTGGCAGTGTCAGACTCTTCAGTCGGAGGTGGTGGAGGGGGAAGGTCCTCATCTGTGGTATCCACAACCTCAGAGGTACCCACAACCTCAGAAGTACCTGCAACCTCAGAAGTGTCTGCAACCTCAGAGGTGTCTGCAACCTCAGAGGTGTCTGCAACCTCAGAGGTGTCTGCAACTTCAGAGGTACCCGCAACCTCAGAGGTATCAGCAACATCATCACCTGGACCTTCTATGACCTGCCCCTCACTTTCTGTTTTCAAAAGAGAAATCATTGGAGAAACATTACTACAGTTCATTATGAGCACCTTGTAATACATGTATTTAAGATCAGGATTCGCCTATGAAAAAAAAAAAAACAGCTCGGTGTTCTGTGCAGAAACCACTGTTCATTGCAACCACAGCTCGTTATTTATAAAACAATTACAGACCAAGCGTATACAAGCGAAAATGGTAAAATAATGTTAGAGGTACCCGAGAATGAAATGGTAATGTTGAGAATAGGATTTTTCAGTCACTATATAAAGAAATGGTGTCAGAACAGTTGTTTTGATAATCCCCACATCAGTTATCGAACAAAGTCTGACTTTCTTGAAAAGTCTGTGCTAGACATGATTACACTGATTTTTCGTTATAGGATCACACTTCGCGAGAAAAGTAATCAAAAGTTATAGGTTTGATGGGGATTCGGCAATAAAGCTACGTCGAAAGTTCCTGCAACTCCAACCCCCCAAAACTAAAAAGTTCTAGAAAATCTCAAATTAAGATTTGCATCTTACTAGTTGCCTGTTCGTAGTCTGGCGGAAGAATATCGGACGAATGAGAACTGCCTTCATCATTAGATGACGAAACGTCAGCAGTCACTACGATTGCATTTGGGGAGGTTGGTGGATCTGCACTCTCTTGTGCGCTCTCCTCTGCCTTTTTCTGGAGATAATAATATCATGTTTCGCTTTATGTTATAGCCAAGGCCCTTCATATTATGTCTGAAAGCGCTTTGCAATTACCACCCCTGGCCATCAGGCCATTAGATCAGTCATGCAGCAGTTCGAGATCAGCGCAATCTGTTCTCTGATCTCACAGGTACCAATATACTCCCGGGTGGAGAGACGCAATTGTAGTAAAGTGCACTGCTCAAGACCACAAGCACCGTGATCCCCGGTGGGGTTCAAACCCACGTACCACCGCACAGATACTGTAATTATTGGACCACGGCGCTCTACTAGATAGCTTTAACATAATACAGCGCTTATGCTTGTTGTACACAAACTGAGGGAACTCATGTACATTTGGTTTATTAAAGGTGGCGATAGCCAGCGGCAGGATATCTCGTCAAGGTTGAGGGGACGGAGGAAAAAGCACACAACCGACAATAATTGTTAAGCATTTTGTACTCGGTGTCTCTGTATCCTGGGAAATTTCAGAAAATGTGGGCTGATCTTTGTGTATTCCGGTGCATACTGGTGCATGTAAAAGCCAATGACCCATAAAATAACAAGGGGGAATTATGGGGGGACACTGCCAAAGACGTCCCCTCCCCAAACAATATGGGGAGTACGTATCCCCGTCCCCCCGGGATCGCCGCCCATGGCGATAGCACATTTCAAGGTGATGTTCTATGGATCTTAAACAGCTCCTATTAAGAATTCCTTTGGCAAGGCAAGGGCGGATCCAGAACACGATTTGTTTGGGGGCCAAACAAATATTGTTTGCTATTTTTTGGGAGGGGCCAACAAATTTGGGGCTGAGTTTTGTGGGTGGGTGTACGCAGTGGCTGCCTTTTTGCGACGTCAGTTAAAAAAGCAAAAGTTTGGTTTGGGGAGGGGGGCATGGCCCCCTTTGCCCCCTCCCCCTGGATCCGCCCTTGTGGCAAGGTGACGTCAGAAGAGGATTGAATCCACCCCTTCCAGAGACATCAGTGAGCAATTCATGAAGCAAAGGGTTTTTGCCCCGCATAACTCATTTCAGAAAATGATCAAAGTTTAAGTATGTCCTTTTTTCTCTCAAAGGCTACAAATTTCAGAAAATGCTTCGTGAGTCTTTTGCCTGATAGTGCAATATGTGCTGGTCTTTATTAAGTTATATTGTAATTAGCCTTCTACTGGTAGACTTGGATGTATGGGTGGGAAAAGGTTAATGAGAGCAGAAGCCTGGGTGAACCAAACATAATGAAATGTCAATGGACGGCTATGACTTCACATCTTTCCTGCTTCGAGATCTCCAGATTATGGAAAGGCCACGATGTTTACCCGTCTTTGCAGGCTGTAAAGAAGTGCTACACACTTAAAAACACCTTACGTAAAAAAATATTTTTCAAACAACGTAAGCTTCGTCTGCCTTTGCCGGGAGAGGGGTCTTTGTGAACATCTAGTATGTATCTGATGGATTACATTTTCATTTGAAAATGTTTATTTCCCAGGGAGGGCCCCACTTTGGTCCCGTGAAAGTGGAATAATGAGAATGGCTTTGATTCCACGATAAATCGAAACGCGTTGCCTTGGAATCACAAAAGAAGTCACCAGTTATAACCCATGAACTTGATCCCTGCAAGTTGGAAATAATTATATTTTGTTAAGTCATCTTGACTGGAGTTATTCCCGCAAAATGACACATCGCTCTAAAGAATTGTCTGATTCCACGGTTAAGAAGTAGGCCCCACAACGAACATTTGGTACTTGAGAAACAAAACTGCCCATCCGAATGCATTCAGTAACCATGGTTACTTGTTATGCGCAAAGAACTGGACAATCGTCGAGTTCTAAATCAGATAAATGATGTTTACAATCGAAAAACAAAGCCAAACCGTAGCGTGGAAATAGTGCATTCAATGAGACAGAAACAGCAAGGCAAGATAGATGTTGTTTCGAGAGAGGAAGCAAATTATCTAAAACCAAAATACCTCTTTCGTTTTATGTACCACGGCATAGAGTTCTGAGTCAGTTTCTACGCGGGTTTTTACCATAGATGATTTGATGAATACGCTCCTCGTCTCTGATACAATCTCCGTCTGATACACGTTGGTACTGGCGTCCACTTTGATTTTCTTCAAGGATTTTGCAGGGACAACTGGGCCCGGGGGAAGTACTTTACTCTTGTTTTCTAAATGCTTTATCTCCATGTCTTCAAATGTCATCTTTGTATCTCTGAAAGTACAAGAGAAATTTAGGATTGTTGCTTTATTGCCAAATGGGGAATATTATTGGACCGTGCGATATTTTTTTCTGACATCAATACATGTAGGTAATTCAAATTAGCATAACTATTTAACATGTGTCCATGTATAGGATTGTATACAAACATTCAAACATAGTCTACACGTTCAGAATCTTTTCAACGGGGAATCGCCCCAAGCAAGGCTAACGCCACTCTAGGCAAAGGACTACAAAGAAGAAGAAATCAGGAAAGCTGAAGAAAGTACAAGAAAGCTGAAGGAGGTATTTAAAAGGGGACATTCTGAAGACGAATCTTACCTTTTCTTGTTTCGAAAATGTATCAAAGCAACAAATGCTGCGACGAGTATGAACAGTCCGATTACACACAGTAATGCGATGATCCATGATTCCAGGGCCAGGCCATTCGTGAATGGCACATATATATCTAAAACAAGACTGTCAATAAATAATGATTGAATTAGCTAACTATTTGACATGACCAATGCAGCATTCAATTAATTGTTTCAGAACATGATCACAATGCTTGCTATACTGTGTGTTTGGTTTGGTTTGGTTTGGTTTGGTTTGGTTTGGTTTGGTTTGGTTTGGTTTGGTTTGGTTTGGTTTGGTTTGGTTTGGTTTGGTTTGGTTTGGTTTGGTTTGGTTTGGTTTGGTTTGGTTTGGTTTGCATTATCTTTGCATGTAATTATTCCTTCCTAACAAACTCCACCATTGCTAGAGCATTAAGTCTTATAACTTCACATTTTAAGTTGTTAATGTTTTTACCCATATCCCAGGGCCACTTCGATAGACCTCCGTTCAGCACGGAACATATTTTCCAGCTGTTCCGTTGTCGTGGTGAGCTCGGTCCTCGCATTGGGATGTTTGATGTAGAAAGACACGACTGTATATTCTTTCTTGTACTCCGATACAGCTTTGTCGTAGACTATTACGTCCTCTGCACTGTTTCAGTCGAAAAGTTAAAACAACGGAGTAAGAATTTAATCAAGAAAATGACATTATTGAATATGAATTAACATAATTAAAAAACTTGAAATGATTGTATTGTGACGGCTTCACATGTGAAGCTTCGTGCAGATTTGCTAATTTAAAATGAATACCGGCACAAATATTATGCATTATTGGATCCGGGGTTGAGGCAATTACTGGCAACCAGTTGCGTAACTACGGGGAGGGCAAGGGGGGCACGTACCCCCAGGTGTCCCCTATTTGAAATCTTGTAATGTACAAACAAATTAACAAGCTGCAGTTCATGTACTTTCAGTGCCCCCTTGAAAAATGTGTGCACTCCAGGTGTCCCCCAGAAATTTCACCCAGTTACGCTACTGCTGGCAACCTACTATTATTTGTTGTATACTAATACTGGGTAACACCAGAAATGGTTGCTTAGCCCACCATACATAACGTATGCGCCTAGCAAGCAGCAGTGTAGCGCCGCCAACGTCAGATCTAAACCTGACCCCTCCCCATTTCTGGAATTAGTTACTCTGTTAAATGACTAAAACTGGAGATAACGCAAGCTGGCAAGCAACAAATTAATTAAATGCACAGACGAACAAACGAACAAACAGACGAACAAATAGATTAAACGTACTCGACCGTCTTTATATCCCCTATACAGTTGCCCTTGGTGACACAGTACTTGTTGCAAGTTGAACTCATGACCGTCTTGAATTTCGTCTCCTTACTTGAATCAAACTTTAGACAAAGTAAGATGAAAACAATATCAACAGCATGTCTTGTTTTTGTTTGTTTATCTACATGCATTATGAAAGAAATGATTCTTTAAGAGTGCATAGTATACTATAGTAGCTCGAAAGCCGGAAAAAACAGAAAAGACAATGGATAATGGAAAGAAGCACTGCACCAACCTGAATCGGTTCGATTTCAACTTTGTTATGGAGAAAACATTTTTTAAAGTTCCACTTCATGCGCAACAGGAAACAAAAGGCCGGTTCTTCAAACACTAAGAATGATTCAAAATGTCTTCATTTGAATCATCTGAAGTACATGAAGCTCTGGGCCCAATTTCACGGCGATGCTAAGCACAACATTTTGCTTACCATGAAAAGTCTTCCTTGGTAAATACAGGATCACCAACAAAATGATGATATGAAGTATATCGCTTGCGGCTGGCATTCAGCTGTTGTTTGCTTAGCATGAAAATCCCATGGCATTTTAGCTGGTAACTTGTTTTAACTATAAAGCAAGACTTTTTGGTGCTAAGCAAATTTGTGTGCCCCTGGGTTCAATAACCGGACATATAAAGAAAACATTGACGAATGGAAAAACTTTCAGAAAGCAATCCTACCCATTTGAATTCCGCGTCGATTGTGAGGTCGACTCCTCCCCTATCAATGAGTTCTGGAATCGGCTCTGCTGGAGCTACCATGGTAGTCTCACCAACATGGCTATCCCGGAAATTGGGAGGTTGATTAGGTGGAGGGGGAGGGGGCGGGGGAAGCAAAGGCTGCTTGGGGGCGGGTGTGGTACCTATGTGAATGCAAAGAGATTGGTAAAAACCTTGAAAATACACCCTGTTTGGATTTGTCATCACTCTCTCTTTATTATTTCAATTTTAAATGTTTATGTGTTAAATGTTTAAAAATGAAAAAAAACAAAAAAACGTATCACTACTGGTGACTGAAGGGCCGGTCACACTGGCCACGATAACGATGACGATGACGATGACGATGACGAAACGATGCGCATAAACGCTCTCTATTGGTGGTGGAACGCGCGCGTATTACACGCGCGACAATTCAACCAATCAATGGCGTTTATTCTCGGCGTTTTCGTTATCGTCGTCGTTATCGCGGCTAGTGACCGGTGTCATATGAAATATCCGACTCCCATGAATATCCGACTCATTTTCCCTATTATTGGTTAAACCCTCTCACGTGACCGGCCACTCTCCCAATTATCGATATCATCGATCACTTTTATAGGCATGTGCAATACTACCGTATTTCATAGTTACTAAATTTCCCGCTACACCGGCCCTTAATATTTTCCATCCGTCCAGTACGATTCCCAGGTACTCAGGTATTTATATCATAAAAATCCAATTACGTCAATAAAAATGGGGGTGAAACGTGTTACAGGGAATGATGATCTGTTCGTTCCTAACCGCCACAATATTTATTCAATGTTCCAATCCCATAACGACGCAGTGTCTGTTGTTGCGCTTGACATGAATTTTACCAAATGACTTTTAACCAACCAGACATTGTACTGCTAATTACGATACACACATTTTGTTATCATTTGTACACTGTATAATTTTTATCAAAATGTAAATACTGGAGATATGGCCTATATTTAGAACTACCATTAGCAGAGCATTTAGCAGTTAAATGCATGTGAGAATATTTTGTTTCTATATGATATAGTTTCACATTATTTTATTGTAAAGTTTGTGGACTATAATTTTCCCCATTCTCACAGCTATGTTTCGCTTTGCATGGAAAAAGTCTAGTGAATCCGGGTCAACGGAGGGGTCGGGACACTCCGTAAGGTGCACCCGGGCGTAACTGGGATGAATCTTCTGGGGGTGCACACATTTTTTCAAGGGGGAACTGAAAGTACATGAACTGCGGCTTGTAAAAAATTCATTTCAAGATTTCAAATGGGAGGACACGGACTTCCGGGGGAACGTGCCCCCCCCCCCGTACCCCCCCCCCCCGTACCCCCCCCCCCCCCCCGTACCCCCCCCCCCCCCCCCCCCCCACCGTAGTTACGCCACTGGATGGGGAAGATTGTTCCCCAGTCGGGGTCTGTCCTCTCCCAATTATAAAGAATACAAATAGGGCCAATTGAACTTTTTCGTCTTTCTGGTTCCCTTTCCTGGTGCACTCCTGCATGCCCCCTTCAAATGAGACCTAGTATAAAATGTAACACCATTTGGCAAGAAAAAGATTAACATTTTCGATAGAGGGAAAAAAACGGGAAATTATTTTTATGAAAACTATAAAAATGTATGGGCTTAAAATCACGGTTACAAGAGTATTGGATCCTGAATGCATTAAACCTGAGCTGGATTCAGCAAAAAAAAATTATTAGAGCAGTGTAGCCTGCAGCCTGTAAATATAGATAAATGAAATACAATGTTGAATTATATGATATACTGACCAGTCAAATATTGACCGGTTAAATATTGACTGTGTGAAACATTACTTCTGATAAAATGAGATGTTCAGTTGTCTTGTAAACTTACCCTGACCGCATACTTGTTGAAACAGGACTGTGGAAACTACGACCAGAAGTAAGGCCTTCATCGTGCATCCATTTGCTACCACACAAGAATATAACGCCATTATAGGAATTAACGGTGTTGAGTCATCAGCACTTGTTCAGTGGAGACAAAAAAACACGAAAAAATAGCCTCCAGGATAGTGTTAAAAAATAACGACGCGAGTTGGCCTGGTTTGTTACACAACACACGCAATAGTGACTACAGAATCTACTTGCCTGGTCATCTGTTGGTGTCAATGAGTTAACTGT